>JAKUCV010004974.1:0-290139 GCA_028386065.3 Turnera subulata
CCCTGTACAAATGGGTCCTAACTTCTCTTGCTCTTCTTGTACTTCAACTCTTGATCATATCTTCTCTTGAATTCTTGATCACTTTGGTTGAGCACTTGTTTGCTTGATTTCTTTTTGCTTCAAGGTTGTCATCAATTGAGCCAAGGTTTGTCATTATCAAAACTCTGAAATGAAACAAGGAGGCATGAGTTCTAACATCAATTATAAAATATTTGGAACCAACAACTGGAGATTTATTTACAGCAAGGTTTGTTGATTGTCATTTTGATGAAAATGTTTATCCAACATTAGGGGGAGAAAATAAGCAACTGGATAAAGAAATTAAATGGAATGCTATATCATTATCAAGCCTTGATCCTCGAACAAATCAGTGTGAACTTGAAGTTCAAAAGATAATTCATTTACAAAATATAGCAAATCAATTGCCAGACGCTTTTACTGGTATAATAAAGTGACCAAATCTCATGTACCAGCTGCAAATGCTCGTGCTAGAATTGATGTCCCCAAAGGACAATTAAAGATTGCAAATGAATCTAAAGCACGTCAGAAGCGTGGCAGACCACTCGGTTCCAAAGATAAAAATCCTCGACAGAGAAAAGGAGCAAAGATACAAGATGGCCCTAACGAGGTAATGAAACTTCCCATAGAAGTTCAAATTGAAAATCCTCAAGAAGAGGATAATCCTCCAAAAGAGGTCCCTGACATAAATTGTAATGTTCCAGAAGTAACTCAAGTACCTGAAATAAGTCAAAATGATGAGATCTCAATCAATTATATTATGTCAGGAACAAGATGGAACCGACGTGAAATAACCATCGACGGAATTTTTGCATATAATGTAGCGCTAAATATTATAGAAGGAAATGAGGATCATGAGCCTAAATCAATCGATGAATGCCGGCGTAGAAATGATTGGCCAAAATGGAGAGACGCAATTAAGGCTGAGTTAGACTCGGTCATGAAGCGAGAAGTTTTTGGGCCAGTAGTCCCAACACCTGATGGTGTAAAACCGGTCGGTTACAAATGGGTATTTGTGCGGAAAAGAAATGAGAAAAATGAAATAGTGAGATATAAAGCACGGCTTGTTGCACAAGGTTTTACCCAACGACCTGGTATTGATTATGAGGAGACATACTCCCATGTGGTGGATGCAATAACTTTTCGGTATCTAATTAGTCTGGCAGTACATGAAAAATTAGAAATGCGTCTAATGGATGTTATTACAGCCTATCTCTATGGACCTATAAGCCATGATATATACATGAGAGTCCCTGAAGGACTCAAGTTGCCCGAAGCAACTAATTCCCGGGATATATACTCAATTAAATTGAAAAGATCTTTATATGGCTTGAAGCAATCCGGACGTGTGTGGTATAATCGTCTCAGTGAATACTTGATAAAAGAAGGTTTCAAAAATGATTCCATATGTCCATGTGTTTTTATTAAAAGGTCCATGCATGGATATATCATCATTGTTGTTTATGTTGATGATTTAAGTATTATTGGAACTCCTGAAGAAGTTTCCAAAGCCGTGCATTGTTTAAAGAAAGAATTTGAGATGAAGGACCTTGGAAAGACAAAACTCTGTCTAGGTCTTCAAATTGCACATTTAGAAAATGGGATCTTTATCCATCAGACACATTATACCGAGAAAGTATTGAGAAGATTTTATATGGATAAAGCGCATCCAACAAGTACCCCGATGGTTGTGAGGTCGCTTGATCAAAAGAAAGATATTTTTAGACCTCGAGAAGATAATGAAGAGATTCTTGGTCCGGAAGTACCATATCTCAGCGCAATTGGAGCTTTAATGTATCTTACTACTAATACAAGACCTGATATATCTTTTGCTGTCAGTTTACTAGCAAGATATAGTTTTGCCCCAACTCGCAGACATTGGAATGGGATAAAACAAATTTTTCGATATCTTCGGGGTACAATGGATATGGGATTATTTTATTCATCCGGGTCCAAACCCGATCTAATTGGTTATGCAGATGCAGGTTATTTGTCTGATCCACATAAAGCTCGGTCACAAACAGGCTACTTGTTTACTTATGGAGGAACTGCTATATCGTGGCGATCCACAAAGCAAAGTATTGTTGCCACCTCTTCAAATAATGCATAAATTGTAGCCATACATGAAGCCAGTCGAGAGTGTGTTTGGCTAAGATCAATGACACAGCATATTCGAGATTCTTGTGGATTGGATAGTGGGAAAGACGTTCCAACAACCATTTATGAAGATAATGATGCCTGCATTTCTCAATTGAAAGAAGGATACATCAAAGGCGACCGGACAAAGCACCTATCACCAAAATTCTTTTTCACTCATGATCTTCAAAAGAATGGTGATATTTGTGTTCAACAGATTCGCTCAAGTGATAATTTGGCAGACTTATTTACGAAATCACTGCCTACTTCAACTTTTGAAAAGTTAATAAAGAAGATTGGCATGCGGCGACTTCGAGACATCACGGGAGGCCAAAATGAGGGGGAGTAGAATACGCACTGCACTCTTTTTCCCTTCACCAAGTTTTTAACCCACTGGGTTTTTCTTGGTAAGGTTTTTAACGAGGCAGTCCTTCCTAAGCGTATTCTATCCTATCTTCTACAATGACATTCAAGGGGGAGTGTTATGAATAAATCAAGTGCATGTTCATTGTAGCTGACAATATGTAAGACTTTACTACCATCTTGGACAGTACAAGTAAGACTTTGCTAGCCACCATCTTGGACAACTCGATGACAACTCGTTGCCGACAACTCGATGACAACTCGTGGCTGACAACCTGATGACAACTCGTAGCCGCACATTTTGGACCGTTCACATTGTTCCGTTCACACTGTTCCAATTGCCTATAAATAGAGGGTGATAGATGTGATATTTATTCATTCAGAAATAATAGAGTTCTCTCCCTTATACTCCCTTATACATTTCTCTCATCTTATTTTCTTTCTTTATATCTTACTCTCACCTTATTCTCTTTTCATCAAAATTATCAAGTTCATTATCAAGGCATTATATACCATCAATCATCTTTTACTTTATAACAAATGTTGTATTTTGTAAGCACTGCGGATAGACTAGCTGATTGGGTTTCTAGAGCCGCCAGGGCAATGTCCCCCCACTGGGTTCTTGCACAACTTCCTAGGCTGGCCGAACTTTTATACCAGGACCTTACTTAATGATATTATTATTACTAAAAAAAATATAGGCCTCCAACTTGCTGCGGGTCGTTCAGTATCAAGTAGTTTTTCTTTATTTTCTTTTCAGGATCTTTCCATGGGCGGGATGGTAGAGCAAATAAGTGCACAACTTGAATCTACCTCAGATACAACCTAAGAACATGTATTCCTCTTGAATTTGTTTATTCTTACTTTGATTAGAAGATCCATAAAACTAGCCAATTTTCCGGAGAACAGAATTGATATAGAGATTGGAAACTCTTTTTCTTTTGTTTTCTTGTCTTGGATAGAAGAGTATACACTCCAATTAATCTCTTTTCCAAAAATTTTGATTCACATTAAAGTGGGTATCCTACTAGCACACAAGCTTTATAGATATATACTTGGAATTTGAACCCCTTACTTTCTCCACCGGAACTAACGCCTTGTCGGTAAAGAGATTGGAAACTTGTTAATCAAAAAAATCCATGCTCCGATCTTTTAACTTGCCTACGCTTGCAAATATACAAGTGCCCGAGTGTTGGAGCTTGCTGCTACCTTAGTGCCTTGTACCTTGGAGCTATTTGATTGTTGCTACCAATCATTATGCAATACAGTAACAATAATAACCCAAACCCATATAACAATAGTTACCATACCCGGAAGGGTCTTACCGGTTCGACCAGTTCGACTGTGATCTCGAGTCAAATCTAGTTTTTCTTGGAATAGGACTAGACATGCACTTGACCGCGAAAAAGCGGGTGACCTGGCCGGTTTTTTATTAACCCAAATGAACCGGTAAGGTTACTTTTAAAAACATAAAAACATCTATAGTATTTTTATTTGTTTTTACTTTTACACGCAAATTATATTATTTAATAGAAATTTTCTACTTTTAGACTTTTTTTCTTTACTTTTTATTTCATAATTGTATATAAATATTATTACATTTAAAATATTACCTGAAAAATCCATTCATTTTTTTATCGAACTAGTTTTATTCACGTGCGATGCACGTGGTATAATATTATATTTTCTAAAATCAAGGAGTATAATATGTGAAAATTTTTTCTATTATTATTATTATTGGTAGTCATTGTTTTTGTTTGTAATTTTCATTGACTATTCGACTCTTATTCTCCACAGTTCTTCTTGATAATAAATTACAAGCACATCTGTCATGAGCTCTAGCGATTATTCTTCATCATGATTATTCTTTTTTTTTTTTGTAAACATTACTTTTGTTCATGGTTTTCGCTGACTTTACGAGTATTCTTCTTCATAGTTCAATTATTTCCAATAGGTAATATTAATCATTATCTTGAGGAAAACCTATGTATAATGTACACAAAAAGTACAAACGCATCAGTCATGAGCTTGTAACAGCCCTGGTAAAAATTTGATATTTTTACCGAGACTGTAAAAGTCTTTTTACAGTGATTTACCTTTGAATTAATCTTGGTAATCAATTCAAAGTAAATCGAGCGTCGTTTTTCGTAACCGATATTTTTCCCACGCTCGTGATTTTTCTGTGGATTTTACGGACCAAATTTGGTATTTTTTGGGTCCCGGAATCCTCAGAAAAATCACACCGGAAAATAACTAAGGGGGTATGAAACGCCCCAACCCGTATTTACCGTACATAGTAAACACGTGCCGGAACTGTAACGACCCGACCAAACAAAGCCCAACATACAGTGTATACAATAGAAAACTGGCTTAACAGCCCAAAATATAAACATTAGAAATCTGGCCCTTCGGCCCAACAACAAAACATATCACCCGAACCCGGGATCATCAATAACATCATAATCGGCCCAAGGCCCAACAATAGCAATAAACAGCACAGCGGAAGACTTAATAACTCACAAAGACACTGTATGCGACACATGATGCAACTATGAATCCGAGTCCTGTCCAAGGGATAACGCCGCAGCCTATCTGGTATGATCACACCTGAACCACAAATAACCCAACCTACGGGATGAAAGCCCGCAAGTGAGGGGTGAGTCCGAAGTGCTCACCGACGAAGGATAGACAAACAATATGCAACACTATAAATTACTCAAGGTCGAAAACAGGCAAAAACGGCTAAAATATACCAAACCAAAAGACTCAAACCAAAACCGGTCCAAGACCAAAAAGACTTAAACAAAATTTAATTTCCAATTTTATCTTACCGGGCCCCGTCACGGATAAGCTAGGGGTCAGACCTGGTTCTCAACATATTTCGGGTGCCAGACCAAACCAAGGGAGCCCAGGGATCGACATCCCAAAATAGTAACCCAGGGATAGACATCCCAAATATAATCACGGGATAGACATCCCAAGCATAGACATGCTTATCACAAGTAACCCAGGTCATGGCCACCACAAAACAGTCTTAAACCATCGAGTCGTACCACTACTTACCACGTGACTATTATATCATCGTTATCCAAATCCAAAACCAAGGATCGACATCCTTATTACAAATTATTATTCATTCCATTATTCTCATACCAAAAGACTCAAAGATAAACATCCCAAAAACTCAACGTACGGGGATAAACATCCCAAAAACCAATCAAAGCACTGGGATAAACATCCTGAAACAAACCACAACAAATGCATCAATCAATAGTGCAACAATCATCAAACACAACAACCGAGTAATATAGGCACATATTGAAGGAAATCCATCCTCACCTTGGCCGATTACTCAACTCCGAAGACAATGACCGGTCCAAAGCCGGCTCCTCGGGAAACTGCCCGATATCATAACCTATACAACAAAACATTATGTACTCACATAAGATGCACATAAGAGTATGCTATGATACCAATACTGTAAATAAATCTATCCCAGTTCATATCCTTTATTATCATCTTTTACCGAAAATATTATACCGTACGTATATCCAAATATAATTTCGGTACCATACTTTAATTAAAACTCTCCTTTAAATTTTTTTTATAGAATAATTATACTTTGTCTTCCAAAATAATAACAATGTAATTTTCCTAGAAATTATATCATATATATGTATTTTTCTCGAAATTATTTCTACAAAATATATTTCTTGCCAAAATATAATTACTAAATATTATTATCTTTAGAAAATTATATTTCCAGAAAAATTAATCATACAACCTTATTTTCTAAAAATAAATACGAATTAATAAATATATCTATATATTTTCCAAAGGTAATATACTTTTTCAAACAATTATATACCAAAGTAATTTTCAAAACTATTACTTTTGTATACCATAAATACATATTTTCCAAAAGGTAATCAGTTACCATTATTTTCCAGGAAAAATAACATATATATAAATTTTTCAAAAAATATTTGAAACGCCCCGATCCGTATTTACCGTTATGCACAGTAAACACGTGGGACCACATACTATTACAGCAACCACAGTGGTAAATATCACAACCAACAGAATTAATACAATAAAAGTACATAATACATCAACCGTACTTATCCCGACTCGGAAACATTATTACAACAAGCATTAATCCCCAGAGTCATAGAATGCAAGCAGCGGAAGTCTTAATACAACACAACAATAGATAACAGTATAAACATGATGCAATGCAGGATGGATCCGGGCCTGGCAGAGGGTGCGCCACAGCTTGCCTCGAACGTACCTGAGCTACGCACAATCAAACTACGCGACCAGGTCACGCAGGCGAGGGGTGAGTCCGAAGTGCTCACCGGGTAAAATACATAAGCAAATATACATATACAACAACCATAAATAATCCAAGTCACATCAACAGCAATTACCTAAGGTTCATACGAACCCTAAATAACACACTCTGTGATTATAGACACGCTATACCAATTTTATTATCAGGGCCCCTATCACTAGTTAAATGATGGTCGTTGCCTGGTAGTCAAGCTAGCTAGCCCGTGGACCCCGCCCTGGTACCTCCACGTATAAATGGCACAGACAGGGAGCAGACCCCAAGCACACTCTCCCCCAGCGCCTAAAATAAAAATTGGTACAGACAGGGAGCAGACCCCAAGCACACTCTCCCCCAGCACCATAAAAATAAGACTACCATCTGACTATTCCAACATGTAACTGTGACTTACTAGATGTCTAAGTGTGACCAGTTTTATTATTCCTAGTTACTTAATTTCTATTATCCTCCATTCTCTCATTATCCCGAGCAGGCTCGCAGCCTCTCCGCTCGTCTGGATAATACAAGCTTATTCAACCAGTACCCTTGGTACTCTACTCTCACAATTTTTCACAGCCAACAACAACAGAAATAGCCTACTAATACCACATTTCTAATATTACCAATAACATCAACAGTAGCATCAATTCAGCAACATCAACGGCAACAAACAACAATTAAATTCATCTCACAACAACTATTCACAGCCATAAAGAATTACTCAAGCAAATAACTCAACAGCAACTTGGTACTACGGCAGTATATAAATATTCACTTATCCTCACCTTAGCCGATTCCTACTCCTGGAAGTCCTCGAAGTGTTCCGGCTCAGGCTCCTCGGGGTACTGCTCATTATCAATTCCTATATCAAACAACAATTTATGCACATATAAGATGATATGCAAATGCTCGGCTATTACTGTAAGCCATAAAGATAATACTGGACCTACTCAGTACTTCCCCGGGTTATTCCCATTATCGTCATAATTCACCATTTAATTATATAGGCCGGAAATACTTTACCATAATTATATCCAGTTATTATTCCGGTACGTATTTACTTTGATAATACCCTTTCCATTTTTATTTTCTTTGAGTATGTACTTTCCAAAATTATTATTATTTACCATATATATGCATTCCAAAGTAATTATTTTCCATTTAATATCCATATATTTTCCAAATTATTCCAATATACTAATATAATTATTTATTTCATTTTTATTGTTTTTCTTCATTCCAGAATTTATTTTCCCTTTTTTCTCTTTTTTTTAAAACTGGACTGGGCCCGTGAATAGTGCCAGCCAGGCCTGCACAGCACCAGGCCCAGACCTCAAGCTGAGGCCCAGGCGCAGGCCCGCGTGGCCAAGCCCAACCAACCAAGAGCCCAAGCCAAAGCCATACCCTAACCCATACTAGCCCATCCCGCGACCCGGATCCATGACCCAGACACGAGCGGGTCTGCTCCTGCACTAACGGGTCTGCCTCGACCCATCTGCAAAAACGGTACCCGGTTACTCACCGGTCGCGAGGAAGGGGGAAGAGCAGGACGGCGACACGTCAAAGAGGTGGCGGCACGACAAAGTGGGGGCGGCTGCAGGAGAAGCGTGCGATGGTGGGTCTGTCGTTGGTTGCTGGCGGCGACGAAGGTGGAAAGAGAGAGGAGAAGGGACGGCGGATCCGGGCGGTCCTGCTCGTCGGGTCCGGCGGCTGCAGCGAGGGGAGCGTCGTCGCGAGGGAGGAGAAGGACGCGGGCGGTCGCGCTTGCCGGTGGTGGTGCTGCCCCCTTCCCTTTTTCTTCTTTTTTTTTGTTTCTTTTCTTTTTCTGTTTTCTTTTCTTTTCCTTACTTTTCTCTTCTTTTTTTTTTGGTTGGTTTAGTATTTGGTGTTGTGTGGTTTTGCAGGTACAAGGGGATGGGTTGCAGGCAGTGAGGTTTTTTGTAGGGTGAGAATGAAGAGGCTGGGTGGTTTGGTGTGTTTATGCAGGCAGAAGAAGAGTATGCAGAGCACTGGCATATCACGAGCATCACAGGGGAAACAAGAGTTCACGTGCGTACAGGAGCAAGGCGGCTGCATAATTTCAATTATGCAGTCGTGTCCCGTCCAGACCAAAAAAAAACTATAATACCCCCTTGACTTAATTTCTGGCCCGATAATTCGAGGATAAACCTGACTTTTCCCGAGATATCTGGACCCGAAAAATACCAACTCTGGTCCGTAAAATCCGCGGAAAAATCCCGATCGTGGGGTAAGGGTCGGTTTCGGAATCCGATGCATAATTTACCCTGAAATAATTACCCAAGATTATTTTTATTTGGTAAATTACTGTACAAAGAGTTTTTACAGTCCCGGTAAAATGTAAATTTTTACTCGGGCTGTTACAGTATTTATATGGCATACATATTTTTCCAAATAATAATAGTTTTTCCAAAACATAACTTAATTATTTATCAAAGTAATATATATTTATATTTTATGAAAGTACAATAATTAAATTGATCATAATTTTCTCAAAGTGAATATATATTTTTTTGAAAATTAAATACCAGAATAATTATATATATACAGATATATATATATATATATATTTTAAAAAAAAAACAAACCCAACCCGGCAACCCAGAACCCAGGGAAGGCGCGACCAGGCCGCGACCCGCCCAGATGAATCGGGTTCTTACCTAGCAGCGGCGGTCGGCGGCGCGACAGCGCGAGGGAAGGCTAGCGCGGAGTCGGCGAACAGGCGGAAGGCTGACGGTGTCGTCGTCAGCGGCGCTGGGAGCAAGATCCACGGGTTTCGCCGCGGGTCAACGGCCACTGACGGCGCGTCGAGCGGCGGAAGGCGACGGGGGCAGCGGGGCTGAGCTCGCGACAGCACGGCGAAGAGGCTGGCGGCGGCGGTGTGTCGAGAGGCAGCGCCGATCTCTCCGACATCCACAATGACCCGAGGATGGCTACTGTTCACTCGGGTTTCCTTTTTTTTTTCCATTTTCTGTATTATTTTTTTTCTTCTTCTTTTTTTTTTTCTTTCTTTTTTTTTCCTCTCTGTTTTTTTTTCTGGTTTTTTTTTCTTCTTCTTCTTTTTTTTTTCTCTTTTCTTTCTCTTTTTTTTCTTTCTCTTTTTTTTTTCTTTTCCTCTCTTTTTTTCTCTCCTTCCTCTCCTCTTCCTTACTCTCTTCCTACTTTTATACACAAGCTTAGCCGCCATCAATAATCCAGGCGGATCCGATCCGGACTAGAAAATAACTGATACCCCCTTAGTTATTTTCCGGTGTGATTTTTCTGAGGATTCCGGGACCCGAAAAATACCAACTTAGGTCCGACAAATCCACGGAAAAATCTCGAGCGCGGGAAAACCCTCGATTTTGAAAAACGACGCTCGATTTATCTTGAATTAATTACCCAAGATTAATTCTTTCGGTAAATCACTTTAAAAAGACTTTTACAGTCCCGGTAAAAATCTAAATTTTTACCCAGGCTGTTACAGTCTACCCACCTTAGAAAAGAATTTCGTCCTCGAAATTCCTTGTCTTATCCGTGGGTCCTACCACGATAAGCTTCTGGAACACTCTGCCAGGTGTCCAAACTCATCGCGAGATACCGCTTATACCCTTAAGCGACATCTCATCCTCTATAAGAACTGAACCTCATGACTGGCAAACTCACACACAGTCATAGACTCTCCACTGAGGACAAGAATCACCTCTAACTCCGAGGATAACAGCTACACCAGTGGTACAGCTTTCCCGACAAGCTCTGATGAAGAACCTCCCAAGAAGCGGTTCAGGACAGACACCATCAGTCTGAAGGAAGATGTGGTGGTCTCCCCGAGACAGTGAAAGAAGCGTGCCAGCAAAGATGCTGATGATCGAAAGGGGCTGAAAGCCGCACTCCACTGCAGACACTATCGCAGCTGAACGTCTCACTGAGGAATGTCAGCTCGGCGGTGATGCAGATAGAACTGGCGTGCGCGGAACTCTTTCCCCACGTCAAAAACATCCAAAAACTTGTAAAAGACCTAGAGAAGCAAGTAGCTCCATAGAGTACTTCTTCTCCTGTTGTAAAACCGTTATGAATTAAATAAAATAAGTTTTCTTTTTAAATCAAAACTCTTATGTTACGAAATCTCTTGTTAAGATATGAAAAATCATGTTTAACAGAAAAGCAAAATATTTAAAGCAAAACAAAACCATCAAGAAGGAAAATAAAATCAAACATAAAGATTTTAAAAACAGAACCGATAAAAGGAAGTAAAGCTAACATAAAGAAATTAAAAACAAAACAAAACTCGTTTAATAAAACCAAAACATAAAAAAAAAAGTTAAAACAAAACATGTTTTCATGTTCGACACTCTAGATCAGTCGTAAACATCCTCGATCCCGAGAAACATAACATGCACAGCTAACGGTGACGTCGGTTTCCCTCGTGAAAAAGACATCCGTTAACTCGCAAGGTGGTGATCACGAGCACGTCCTGTGTCCCTCGAAAGAAACGTTGTCCACTTGTTCACAAATTCCGCATGAGCCAAAAATGTCTGTCAAGTCTCGTATCCCTCCATGATGTCCGAACAGGTGTAAGCTTATCGCACATGCACTCTACTCGAGGTATGGTCCCATCAGTCTAGCCACAACGGTCACGAATGCATGTGATACAAGATGCAGGAAAAGGTCATAAAAAGAATAAAGCAAGGTAGCCATGGCGATAGAAAATTGTGAGATGGAAAAGAGCTGAAAAACACTTGCGTTTGTAGCCCCAGAAACATATAAAGTAACGAAACAATAAATGGGGCAACAGCAAAATTTTCAAAAAGCAACACCTTGAAGATCGAAAATGGTTTAAAGTTAAAAGAATCTACTTTTCCTATCCCCGAAAAATATTTTATTTCATTTTCTTTTTTCTTTCTCTTTTTCTTTTTCCTTTTTCTTCACCTTCTTTACTTTTTTTTTTCTTTAGTGCTTCTTTCTCTTTTTTTTCTATTTTCTTACTTTTTCTTCCTCTTTTTCCATTTCCATCTCTTTTCTTTTTTTTTCTCTCTTTTTTCCTCTCTTTTTTTCTTACTTTTACATTTTTTCCTTTTTTTTTCCCTTTTCTTTTCTTTTTCCCTTTTTTTTGCTTCCTTCTTCTCTTTTCTATTTCCTTCTTCTTCTTTTCCATTCTTTTTTTCGGGAACAGGTGGGGTCTATACTTTGAAAAACAAAACGGTAACCATACTCTCCCCTAAGAGTATAAAAGACAGTGCGGTGAGAAGCAAATCATCAAAAGCATTTGAAAGCAAGTTTTGTAAAACACATTTAGAAAAACCAAACACAAAACACATTCAGAAAGAAAACACATAACTCGCCCAGACAGAATGCCTGCTCCATCGTCTGTCTTCTTTGTCGAAGGTGCCTCCCTAGGCAGAAGAAACCGGCTGGCCTACAGCATGATCAACGAACGTCCGGAGGAACTACCGAACGAGCTCGGAAGGATGCCCCGTCTGGTCTTTGTCGACGAACTCTACTCCTCCAGATTCTTCGTCACTCCCATGGAAGAGACGTTCTTCCTAGAGAACCAAGGCACCCTGAGGACCTCCTTCTACGGCTCGGCCAATTCCGTCATGTTTTTCATTTCTGAAAGACTTCAGGAGTTCAACCTAGAGCCTACTTGCCATTTCCTGGACCAAGGCACCTACTACCAGCTCTCGATGACTGCCCAGAGCATGCCTAGAGTCACTCGGTTACCCGCAACTTGGCCAAAGGCCCGACTACTGGTGTGGAACTGCAGAGGAATTGGTCGCGTACCTTGAGGGACCTGAAGAACCAGTACAAGCCCAACATGTTTCTTCTCACGGAGACCCAATGGCAGCCTGAAGACAATCACGGTGTCATCCCACTCCGGTTCCCTCCAGCTAACCGGTTCGAGCTTCATGGCCAGAACAACACGGGCGGCATGTGGTTCTCGTGGAACGACAGCATCAGGGTCAACATCAACAATGACCCCAATAGCTTCAGGGTCAACGTCGTACCGAGAAGATGAATGTTTCTTTATAATATAATGTAATTTTAATGTTTGTAATATTAATATTAGTGATATTAATAATATTTATGTTTCCGCTTATTTATGGCATCAATTACCTCTTATGTGTATGTTCCGTGGCAAGCTGGCGTCCCTCGACTGGATCCATCATGTACTAACTAAATGATATAAAATAATAAACAAATGGAGCGAACTATGCAAACAAGAACAACAAACACACAAGGACAACCCAGCAAGACCTAACGCCCGCTCCGCTACCAAAATGAAACGCCCCAACCCGTATTTATCGTACATAGTAAACACGTGCCGGAACTGTAACGACCCGACCAAACAAAGCCCAGCATACAGTGTATATAATAGAAAACCGGCTTAACAGCCCAAAATATAAACATTAGAAATCTGGCCCTTCGGCCCAACAACAAAACATATCACCCGAACCCGGGATCATTAATAACATCATAATCGGCCCAAGGCCCAACAATAGCAATAAACAGCACAGCGGAAGACTTAATAACTCACAAAGAACTGTATGCGACACATGATGCAACTATGGACCTGAGTCCTGTCCATCGGATAATGCCGCAGCCTGTCTGGTATGATCACACCTGAACCACAAATAACCCAACCTACGGGATGAAAGCCCGCAGGTGAGGGGTGAGTCCGAAGTGCTCACCAACGAAGGATAGACAAACAATATGCAACACTATAAATTACTCAAGGTCAAAAACAGGCAAAACCCGCCAAAATATACCAAACCAAAAGACTCGACCCAAAACCGGTCCAAGACCAAAAAGACTTAAACAAAATTCAATTTCCAATTTTATCTTACCGGGGCCCTGTCACGGATAAGCTAGGGGTCAGACCTGGTTCTCAACATATTTCAGGTGCCAGACCAAACCAAGGGAGCCCAGGGATAGACATCCCAAATATAATCACGGGATAGACATCCCAAGCATAGACATGCTTATCACAAGTAACCCAGGTCATGGCCACCACAAAACAGTCTTAAACCATCGAGTCGTACCACTACTTACCACGTGACTATTATATCATCATTATCCAAATCCAAAACCAAGGATCGACATCCTTATTACAAATTATTATTCATTCCATTATTCTTATACCAAAAGACTCAAAGATAAACATCCCAAAAACCAATCAAAGCACTGGGATAAACATCCCGAAACAAACCACAACAAATGCATCAATCAACAGTGCAACAATTATCAAACACAACAATCGAGTAATATAGACACATATTGAAGGAAATCCTTCCTCACCTTGCTCGATTACTCAACTCCGAAGACAATGACCGGTCCAAAGCTGGCTCCTCGGGAAACTGCCCGATATCATAACCTATACAACAAAACATTATGTACTCACATAAGAAGCACATAAGAGTATGCTATGATGCCAATACTGTGAAATAAATCAACCCCAGTTCATATCCTTTATTATCATCTTTTACCGAAAATATTATACCGTACGTATATCCGAATATAATTTCGGTACCATACTTTAATTAAAACTCTCCTTTAAATATTTTTTTATAGAATAATTATACTTTGTCTTCCAAAATAATGACAATGTAATTTTCCAAGAAATTATATCATATATATGTATCTTTCCCGAAATTATTTTCTTAAAATATATTTCTTGCCAAAATATAATTACTAAATATTATTATCTTTAGAAAATCATATTTTCAGAAAAATTAGTCATACAAACTTATTTTCTAAAAATAAATACGAATTAATAAATATATCTATATAATTTCCAAAGGTAAAATACTTTTCCAAACAATTATATATAAAAGTAATTATATATTTTTAAAACTATTACTTTTGTATACCATAAATACATATTTTCCAAAAGGTAATCAGTTACCATTATTTTCCAGGAAAAATAACATATATATAAATTTTTCAGAAAATATTTCCATGGCATACATATTTTTCCAAATAATAATAGTTTTTCCAAAAAATAACTTAATTATTTATCAAAGTATATATATTTATATTTTCTCAAAGTATTAGAATTAAATTGATCATAATTTTCTCAAAGTGAATATATTTTTTTTGAAAATTAAATACCAGAATAATTATATATATACAGATATATATAAATATATATATATATATATATTTAAAAAAAAAACAAACCCAACCCGGCAACCGAGAACCCAGGGAAGGCGCGACCCGGTCGCGACCCGCCCAGATGAATCGGGTTCTTGCCTAGCAGCGGCGGTCGGCGGTGCGACAGCGAGAGGGAAGGCTAGCGCAGAGTTGGCGACTCCATGGGCGGCGGAAAGGAGGCGGAAGGCTGATTGTGTCGTCGGCGACGCTGGGAGCAAGATCCACGGGTTTCGTCGTGGGTCAACGGCCACTGACGGCGCGTCTAGCGGCGGAAGGCGACGGGGGCATCAGGGCGGTGCTCGCGACAGCACGACGAAGAGGCTGGCGGCGGCGGTGTGTCGAAAGGCGGCGCCGAGCTCTCCGACATCCACAGTGACCCGAGGGTGGCTACTGTTCACTCGGGTTTCCTTTTTTTCCATTTTCTGTATTATTTATTTTTTTCTTTTTTCTTTTTTTTCCTCTCTATTTTTTTTTCTGGTTTTCTTTTTTTTTCTTCTTCTTTTTTTTTTTTTCTTTTTCCTCTCTTTTTTTCTCTTCCTCTTCCTGCTTTTATACACAAGCTTAGCCGCCATCAATAATGCAGGCGGGTCCGATCCAGACCAGAAAATTACTGATACCCCCTTAGTTATTTTCTGGTGTGAATTTTCTGAGGATTCCGGGACCTAAAAAATACCAACTTAGGTCCGAAAAATTCACGGAAAAATCTCGAGCGTGGGAAAACCCTCGGTTTCGAAAAACAACGCTCGATTTACCTTGAATTAATTACCCAAGATTAATTCTTTCGGTAAATCACTGTAAAAAGACTTTTACAGTCCCGGTAAAAATCTAAATTTTTACCCGGGCTGTTACAGGGTATCAGTTATTTTCTGGTCCGAATCGGACCCGCCTGCATTATTGCAGGCGGCTATGTTTGTTTATAAAAGCAGGAAAAAAGCAGGGAAGAGGAAGAAAGGAAGAGGAGAGGAAGGACAGAAAAAAAAAAAAGAGAGGAAAAGAAAAAAAAGAAAAAAAAAAGGAGAGAAAAGAAAAAGAGAGGGGAAAAAAGAAAAAGAAAAAGAAAAAGAAAAAGAAAAAAATAATACAGAAAATAGGAAAAAAACAGAGAGACGAAAAAAAAGAACAAAAAAGACCTAATCAGAAAATCATAAAATAGAAGGAAAAGAAAGAAAAGAATTTTTCTTAAAAAAAGAGAGAAATCGGAAGAAAACCGTGTGAACAGTGTCGTCATCTTCCTCTACCCCTGCCACTGTTCACGCCGAGCCAGTCCACGCCGCCGTTCGCTGCACCGCCGCCACCTTGGCCTTCCTCGACCTCGCCGACCTGACGGCGCTGTCCCCGTCGTTTTCCGCCACCTGACGCGCCGCCGACGGCCGTTGACCCGCGAGCAGACCTGCGGATCCGTTTCTCCTCCGCTCTGCTCAGCCTCCTGCCGTCGCCGCGCCGAGTTTCCACTGCCTATGGAGTCGACGCCTCACGCCACGCCTCGTGACACCTTCCCCGCGCTGCGTCGCACCGCCGACCGCCGCTGCTAGGTGAGGACCCGTTTGTGTTGGTCGGGTTGTGTTCCGGGTCGCGTCTGGGTTGGGACCTGGGCAATCCGGAATTTTTTTATTAAAAAAATATATATATATTTATATATATATAACTATTTTTTGCTAATTAATTTTTGGAGAAAAAGGGTAAATATTATTTTAGAAAATTATATGTAATATTCTGGGTTTGGGGTTTTGAATATATATATATACTTTGATTCTTTGAAAATTAAGATAATTATATGTTGTTTTAGAAAATTAATATTATGTTTATTTAGAAAAAGATATAT
Source organism: Turnera subulata (assembly GCA_028386065.3). Lineage (NCBI taxonomy): Eukaryota > Viridiplantae > Streptophyta > Magnoliopsida > Malpighiales > Passifloraceae > Turnera > Turnera subulata. Next base: position 16,818 of record JAKUCV010004974.1, read on the forward strand.
ATTACGATTATATTTTCTGAAATATTATTATTTTTCTAGAAAATTATGGGAATACTTTTGTAAATATATATATAGTATACATAATTAATATTTCTAAAAATAAATTATTATGTTGATATATAATGGTTTGGAAATGTATTTTGTCTTTAGAAAATATATATATGTATATTTATTATTCGTATTTATTTTTAGAAAATAAAGTTTATACAATTATATTTTCTGGAAATATAGTTTTCTAATATAATAATATTTGGTAATTATTATTGGCAAGTAATATATTTTATGGAAAATATTTTGGAAAAATATATACATATGTTATATTTTCCAGAAAATTATGGTGTTTATATTTTGGGAAAGGTATAACTATTTTATGAAAATGTTTTGAAAAGAGTTTAATTAAAGTATTGTACCAGAATAATATCCGAATATATATATGGTATATTATTTCCGGAAAAAGGTTTAATTATGGTAAAAGATAATTTTATAAGGATGATGACGTATAACCGGGGATGTTTACAGATTATGGCATCGTGGCATATCTATTATGTGCATCTTATGTGAGCATATGTGTTTTGTTATATAGGTTTTATATCGGGCAGTTCCCCGAGGAACCGGCTTTAGACCGGTTATTGTCTTCAGAGTTGAGTAATCGGCTAAGTTGAGGATGGATTTCCTTTGATATGTGCCTATATTACTCGGTTGTTGTGTTTGATGATTGTTGTACTGTTGAGTGTTGCATTTGTTGTGGTTTGATTCGGGATGTATATCCCAGTGCCTTGACTATTTTGGGATGTTTATCCCCGTGCATTGAGTTTTGGATGTTTATCTCTATGTCTTTTTGTATAAAGAATAATGCATTAAATAATAATTTGTGATAAGGATGTCGATCCTTGGTTTTTGATTGGGATGTCTATCCCGGTGTTTTGGTTAGGGAAGTTGATCCCTAAGATTTGGTTTTGGATGATGATGATATAATTGTCACGTGGTAAATAGTGGTACGACTCGATGGTTTAAGACTGTTTTGTGGTGGCCATGATCTGGGTTACTTGTGATAAGCATGTCTATGCTTGGGATGTCTATCCCGTGATTATATTTGGGATGTCTATCCCTGGGTTACTATTTTGGGATGTTGATCCCTGGGCTCTCTTGGTTTTGATCTGGCACCCGAAATATGTTGAGAACCAGGTCTGACCCCCTAGCTTATCCGTGACGGGGCCCGGAAAGATAAAATAGGAAATTGGATTTTTGTTTAAGTCTTTTTGGTCTTGGACTAGTTTTGGGTTGTGTCTTTTGGATTGGTATATTTTGGCTGTTGTGTTTGTTTTCGACCTTGAGTATTTTATAGTGTTGCATATTGATTGTCTATCCATGGTTGGTGGGCACTTCGGACTCACCGCTCACCTTCGGGCTTTCATCCCGTAGGTTGAGTTATTTGTGGTTCAGGTATGATGCATTCCAGACAGGCTGCGGCGTTAACCCTCGGACAGGACTCGGATCCATTAGTTTGCATCAGGTTTTGTATATGTTGATATTGAGATTAAATTTTCTTCCGCTGTGCTATATTTTGGGTCCCCGGGCTCAGGTGACGTGTTTTTAATATTGGGCCGATGGGCCGGATTCATGTGTCAATGACCCCGAGATCGGGTGACGTGTATTTGATGTTGGGCCATTAGTTCTGATATTTACATTGTTTGTGCCACGTGTCGGCACTGTTGTCCGGTAAATACTGTTTGTCGGGTAAATACTGGTCGGGTCGTTTCATTTTGGTAGCGGAGCGGGCGGTAGGTCCTTGGGTGATTGTTTGCTTAATTGTTGTGCATAGCTCGCTCCATATGTTTATTATTTTGCAATTATGTCATTTAGTTAGAACATAATGGATCCAGTCGAAGGACGCCAGCTTGCCATAGAACATTCACATAAGAGGTAATTGATGTCATAAACATGCAGAAACATAAATATTATTATTATTACTAGTATTATTACAATATAATTATTATTAAAATTATCTATCTCCTAGATACAACGTTGACCCTGAAGCTATTGGGGTCATTGGTAATGTTAACCCTGATGGTATCGTTCCACGAGAACCACATACCGCCCGTGTTGTTCTGGCCAGGAAGCTCGAACCGGTTTGCTGGAGGGAACCGAAGTGGGATGACACCGTGATTGTGTTCAGGCTGCCACTGGGTCTCCGTGAGCAGAACCATGTTGGGCATGTACTGGTTCTTCAGATCCCTCAGGGTACGCAAAAACTCCTGGGAACGCCTAGCGATTCCTCTGTAGTTCCACACCAGTAGTCGGGCCTTCGGCCAAGTTGGTGGTAACCGAGATACTCTGGACATGCTCTGAGCAGTCATCGAGAGCTGGTAGTAGGTACCTTTGTCCAGGAATCGGCAAGTGGGCTCTAGGTTGAATTCCTGAAGTCTTTCAGAAATGAAAAACATGACGGAATTGGCCGAGCCATAGAAGGAGGTCCTCAGGGTGCTTTGGTCCTCTAGGAAGAACGTCTCTTCCATGGGAGTGACGAAGAACCTGGAGGAGTAGAGTTCGTCGACGAAGACCAGACGAGGCATCCTGCCGAGCTCGATCAGTAGTTCCTCTGGACGTTCGTTGATCAGGCTGTAGGCCAATCGATTCCTTCTTCCGAGGGAGGCACCCTCGACGAAGAAGACGGATGATGGAGCAGGCATGTTGTCTCGATGCGTTGTGTTTTTTTTTTTTTCTTTTCTAAACGTTGTGTTTTCTTTCAGATGCTTTGTGGTNAAAAAAAAAAAAGAGAAGAGATGGAAATGAAAAAAAAAAGAAAAAAAAGAAAAGAAGGTAGAGAAAAAGAAAAATAAAATAAAATAAAATATTTTTCAAGGATAGGGAAAGTAGATTCTTTTCACAAAACTCCAAACCGTTTACGATCTTCAAGATTTTGCTTTTTGAAAATTTTGTCGTTGCCTCATTTATTGCTTCATCACTTTGTGTGTTTTGGGGCTACAAACGCAAGTGTTTTTCAGCTCTTTTCCATCTCACAATTCTTTTTCACCCTTGCTATCTTGGCGTTTCTTTTTATGGCTTTTTCCTGCATCTTTTATCACATGCATCCGTGACCGCTGTGGTTAGATTGATGGGACGATACCTCGAGTAGAGTGCATGTGCGACAAGGTTACACCTGTTTGGACATCATGGAGGGATACGATTTCTGGAAGATGTTGTTGGCTTGTGGACAGGTGGATATTGTTTCTTTCAAGGGACACAGGACGTTCTCGTGATCATCGCCTTGCGAGTTAACGGACGTCTTTTTCACGAGGGAAACCGACGTCACCATTAGCTGTGCATGTCATGCTTCTCGAGATCGAGGATGTTTAGGACCGATCTAGAGCGCCGAACATGAAAACATGTTTTGTTTTAACTTCTTTATGTTTTGGTTTTGTTAAACGAGTTTTGTTTTTAATTTCTTTATGTTTGACTTTACATCCTTATTGTTGATTTTTTTTCTGCTTTGAGATGTTGATTTTCTTTTAACATGAGATTTTTCATAACTGTAAAAAGAGTTTTATTTTGAAAAAGGAAAAGCTTGTTTTATTTATTTCATAACGGTTTTACAACGGAGAAGAAGTACTCTAAGGAGTTACTTGCTTCTCAAGGTCTTTTACAAGCTTTTGGATGTTTTTCATGTGAGGGAAGAGTTCCGCACACGCCAGTTCTATCTGCATCACCGCCGAGCTGAACTTCTTCAGTGAAGTGTTCAGTTGCGTCAGTGTCTGCAGTGGAGTATCGCTGGGAGCAGTTGCCTTGCCCTTCCTATCCTCAGCTTTCTTGTTGGCACGCTTCTTTCGCCGTCTTGGGGAGACCACCATATCTTCCTTCAGACTGATGATGTTTGTCTTGAACCGCTGCTTGGGAGGTTCTTCATCGGAGCTTGTCGGGAAAGCAGCACCACCGGTATAGCTCAGCTCCTCTGAGTCAGAAGTCGTCCTAGTTCTTAGTGGAGAGTCCATGGCTGAGAGTGAGTGTCTCAGTTATGAGGTTTGGTATTTATAAGCGGATGAGATGATGCTTAAGGGTAAAGCGGTAACTCATGTTGAGTTTGGACACTTGGTAGAGTATGCCAAAAGCTTATCATGGTAGGACCCACGGATAAGACAAGGAATTTCGGGGACGAAATTTTTTTAAGGTGGGTAGACTGTAACAGCCCAGATAAAAATTTGGAATTTTTACTGGGACTGTAAAAGTCTTTTTACAGTGATATACCTTTGAATTAATCTTGGTGAAACGCCCCGACCCGTATTTACCGTACATAGTAAACACGCGCCGGAACTGTAATGACCCAACCAAACAAGCCCAGCATACAGTGTATACAACAGAAACACTGGCTCAACAGCCCAATAAGCTGGCTCAAAAGCCCAATATTAAAACATGAAACCGACCCTTCGGCCCAACAACAACTATAAATAGCACAGCGGAAGACTTAGTAACTCACAAAGACACTGTATGCAACTCTGATGCAAACTATGGATCCGAGTCCTGTCCGAGGGATAACGCCCCAACCTGTCTGGAATGCATCAAACCTGAACCAAATAACTCAACCTACGGGATGAAAGCCCGCATGTGAGGGGTGAGTCCGAAGTGCCCACCAACCATGGATAGACAATCAATATGCAACACTAAAAATTACTCAAGGCCGAAAACAGGCAATAACCGCCAAAATATACCAAACCAAAAGACTCGACCCAAAACTGGTCCAAGACCAAAAAAAAGACTTAAACAAAAATCCAATTTCCAATTTTATCTTTCCGGGCCCCGTCACGGATAAGCTAGGGGTCAGACCTGGTTATTAACATATCTCGGGTGCCAGACCAAACCAAGAGAGCCCAGGGATCAACATCCCAAAAATAGTAACCCAGGGATAGACATCCCAAATATAATCACGGGATAGACATCCCAAGCATAGGCATGCTTATCACAAGTAACCCAGGTCATGGCCACCACAAAACAGTCTTAAACCATCGAGTCGTACCACTACTTACCACGTGACAATTATATTATCATCATTCAAACCAAGTCTCAGGGATCAACATCACTAAGCAAAATACCGGGATAGACATCCCAATCCAAAACCAAGGATCGACATCCTTATCACAATTTATTATTTAATCCAATATTCTTATACCAAAAGACACAAAGATAAATATCCAAAAACTCAACGTACGGGGATAAACATCTCAAAACCAAATCATGGAGATAAACATCCCAAAACCAAATCATGGGGATAAACATCCCAAAATCAACCAAGGCACTGGGATAAACATCCCGAATCAAACCACAACAAAAGCAACAATCAACAGTGCAAAAATCATCAAACAAACAACCGAGTAATATAGGCACATATTGAAGGAAATCCATCACACCTTAGCCGATTACTCAACTCTGAAGATAATGTCCGGTCCGAAGCCGGCTCCTCGGAAAACTGCCCGATATCATAACCTATACAAGAAAACAATATATTCTCACATAAATACACATAATCGGTATACTATGATGCCAATACTGCGAAATAAACCCATCCCGGTTCATATCCTTTATTATCATCTTTTACCGAAAATATTATACCGTACGTATATCCGAATATAATTTCGGTACCATACTTTAATTAAAACTCTCCTTTAAATATTTTTTTATAGAGTAATTATACTTTGTCTTCCAAAATAATAACAATATAATTTTCCTAGAAATTATATCATATATATGTATTTTTCCCGAAATTATTTCCATAAAATATATTTCTTGCCAAAATATAATTACCAAATATTATTATCTTTAGAAAACCATATTTCCAGAAAAATTAATCAAACAAACTTATTTTCTAAAAATAAATACGAATTAATAAATATACCTATATATTTTCCAAAGGTAAAATACTTTTCCAAACAATTATATATCAAGTAATTATATATTTTCAAAACTATTACTTTGTACACCATAATTACATATTTTCCAAAAGGTAATCAGCTACCATTATTTCCAGTGAAAATAATATTTTTATAAAATTTCCAGAAATTATTTTCATGGTATACGGTGTTTGTGTTGTGTGTGTTGTTTTTATTTCCTGGTTTTGGTTTCCTTTACTGGTTGTGGCAGATGGTCACTGATTTTTTTGCAGAGTAAGGACGGGTGGAGAAGTTGGGCAGTGAAGATGAAGGTGATGATGGTGGTGTGCAGATGAGGTAGGAAAAAAAAAAAAAGAAATAGGCAGTGTATGGTTACTGATAAGTCAAGGGTAAGGCACCGCCAGCACAGGAAAAAAAAAAAACAGTTCACAAGCGTTATAGGAGAAGGCGGCTGCAAAACTCAACTATGCAGTCGTGTCCAGACCGGACCAGAAAATAACTGATGCCCACTTAGTTATTTCCCGGTTTGGTTTTCTGAGGATTCCGGGACCCGAAAAATTCCAACTTAGGTCCGAAAAATCCACGGGAAAATCCTGAGCGCGGGAAAAACCTCGGTTTGAAAACTCGATGCCCGATTTACCTTGAATTAATTACCCAAGATTAATTCATTCGGTAAATCACTGTAAAAAGATTTTTACTGTCCCGGTAAAAATCCAAATTTTTACCCGAGCTGTTACACTTGGTAATTAATTCAAGGTAAACCGAGCGTCGTTTTTCGTAACCGATGTTTTCCCACGCTCGTGATTTTTTCTTGGATTTTACGGACCAAAGTTGGTATTTTTCGGGTCCCGGAATCCTCAGAAAAATCACACCGGAAAATAACTAAGGGGGTATCAGTTATTTTCTGGTCCGGATCGGACCCGCCTACATTATTGAAGGCAGCTATGTTTGTGTATAAAAGCAGGAAAAGAGCAGCGAAGAGGAAGAAAGGAAGAGGAGAGGAAGGAGAGAAAAAAAAGAGAGGAAAAGAAAAAAAAAAGAAAGAAAAAAAGGAGAGAAAAGAAAAAGAGAGGAAAATAAAAAGGAAAATAAAAAGAAAAATAAAAAAATAATACAAAAAATAGGAAAAAAATAGAGAGAAGGAAAAAAACAACAAAAAAGACCCAATCAGAAAATCAAAAAATAGAAGGAAAAGAAAGAAAAGATTTTTTTTAAAAAAAAAAGAGAGAAATCGGAAGAAAACCGTGTGAACAATGTCGTCATCTTCCTCTACCCCTGCCATTGTTCATGCCGAGCCAGTCCACGCCGCCGTTCCCTGCACCGCCGCCACCTTGGCCTTCCTCTCGATGTCGACGACCTGACGGCATTGTCCCCATCATTTTCCGCCACCTGACGCGCCGCCGAGGGCCGTTGACCCACGAGCTGACCCGCGGATCCGTTTCTCCTCCGCTCTGCTCAGCCTCCTGCCGTCGCCGCGCCGAGTTTCCACCGCCTATGGAGTCGACGCCTCACGCCGCGCCTCGTGACACCTTCCCCGCGCTGCATCGTGCTGCCGACCGCCGCGGCTAGGTGAGGACCCGTTTGTGTTGATCGGGTTGTGTTCCGGGTCGCGCCTGGGTTGGGACCTGGGCAGTCCGGATTCTTTTTTTTGAAAAAAAATAATATATATTTATATATATATATAACCATTTTCTGCTAATTAATTTCTGGGCAAAAAGGGTAAATATTATTTTGGAAAATTATATATAATATTCTGGGTTTGGGGTTTTAAAAATATATATATACTTTGATTCTTTGAAAATTAAGATAATTATATGTTGTTTTAGAAAATTGATATTAAGTTTATTTAGAAAAAGATATATATTACGATTATATTTTCTGAAATGTTATTATTTTTTTGGAAAATTATGGGAATACTTTTGAAAATATATATATAGTATACATAATTAATATTTCTAAAAATAAATTATTATGTTGATATATAATGGTTTGGAAATGTATTTTGTCTTTAGAAAATGTACATATGTATATTTATAATTCGTATTTATTTTCAGAAAATAAAGTTTATATAATTATATTTTTTGGAAGTAGGGTTTTCTAATATAATAATATTTGGTAATTATTATTGGCAAGTAATATATTTTATGGAAAATATTTTGGAAAAATATATACATATGTTATATTTTCCAGAAAATTATGGTGTTTATATTTTGGGAAAAGTATAACTATTTTATGAAAATATTTTGAAAAGAGTTTAATTAAAGTATCGTACCGGAATAATATCCGAATATGTATATGGTATATAATTTCCGGAAAAAGGTTTAATTATGGTAAAAGATAATTTTATAAGGATGATGACGTATAACCGGGGATGTTTACAGATTATGGCATCGTGGCATACCTATTATGTGCATCTTATGTGAGCATATGTATTTTGTTATATAGGTTTGATATCGGGCAGTTCCCCGAGGAACCGGCTTTAGACCGGTTATTGTCTTCAGAGATGAGTAATCGGCTAAGGTGAGGATGGATTTCCTTTGATATGTGCCTATATTACTCGGTTGTTGTGTTTGATGATTGTTGCACTGTTGAGTGTTGCATTTGCTGTGGTTTGATTCGGGATGTTTATCCCAGTGCCTTGACTGTTTTGGGATGTTTATCCCCGTGCATTGAGTTTTGGATGTTTATCTCTGTGTCTTTTGGTATAAAGAATAATGGATTAAATAATAATTTGTGATAAGGATGTCGATCCTTGGTTTTGGATTGGGATGTCTATCCCGGTGTTTTGGTTAGGGATGTTGATCTCTGAGATTTGGTTTTGGATGATGAAGATATAATTGTCACGTGGTAAGTAGTGGTACGACTCGATGGTTTAAGATTGTTTTGTGGTGGCCATGATCTGGGTTACTTGTGATAAGCATGTCTATGCTTGGGATGTCTATCCCGTGATTATATTTGGGATGTCTATCCCTGGGTTACTATTTTGGGATGTCGATCCCTGGGCTCTCTTGGTTTTGATCTGGCACCCGAAATATGTTGAGAACCAGGTCTGACCCCTAGCTTATCCGTGAGGGGGCCCGGAAAGATAAAATTGGAAATTGGATTTTTGTTTAAGTCTTTTGGTCTTGGACCAGTTTTGGGTTGTGTCTTTTGAATTGGTATATTTTGGTTGTTGTGCCTGTTTTTGACCTTGAGTATTTTATAGTGTTGCATATTGATTGTCTATCCATGGTTGGTGGGCACTTCAGACTCACCTGCGGGCTTTCATCCCGTAGGTTGAGTTATTTGTGGTTCAGGTATGATGTATTCCAGACAGGCTGTGGCGTTAACCCTCGAACAAGACTCGGATCCATTAGTTTGCATCAGGTTTTGCATATGTTGATATTGATATTAAATTTGCTTCCGCTGTGCTATATTTTGGGTCCCCGGGCTCGGGTGACGTGTTTTTAATATTGGGCCGATGGGCCGGATTCATGTGTCGATGTCCCCGAGATCGGGTGACGTGTATTTGATGTTGGGCCGTTGGGCCGTTAGTTCTAATATTTACATTGTTTGTGCCACGTGTCGGCACTGTTGTCCGGTGAATACTGTTTGTCGGGTAAATACGGGTCGGGTCGTTTTTGAGCTCTTGTAATTATTCTTCTTCATGATTATTTTTTTAGTAAACGCTATTTTTGTTCCTATTTTCCACTCACTTTTCGGGTATTCTTCTTCATAGTTCTATTATTTCCAATAATTATAGTTTTTCTTAATTTTAGGTAGTTGTTGTGAAAATAAAAATAAATGATTATATATTAATCATTATCTTAAGAAAAACTTATATATAACGTACACGAAGAGTTTTTTTTCATGATCTAGACCAATGCATTATTTGGAATTAGTTTTTATATTATAATAGGAATTTATGAATCAATTATTATTAATGATATTTGGTAATCCTTTGATATTTTAAATTATATAATTTTTATTATTAAATTATATTAATAATGAAGAGGATTGTTAAGTTATATTTTTATTTTCAATTATTATTCTTTTTCATAATCTTTTTTACTATTGGTAGTTTTGGTTGACTATTTTTTTTCTTTATAGTTCTTATTGATAATAAACTACAAGCACATCGGTCATGAATTCTTGTGATTTTTTTTCCGTTATTATTCTTTTTCGTAGTCATTGTTCTTGTTCTTAGTTTTGGTTGACAATTCAACTATTTTTTTTTTCTTCACCATAGTTATTATTAATAATAAATAGCTATCATATATGCCGTGAGATCATGTGACTATTCTTCTCTATAATTATTCTTTTTTTATAAAGGTTATTCTAGTTCATAGTTTTTCCTGACTCTTCAGTTGTTCTTCTTCATAATTTTATTTTTTTTAGTAGTTATTATTCTTCTTAATGCTTAGTAGTTGTTCAGAAAATATAAATAAAGGCTTATATATCAATCATTTTCTTGAGAGACACATATACATAATGTAGACAATGATTTTTTAATTTAGTCGTCGCTCTTATGATTATTCTTCTCCATGATTATTCTATTTCATAGATGTTATTCTTGTTCATAGTTTTGGTGCACTTTTCGACTCTTATTCTTCGTAGTTCTATTGCTTTCCAATAATTATTATTCTTCATAAGTCTAGATAGTTGTTAAGAAAATTCAAATAAAGGCTTATGTATCAATCATTATCTTTATAGAATTTATATATAACGTAGACACTGATTTTTTTTTATATTCTAAGCAAACAAATACAAATTTTTTTGAATTAATTTTTTTATTAGTATAGAATTCATAAATCATTTTTTAATCCATGGTTCTTATTGATAATAAATACAGAAAATATATGTCGTGAGTTGTTATAATTATTTTTCTCTTGGATTAATTTTTTTCGCCGATGTTATTTATGTTCGTAGTTTTTGCTAACTCTTCGGCAGTGTTTCATCATAGTTTTATTATTTTTCAGCAATTATTGTCGATCGTAATTCATGATTATTGTTGAAAAAATATAAATAAATATTTTTATATTAATCATTTTCTGGAGAACAATTTATATATAATATAAACAAAGAATTTTTTTTGATAGTCTAGACAAACATATAATGAGATACACATTGCAGAATTAGTTTTAGTATTATAATAGAAATTTATAAACCGATTATTGTTAATAATATTTATTATTTTTTTAATATTCTAAATTATATAATTTTAAATATTAAATTGTATTATTAATAAATGAGATTATTAAATTATATTATTATTTCTTACTATTATTTATTTTTTATAGTAGTTGTTCATGTTTTTTTATTCTCGGCTGTTTCGTTGAGTACGTGTTTTTATATAGTAGAGTCTTTTTTTTATTCGTTATTTGAGTTAGTGTTTTTATATGTATTATATAGAAACTACATGTCATTCATTATTGTATGACATGTCGTTTTAATTAAATAAGAATAAGATATCAATTTATTGTTATTGTTATTAAGTAGGGTTATTTCTGTATTTTCGGTTGTTTCGCTGTCTTCGTGCTTTTATATATAGTATAGATCTGTCTTATTTTCAATTCCCTTTTTTTTTCTTCTTTTGACGACTTTCGAGATTATTAAATAATTATTATCTCGGCTCAATTATATCTTTTCCTGATTTATGTCCATTTATGTCCAGGTTAGTTCTGAATCTGATAACTATGCATATGACTTATATCAGAAGCTATATATCAACCAAACTATAAGTCCTTGGGGCCATATTTGAGTCTCAGTCGGTAGTCTGCAAAATCAACTATAAGCCCATGGGCCCATATTTGAGTCAATGTCGGTGGTTTGCAAAAGCATGTACGTTTTATTAGTGAAAACCTGACGATTTTTATATATATATATATAAAAAGAAAAAGTTAGCCCATATATATATTATATATATATATAATAAAAAGAAAAAGTTAGCCCATATATATATATTATATATATATATATAATAAAAAGAAAAAGTTAGCCCATATTATTTGTGGACCTCACAGCTAAAATCCAAACCATTAACCCATAACTATACTTTGTTTACTCCGTCTCAGTTTCTTTTAAACCCCAACTTTTTAATTTCTGATCAAAAAAAAAACTTCTTAATTTATTTTAATGCCCCTTTCAGTTTGATGTTGAAAGAAAGGGTAATAAAAATATCGTTAAACCAAATTTAAAAGATAAGGCGGCATATAAGCCAGCCCATCTAAATCAACCAATTCAACGAAAATCAGGCGGAGAAATTTGACTAAGAAAAAAAAAAATGATGATTGAGACCCAACTTCTCAGAATTGTGGATTAAAAATATGTTACTATCCCGCCAAACAACACTATAAGCTCTAGCTCGCTTGATGCCTTACACTGAAAGTAAAACAATAACTTCTATTTCCGTACCTTAACACTAAACCCTTTCTCTTCAAAAAAGGGCTCAGCTCCCTACATGCCATGGACACAGAGGGGCAGATCTGGCCAAAAAAAGGGCTTACACCAAAGACATCTTCCCAACTTAATTGTTTGAGTTGATGACAACAGTCGAGTCACACTGGAGAGACGGCAAACAAACCGGTCAAGCAACAGCCCAACAATGCTACTTAATTGAGCCTACATAAAATATACAAATCTGATTACCTATTGCACACAATGTCCTAAAGTTCTTGCATATGCCAGTTGAAAGAGGACAGCTAAATGAATCTTAAGCTTCGAGGTAGGGAAGCTCCGGCATCAAAGGGTCAGAGATCCTAACAATGCAGAGGCTTCTGCCAAAAAGTAAAACTCTCTTCCAAGTCAAGGCCGAGTATGCACATGAGCAATCCTGGAGTAACACGAGCAGAGACACAAAATGATTCTTATTCCTGAGTCCAGATCCGCACAGTCCTGTCATTGCCCAGTGCACCAGAAGCAATTATGTTCTGGTTAGGATGGCATGCCACAGATACAACAGTGTCGGTATGGCCTTCTAATTTCTGAACTATTTTCCTGCTTTGAAGTTCCCACAGGTATATGCAATGATCCTCAGAACCACTCACAATATACTTGCCATTTGTGATAGAAAAAGTGGAAGAAATGCAGAACTTTGCATTGGAATGCCCAGTGTATGTCTTCAGAAATTTCCCCGTTTCAAAGTTCCAAAGTCTCTGCAGATGTAATGCAATCAAATCCTGGATAAGATAACAAATGGAGAAAGAGCGCGACAGAACTAGGGACCATGAAAAACAGAAACAAAATGCCCGAAAGCAAATTATAATGGAAATATTTGATGGGCACCAAACTATCCAGCACATTTTCAACGCAGTAGCAACTCAATAGTAACTCTAGAAAGAAACCGCAAGCATGCAAACAGAAAGTAAGAGGTTTATACAAATCAATCATCATTGGACCCAGTGAGGAGTATTTTATGAGGCACAGGGTTCGGAGGAAAAGCTCTGCAATCTAGGAGAGAACCTGACAAATAATATGAACCTCATAGAATTATTAAGTTGCAAACCAACAAGGAACACAACAGAGCAGGCCAAAGGGTGCTTGTTAACAAACAAATAGAGTAGAATCAACAGCACTTTAACCTACCAACTGCGGAAAAACTAAGTCAAGGAAGAATGACAGGAAAGGGAGGGGCAGGAAACGAAATGAGTTCCTGAAAAAGTGCAGACTAGGGACGATATTCAGCACAATAATTATCTGAAGCAACTCTCAATGAACCAGGCAGAAACTGATAAGCACTCACCACTCGAGGAATCTTTTGAATACAATAAAGTGATACGACAACACAAAAATTAGAGAATCAAAAGCATTACACGCGAGTTAAAAGGACCTAAATAAATTGAATGATACTCTGTACATTACAATCGAGCAAATTAACTAGTGAGAAGCTATGAAAACAAGTGAAACAATGGCAACGCAAGAAGCCAATAAAGTTCAAATTTTCAATACAAGTTCAAGTTAACATTTCAACTCCCTAAGAACAAAGGAGAATTCTCCCAATTTTTTTCATCCAATTTATAAGGAAGAAAAGAAAGAGGGAAGTAAAGTAAGGAAGAGGGGGGGGCGTGGAATTACCAAAGTATTATCGAGGGTGCCAACAAGTATGAACTTGCCGTTGGGGGAGAACTTGACGAAGGAAACGGGGGGGTTCTCATCGTCGATGAGGGTCTTCATGCAATGGCCGGTGGCGGCGTCCCAGATGCGGCATAGGCCGTCGTAGCTGCTGGAGACGAGGAGGGAGCCGTCGCGGTTGAAGTCGACGGCGGTGACGGGGTCGGAGTGGGCGGGGAGGACCTTGAGGCACTTGCCGGTCTTGACGTCCCAGAGGCGGACGGTCTCGTCGAAGGAGCCGGAGACGATCATGTTGGACTGGGGGTTGAAGTTGACGCAGAAGACGTAGTTGGTGTGGCCCACCAGGGTCTTGATGTGGGACCCCGTGGTGACGTCCCACAGGCGGACGGTCTTGTCGTCGGAGGCCGAGGCGAGGAAGCGGGAGTCGGAGGAGAAGGCGAGGTCGGAGACGCCGTGGTCGTGGCCGTGGAAGTCGTGGAGTGGGGTGAAGGGGGAGGTGGAGGGGTTGGAGGGGGAGAAGGAGTAGGTCTTGAGGGTCTTGTCGGCGGAGGAGGAGGCGAGGAGGCGGCCGTCGGCGGAGAACTTGACGGAAGAGATGGGGGCCTTGTGGCCGGTTAGGGTTTGGGTGTGGGTGTAGGGTTTGTAGGATTGGATTGGGTCTGCTGTTGTTGGGGTCGACATTGTTTGTTTTCACTTCTTTTTCCTTTTTCCCCCCCTCTCTTCTGATTATGTTAATACAGAGTTCGATGCTTTTCTAGGTTTAGTTTGCTCAGCGATGAGGAGTTAGATGTCTCCGAAAGCAGCAGACTTGGTGGGAAAAATTCATGTATGCGGACAACGCCAACTCCTTGTTCACTTCATGGTTTCCCAGGACATTTCCAACATAGTAAGACCAAAGGCAGGGGATAATGGCTGCAAAAGTCCTAAAATTTTAGGCCTGATCTCATTTGAGTCCTATAATTTGTTATTTCACCAAACAAATCTTAAAATTTTAGGCGATCTCATTTGAGTCCTAATCTTTGTTATTTAGCTAAATAAGTTCTAAATCTTTAATTATGAAGTCTATTTGAGTCCTAAATCTTTAATTATGAAATCTTTAATTAATACATCAATTTTTCTAGTTAGGTCGATTTCATTCACAAATTTATAAAATTATTCAATTTAATACAAGTATTGATTTGTTTTTTTACATGTTAATACATGTATTTTAAAAATTAGTTCAATTCACTCTCATAGACAAAATTAAATGATTAGCCAATAATAAATTGATATGTGTCAACTACCCAAAGTTAGCATAAATATATTGTAGTCTTATTACAATCCTCAATCTCCAAAAATAAGCAACTGTTTAGGATAAATCGCATACGTCCGTACTATTTCAAAAGTATCTTTTGGGGGTCTGTACTATTTTTTGTCCCTTTTACGGGTCTATACTCTTAGTTTTCGTTCTTTTAAGGGTCTCGGGCAGTCCACGTCATCAGCGAGGCTGCCCGAGACCCCTAAAAGGAACGAAAAATAAGAGTACAGACCTCTAAAAGGGACAAGAAATAGTACAGACCCCCAAACGATACTTTTCAAATAGTACGGACCCTATATATGTGATTTACTCGGAAAAAAACTCGTGTACAACCCCTAAGAAAACTACCGTAAAGTCAAAAATTGCCATAACTTCTTGTTCAGAACTCGTTTTGGTTCAAATTTTGTTTCCTCATTCTTATTTTAACATGGTCTAATGGATAGTATCAGTCTCCACACTTAGCTCGAAATTTGAAAAATTCGCATAAAACTTGTGCCGTAAATTCGAAAATGGCCATAACTTCTAGACTGGAACTCATTTTGGTTCAAGTTTTTTCCTCGTTCTTATTTTAACATGGTATAAAGGATAGTATCAGTCTTCTTTTTTATCTCGAAATTTGAAAAAATAGCAGAAACTGATGTATGTTCCCTAGGGAAAACGATCGAGAACAAGAAAATATCCATAATGAGTTATTAGTTCCGAACGAGAAGTTATAGGGTCCGTACTATTTAAAAAGTATCGTTTGGGGGTCTGTACTATTTTTTGTCCCTTTTAGGGGTCTGTACTCTTATTTTTCGTTCCTTTTAGGGGTCTCGGGCAGCCCTGCTGATGACATGGACTGCCCGAGACCCCTAAAAGAGACGAAAAATAAGAGTATAGACCGGTAAAAGGGACAAACAATAGTATAGACCCCCAAACGATACTTTTGAAATAGTACGGACTCTATATATGCGATTTACACCAACTGATTATTATTTCAATATCAAAATATTATAGTTTATTAAATATAATTAAGTCAATAAATACTATACAAGAAATCATGAAACCATATATAAAATATTAAGGATTTAATTAAAAATATTAAAACTATAGGAACCATATTCCTAAATGTGGCAGGACGTATATGGTTAATTTGAAAACTGAAAGCAAGAAACGGGTGAGAATATCCTACTCCATTGTGATCTAGCGAAGCTCGCAATAGGCTGGCTAATTCTATGGGGTCTCAGACCTGGAACACTGCCACGTTACATAGTGTGTTGGGTTAGGTCCAAATCTACATGGAGCAAGCCCATAACAATTATAAAATATAGATTAAGTTGTGAAGTGGCTAAAATTAAAGGACCAACTTGTCAAAACCATTTTTGGATTTTTTGTCCCTACGTGAACAAGAAGGCAGCAGAGTAAAAAAATGTGCGAGTGGCATTGAATGAGCAGCAACAAAAAAAAAAAATAGAAAGAGGGAGAGGAGGGGTTTTCACGAGAGGAGAAGAAAGAAAGAGGGGAAGTGTTCCTTATCTTTGCAAGCATTGATCGGATAGCAAACGAAGTCCGATTTGGATGAAATTTCAGTATGTGAACAGAGGTGATCGTTGTGAAGTTTTATGTTTCTGGGTATTTATGTTATACCCATTTGGTAAGACTTACCCATTTCTCCACTCTAATTGTCGCTAGAAATTCACTTCTGTAGTGATGTATATGTTGTTGGAGCCAAGATTCCTAGTCTTGATGTTAGTGTTAGTGCTTTACCTCTAGTTTTATCTAGAGAGGAACATTGGTTGTAAATCCATTATTGTTTGATATAGTGGAGATTGACGGACTTTAGTGCCGTGATTTTACCCCGTCTTAGGGTTCTTCCACGTTTATTCGGTGTTGTGCTTGTGCTGGATTTTTTTATTGTTAGTATTTCTTTCCTTGGTTGTGATATCTCATTTTGGTGGCACAAAGAGGGAAAAGTATTTAACTGGGTTGTTTCACTGCGCATTTGATTCCGGTTAAATTGTGTTGTGTTGAATAGGTGATTTCCCCAACAAACTGGATTCATTGTTTGTGGTTTCTTGTGCACATCAAAATGGAGGATAAGGCTAGCTCGATAAAACTCACTCCATCGAATCATTGTGTATGGAAGATGTATATGGAGCATTATTTGTACTGCAATGATTTGTTTGGGCCAATTGAGTGTGAAGGCGAAAAGCTGCAGGTACAAGTGATAAGGAGTAGAACTCTTTGAATAGGAAGACAGTTGCTAATATCCGAAAGTGGATTGACGTCAGTGTGGTTCATCATGTTAGTCAGATCACAGATTCTTATGAGTTGTGGAAGAAACTAGAAGATTTGACTGAGAAGCGGAGTGCGCAGAATAAGGCCTTTATGATTAAAAGGCTTGTGAACCTGAAGTATTCAGATGCGCAAGATATGTCAGAGCACTTAAACAACTTCCAAGGGATCTTGAACCATTTGACTACCTTGGGGATAAATCTAGATAATGAAGTGCAAGCATTGATTTTATTGAGTTTTTTGCCAGACAGTTGGGAGACTTTGATAGTATCCCTTAGCAATTCTGCTCGTGCTATGAAGCTCACTTTAGATGCAGTGAAGGATAGTGTGATGGAAATAGCTGGGGGTTAAGTCTACTGAGTCAGTGGACTACCTTGGGACTTAACCCCCGCTGACTCAGTGGACTTAACCCCTAGTTCTTTCCTCTTGGAAACTTTATCCATCACACTATCCTTCACTGCATCTAAAGTGAGCATCACAACACGAGCTGAATTGCTAAGAGATACTCTCAAAGTCTCCCAACTATCTAGCAAAGTACTCAACAAAATCAATGCTTGCACTTCATCATCTAGATTTATCCCTAAGGTAGTCAAGTGGTTCAAGGTCCCTCGGAAGTTATTTAAGTGATCTAACATATCTTGTCCATCTGAATACTTCAGGTTCACAAGCCTTTTAATCATAAAGGCCTTATTCTGTGCACTCCGCTTCTCAAACAAATCTTCCAGCTTCTTCCACAACTCATAAGCATCTGTGATCTGACTAACATGATGAACCACACTGACGTCAATCCACTTCTGAATATTAGCAACTGTCTTCCTATTCAAAGAGTTCCACTCCTTATCACTTGTACCTGCAACTTTTTGGCCTTCACACTCAATAGGCCCAAACAAATCATTGCAGTACAAATGATCCTCCATATGCATCTTACATACACAATAATTCGGTGAAGTGAGTTTTATCGAGCTAGCCTTATCCTCCATTTTGATGTGCACAAGAAACCACAAACAATGAACCTGGCTTTGCTACCAGTTTGTTGGGGAAAATCACCAATTCAACACAACACCATTTAACCGAAATCAAATGTGCAGCGAAACAACCCAGTTAAATATGTTCCCCTCTTTGTGCCACCAAAATGAGATATCACAACCAAGCAAAGACATGCTAGCAATCAAAAAATCCAACACAAAGTAGAAAATCTCTAAAACAGGGTAAAAACCACGACACCGAAATCCGTCAATCTCCACTATATCAAACAATAATGGATTTACAACCAATGTTCCTCTCTAGATAAAACTAGAGACTAACATACTAACAACAATATCTAGACTAACAATCTTGGCTCCAACAACATATGCATCACTATATAAGTAGATTTGTAGCAACAATTAGAGTGGAGAAGTGGGTAAGTCTCACCAAATGAGTATAACATAAATACCCAGAAACATGAAACTTCACAACGATCACCTCCAGTCACTTTGTAGAGCTTGAAGAGGAGAATAACATACTGAAATTTCATTCAAATCGGACTTAGTTTGCTATCCTATCAAGGCTTGCAAAGATGAAGAGCACTCTCCTTTTTCTTTCTTCACCTCTCGTCAAAACCCCTCTCTCTCTCTTTCTAATTTTTTTTTTTTTGCAGCTGCTCATTCAATGCTACTCACACATTTACTGCTCTGCTTCCCTTTTGTTCACGTGGGGATAAAAAACCCAAAGATGGCTTTGACAAACTAGTCTTCTAACTTTAGCCACCTCACAACTTAACCCACATTTTATAATTGCTATGGGTTTGGACCTAACCCAACATAGTGGTACACTGGATTCAATTGCTTGTCTTTTTGGGAGTTGTGGAAGACTAGAAATGCGACTGTGGTGGGCGGATTGACTGTTACTCCACCACTCACGAGCTCAAAGGTTGACATCAGAGTTGGCTTGCCAACGTCAATTTGTTTCAAGAGGAGCGATAGCACCTACAATTTCTAACTGGTTGCCCTCACCTGAGAATTGGAGTAAGATTAACACAGACACCTCTTTCATTTGCAGCTTTAGCCCTATTGGTCTTGGGATAGCTATCAAGGACCCCTATAACTATAAGGGTGTGATGCTTGATACGGGCCAGGAGAAGCTTGGGGTGTGCCTAGAGCATCGAGGCTTGGCCTGAAATTGGTTATCTTTGACTCTGATTCTATTAGCCTTGTTAATGCTGTCGCAGACAATTTGCAAACAGTGGATTGGAGCATAAGAGCCATTGTCCTTCATATCCTATCTCTGTTATACGATCTTGAGTTGGTCGTTTTTCCTGCTGTAAATAGGAAAGCAAATGGTGCTGCATATAGACTTGCCAAGTCTGCTAGAAACGGTCTTCTTCTGGGTATGGATTTTTCCAAGTCCCTACCCGTTTCTTTGATGTAATTATGGCAGAATTTCCAACTTAAATGAATGAAAAGAGTTTGGATGTTAAATAAATAAATAAATAACGAGTAAATAGTTTTTTCTGTCTCTCCACTTTATCGATTTCGCATTTGTTGTCCCTCTTCGTTTTTTTCCACTCATCTCGTCCCTCAACTCTTGATTTACCGGGTCACATGGTCCTTTTTACCTGCTGCAGCAGGTTGATAGCTATGGAGCTAAAAAGTGGCAGTGGGACCCAGATACAACTTATTTATTTAATCATGTTTTTCTTTAATCAAATTTTATTTTTAAAATCCTTTAAAATAAATAAATCTTAATTTCTCTCATTATATACTGGATTTTATTATTTTTAACCTTTTATTTTATTTAGTTTATAGTTTAGAATTAGATATGTCTCTCTCATTGTTTTAGTTTTTTTTTTTTCTAATTTTAGTTAATTTTGGTTAATTTTGTTCAATTTTGTTAACCAGAATATTATAAAGGGATTAGGTGACATGATGATCATATTTAATTTTTTTCTCAATGCAGATTTAAAAATTAATATTTATTTTCTAAAAAATTTCTAATTTAAATAAAGATTTTAAAGGCTTAAATTTTTTAAAATATATAAAAAAAGATAAGAAGAATAAAAAGTTGTGCAAACCATGGACCCCACTACCACGTGTCAGCTCCACAGTTACCAACCTGCTGCAGCAGGTAAAAAGGACCACCTGACCCGGTAAATCAAGAGTTAAGGGACGACATGAGTGAAAAAAACGAAGAGGGACAACAAATGTGAAATCGATAAAGTGGAGGGACAGAAAAAATTATTTACTCAATAAATAACTCAAAGGGGCCATGGCCAACTAAAAAACTAACGGTCCGAGTATACTCCAAGTCCCAACATGATTGGGAGTGGCCCTATAGCTGCTATATACAGGTAGGATGTAGGGTCAAGAATGGGAAAGGGTAGATAACCACCATAATTGTAGCTACCTTGACGAACTCTCCCGTAACCATGCCCACGGCCACGATAAACTTTTAGGAGATGGCAACAACCGATCAAAAACATGAGTAGCCACCATAGGACACTTGCCGTATGAGGATAGGTGAGAATAGACATTGATGAATCCAAAATAACACAGAGAGATGAAATACGAGATTCAAAACCAAGAAGAAGAAAAAACAGCATACTGACAATACTATCTTGATGTGCGGGATTTTCGGTTAGTCTGTGAGCGATAACTTTTAAAGAATCACGCCAAGATTTGGCTTATGTTTCTTGATATTTGAAAATTGAGACTCAAGTAATATCAACACAAAGTTGAAGAAAAATATAGGTGGCAAGACTCAAACACTTAATGCTCGAAGGAATTTAGAAACAATATACTACAAAGCACATAGCTAAAGAATCCCACAGCTTAGCTCAACTCAGTGTTTGAATCCGAAGGACCATAAGGCAACCACAATGACGACAAGATTACAGACTAAATATTGACTAGAAGCTAATCTTAAATACAGAGAGTGATCGCAAAACACTTGAGCAACAGACCAAACATGACAGCGGCAATTTGTCTGTGTACTTCCCCATTATTTCTGTGAACTTTTAAAATCACACCAAAGACTGTAATAACAGAATTTTCATATATTACTGAACCACAGAAATTATGGCTTCAGAAGATATATACAAGAGAATTATAACTGGTACATTCTACATGGCTACGTGTCAGAAATCTCATCCAACTAGCTAAATATAATCACTACCCCTGCTCCATCCTCTAGACAGAAATGGAAACAAAAGAATCGCCTCCCTACACCTACATGAGAATACTCTAGGCCAAAAACATTATGTACAGTTTGAGAAAAAAAAAAGGGAACAATAGCCGGAAAAAATCAGCACATAAGGATAAGAAAAGTACCCGTGGCTATACAAATTTGAAGAGGCAAACTTTGGTGTCAGAATTAGGCTAAAAAGGAGATATCCCAGCAGTAGCCAAAATCGGGGAACATGGGGTAAATTTGAGTTATTGGAAATGCTGCGAAGCATCATCTGAGTTACGCATGCCAGAGTTTCTTTTCCATTGAGTTGCATCCCAGGAAACCAAGGGTGGTCCAGCATGGTCCATCACAGTCCCTTTGTACAGGTCTTGATTGCCGCCAATACTTCCAATATGACGACCTCTGTACAAAAGCTCATGTGTAGTGTTGTTCCATCCGTCCTACATGAAAAGACGACCAACCGATAAATAACATGCACCTATCCAGAAAATACGGTCCGTAAATGATACTAAGAATTCAAAGCACCAGAAATTAATCATGACGAATGATGATCGTAAGATAGTACGAGCTACCGAGAGAAAAGTAAACTGGTATCTAATACCATTAACAAATAACTAGAAGAAATGCAAGGCAGAAAATAAAACTAATCTCCATCATAAGCTAGAGTTGCAAATTTGTAAAGCTGATTGATGTTGATGCAGCAGGAAAACATACTTGCAAACGGGTAGCAGATACAAAATATAGTATCAATGATAAACCCAAACCTCATGATTCGGAGTAAAATCAGTGCTGATAGATAATGCCGATGGGCTGCTTCGACTACAAGGTGAATTTTGAGCTCTCGCGTCATGACATGAACTGTGCAAACCTCGAGGGTTCTCAGCCGCAGTGCCACACCAAGACTCCAACCAGCCACCACTGGGCGAATATATGTGGGTACCCTGCTCATGAGGGAGCATATAACGGGAATTATGATACTCCTCCCTGCAAAAAGAACGGCCTGCCGGATCCCAAGGTCCCCATAAAGAGGGTCTTGAATCAATGTCTTGAAATTGCTGGAAGATGCAAGATCTAGGGAGTGAATGACCAGTGGAAGGGCTGTATCCCAAAGCATATCTTCCATACGCTAAACTTGGTAAATGCTTGCTATCTGCAAACCCCAAATGGGGCATGATTGTCCAATCTTCAATTGTTATTCCCTGCTTAGCCGCAAGGTCCAGTAGATACTTCTCATCAAGCCCTAAACCCATAAGCAAGTTCCAAAGGTTTCTTTGAGCTTCTCGTTGGTTGAGAATAATTTGATCTCTCATTGCCATTTCAAACTGAAGCTCAGTATTTGCCATTCCCTAAATAAATGAAATGCAGAGTTATAAAACTATACAAAATAATACAAGATATGACAATTTCACACCATCTTGGCTCGTTTTAAATAACAAAATGGGTAGAAAATTGGTGGTCATGACTGTATAACCTGATCCTTTGTTGGAAACTAAACCGTACAATAATACTGGTATATCATATAAGTCAAGGAATTTCCTGGTTTTTTTCAACAGAGCAATAAAATCAAAAGAGTACTTCATGGTTATATGCAATATTCAACTCACTTGTATCCAAAATGTATCCACTGAAAGTTTATTTGCAACAATACGTATAAAAATTCAGGAAAAAAAATGACAACAATCAGATTTTGCGAGTATTATGTCAAAAAGAAAAACGACTTTGAGAGGATTAAATTGATGGTTGGTGCAACTCACCAGAAGCCTGTATTGACTAAGAATACGCAAGTAGGTTTTATTTCCATCATTACTAATGGCTTCATCGATCATACTTTGGAGTTGGCACCGCTGTTTCTCATTTGCTTCAATTTCCTACAAAGAAAGAGTTGCCTGCATGGTCAAAAAGAATAAAGCTTTCAATTCCAGCGTTCCTGCACGAGAGGAGTTAGACTTTACCTTCTGATAGTTGATACCAGACTCGTCATTGTCACGGATGTTATCAAGAATCATTTGTCGCCTTCCTCTCAGAGCCTCCAGAACTGGCCCTTCCTTCTCAACAGCCTAAGATGGAAAAACGCTAAAAAGTAAATAGAATATAAAAGCTTATTTAGCTATTTGATTCTTTCTGTCCCGTGTACTACGACATATAACCAAACTGAAGTCAATAAAAGCATCGATCCTACACCAGCCCGGACAATATCATACGACTAATAGGGCAAGCGGAAAAACATGGCAAACAGTAGGTAAACATAATGTATGACATTTTCCAGCAATTCCCATTGCCGTGACCATTGATCAGATTACACCTAACTACCGCCTATTGATTGCCTGATGAAAAGTAGAAGCAAAAAGTTGGACTTTTTCTCTCATTCTGTTAACAGTAGCATCAGCAGTTGCAAAAGAAGTGACCAGGGAAACAAAAGAATAATTCTAGAACTTAAAGCTCCAGAGTCCTACTTAACTATTTATCAACTTTCTTTTTCCTTTTAGAAACATCAAATAAATAATGTTTGAGAAAAAAACAGATTTCGAGTAGTCTCAACCTGAAATGAGAAAAAATACTATCATAAATTTAGAATTTAATGCAAGACATGGGCATCAACTTGACAAGTAGTGCTGGCAGTTGGTAGTATGTGACCTGCTGTTTTGCTATTGCCTCATCAAGATGTTGGAGTTCAGTGCGGTTACGGAGGTTAGTTTCCTCCAGTTCATATAGTGCCTTCTGTAAGTTTATTCGTTCATGTACATTTTCACTGGTTTCACGGCTTAAAACATCCAACCATGACAACTCATCATCTGCAGCTTTTTCAGCAGGTTTAACACTCAGCTGTGTCTCCTTATCTTCCAGTTCTTTTCTCAAGCGGCAAACCTCAGTCTGTCAACCAAACATATACGTTTTATGTGAATTATAGACTGCCAAACAAACTAAAACAAATAAATTAAAGGCCAGAGCCTACCTGAAGACTTTCAATCATTCTCTGGTAATCTGATACGTGTGTATCCACTGTGCCAATATTTTTCTGGAAAAAACGAACAGAAAACTCTCAAATTTATTCGAGGAAAAATTGCAACCGATCATGCTAATTATCCAAAACGTTTGAACAATAAAAGTTCAAGGAGGATTACCACGAGGAGTCCAAGAAAATATTTTGCTATAATTTTTCACAAACAAATCAGGGCCATGCAAAAGGAACTGCTTTTTATATCACATGATAAAGCATGCTTCACCAAACACATCCACTAAAGAGTTCTTATCAACTAGTCCTTTGGATAGTTATGATATTACCTGAATGTGGGTCTTTATTTCCTTTGCTCGATCAGCATATTTCAAGGTATTTACAGTATGATGATATTGACCGCCTGCAGGGGATACAGTAGCCACCATGACAGTCTGTGAATTACCACTCAGACCATCTTTAAGTATACGTGTCAATTTGCTGCAACATTTATACTATTCATGTTAGTATAAAAAGCAAGACCTCAGCAACCACCTGCGTTCTCTTCAGTATGAACAGTACATGGATACCTGTTGCGGTAAGGGACATAGGCAAGACCCTTTTTGTGTTGTTTCCCCAAAGCATTAATGCAGTTTGCTAGAGCAAGAAGGGACCGGTTAATATTAGCTCCATCTCTTAGCTTTTGGCCCCCGCTATTTGTTTCAGAGGCTCGTTCACTGCCAGCAAGATCCACAAGTGCAAGCTTTCCCTGCATTACTTGACTTCGATATTTGTTTTTCTGTTTTCTCTTCACAGTTATCTCTAAAACAGCATGAGATCTGCGACGTAAAATACTTTATCAGAGATAGTGTACTAATTTCGCTAATAATATAGCATAAGCATCAGTTGCAAGAGTGAGTGCAGCTTTTCCATGGACCCTCCATGATGCCTTTGGGACACTGGACAAGAATTGAATTTTTTTCCGTTAAAGACCAGATGTAGGAGCACGAAAAATTGTTGCTACATAAGTGTCAAATCACCATGTTTAGTTGGCAACTAACTACTCCGTTAATGTTTTGTAAAAATCCATTGAATCTCTAAAGTAAAAAATAATCGTAAGTACATTACAAGATGCCAAAAAATTCGTCCTTTGTGACAAAAAGATTCAACAGTCACAAAGGTGTGAGGCATATGGTCGCTTGGAGCAGAGCCCATGCTGATGAACTCAGTTCATCATATCCTTTGCTAAAAACCAAAAGTGTGAAACATGTACTATCATAGACAAATGGCATTCAGCTACACATTCGGCATCAGTATCCTGGACATATATGAGGAGCAATTCCAAGAGTACATACTAAAACCATAATCCTCATAAATTTACCGGTAGCACCTTATTAGGCAACTGCAATTTATCTCTTCAAACCAATAATATTTTCTGCAGGATGATTACTACCTTATTTTCCTTGCACCTTACTACCGCCTATTTGGGAGGTTCCTCCACCTTTTCCTAAACTTGAGCATTTTCCCTATGACTAAGAGAGTTTCCTCTCAACTGTCAATCCAAGGCACGAATTCCTACCCTTTTCTGGGGCATTCACTCGCTCTTTCAATTCAATAAGCCTGTTGATAGTCAACTTAAGGTTTTGTCTCATAGGCATCTTTAGAAAAGGTACTTAAGGTTTAAGCCAGATATTATAGGTTCAAGGAGTTTCAGAAACTTGATTTAAAGAAGGATAGGTATGGGATATTTACTGACCGAGATGATGTTGCATTAGCTTCTGTGCTTTCTGTCTTCCGTCGACTATTTCCCAAGTTTAAAAGTTCAAGAATCTTATCAGCTGAATGAACCTGAAGTAGAAACAAAAAATATCAAAATGGTACATATACAATAGGAACACTGTTTTAAACATGCACAATAAGCATGTAATGACATATTTAACACAGACACAACACGGTGTCAGTATGGAGTGTCTGAGCACAAGCAGCCTCAGGAATAACAAGAAGCACCACACGTGCGAGTAAAAGATATAGCCTGTGTGTTCTTCATGTTGTGATAAATGGGAGTGCTAGATAACAGCAGCAGAAATCTCATACTGACAAAAAATTGAGCTTTAGGATGATAGTTCCGTTAAAAGTGCTTCAAAACATTTTTAAATGCTATGCATTTTAAACAGGTTTAAAGAAAACAATGGATCTAAATTCTACAAGAAGTGCATTGCTCTTCTCCCGGTGGAATCCTAATTCTGGTCGCTTATAGTGTAGTGCTAAGGTCTAAAACAAATGAACAATAAAGAATAAAACATCATCACCTTATTGTTCTAATTGATGATTCAAATCCTGTAAACAATGCTGAAAATTATAGCAACAAATTGAAGAAAAAGAAAGATCCACTATGAAATGTTACCCAAACACTTGGAAATTATTGTGGTGAAGACCTAAAACTTCAACCAGAATACCTAGCCCAGAACCCATACAAATACAGCACTAAAGCAAAAGAATCAAATGAAATGCAAGAATTGGTAGGAAATACCAACATTACTCAGTTTCTAGTTCCTACTCCAGCCAAAGCCGGTAGGATGAACAGAATTGCTGCATAAAGATGTACGCTAGTCTCTAGAGCACATCAAGCGCACCCAATGATTGCAAAATGGCAACAAAACAAATTTACTAGTAGAGCTGAATAGACTTCATTACAATTATGGATAGCCTGAATAGAAGAATGAAAGCAACATTCACGTGGCTGATATTTATGATGAGAGATGGACCTTTATACATCTCAGCCCAGGAACAATGATTCCTTGTTCTGGATCTTCTCGAAGTTCTAAATGACCGGATGATTTCTCTAGCAAATCATAGATGACCTGGTTCATGAGTTTGAAATTTTAAAAGTTTGAACCAAAAAACCCAAGAACTGTTCATGAACTTTCCAAACAAAACCAAAATGACCTACTTCGTTGTAAACTTCCAGGTAGGAACAAGTAACTTCAAACTCATCGGAGCTGTTGTCCCTTCTGATAAGATCAAAAATTGTATGCAAACTGAGAACCATAAGTCCAGGATCTTCTTTTGCCCCAACCATTGTGTAAGTTTTACCACTGTAAATGTTCCCAGAAAAGGAAAATGAGAAGAGTTAGAGAGAAATGTAGAAGGAAATAACGGATGAACAGCAAACCCATAGCAAAATAAGGGGCTAGCAATAAAACATCCATCAAAATTTAAAGACACTTTAAAATTCCTAATTTGTCAATATCTACAATGCCAAAATAAGCAGCATAGTGCATTACCTTCCGGTCGAGCCATACGCAAAGACAGTGGCATTCAGTCCCTGAACAACTCCAGTTATAACAGAAGCTATACATTTCCGGTACACACTCTGGGAAGAGAGAAAACACAGACAAGATCAAAGGTAAAATTTGGGAAGAGAGAAGCACCAAAACCAAAAGAAGAACTATGATTCCTCAACGCAAAACTGTACACACACCGAATTTGTACATTCAGGACCGAAAGCATGGTCAAAGCAATACTTCTTCTCTTTGCTACGGTTCTGTATTCGGTCAAGGTAGTCCTTGGATAAATCAGGATCCAGTACCATCACCTCCTGCCACCACCACCAAAAGGAAGAAACGGAAATAATTTCAAATTTTCAACACCAAACTTTGGCATATTAAATAAAAAAATATGGAAGCAATGAAAAACAGTGTCGCAGCAAAATGACATTACAGGGGCATACATACCTTGCCATTATTAACACGCACAATATCGCGACCCCGTTCCCTCTCGGTTAGGGGTCTACATTTCACAGCAACCTAAGAAGGAAGTTCAAAATTAAAAAAAAAAAACGTTAAAAACAAAAGAAGAAAGATCACTATACGATAACCGGAAAAGGCTTGAAGGAATGTAACTAACGGTGAGAGTCGTGGTTTTCTTGGTGGCCGGAGCTCTAATGCTAGGCATTTCCTTTGTCAGCTACACAGACAAACAAAGCAAAGCTAATTTCCGGTAACACATTTTTTCGGAAACGGTAAAAACGACGACGCGTTCCGCTGCTAATTCGTTAGCTACCAGCAGGATTGCTTCATATTCTACCCGAAGCAAAAACACCTCCTACAGTATTAGTGTCTCTGTCTCTGTCTCCTTTGATGATGATCAATAGGTAGAGGAGAGAGAGGATGGTGAAAATGCAGAGAATTGCGATAACGGAACCGCGTTTTTTTAAAAAAAAAAAAATGGTTTTGTTTATTCGTCTAATTTATTTATGGTTGGAAGGGAAACACAGAAGGGGGGAGAAGGAAGAAAATAAAAAAGGAGACGATAATGAGAGAGGAAATGTGAGAGAGGGAGAGGGGAAGGAGAAGATACGGTGGTGGTTGGTGGTCTATGTGTGTATGTGTAATGAGGAGTTGTGGTGCCATCACTGCCATGGAAGGCGGGTAATGAAATTAATGAATGCCATGAAGAAGAAAATTGTTTTTTTTTTAAAAAAAAAAAAAAGAGCAAGAAAGAGGAAGAAAGACCCAATTAAAAATGTTTTCTATTTTCTCTTTGTTTTGTTTTTATGTGAGAGGAGGTGAGCCTCGCCAAATGCTCCCGCATCCTAGCTCCATCATAGTATCGGAGGTGGAAGGAAATTTATTATAGAAAATAAATGTACAGAAATTTAAAATTGATAAAGATGGCCATAAAATTTTTTATCAACATTATAACTTAGCTATATACAGTACTAAGAATTATTGAACCATCAGACACTCCGAGGTGTGTGAGGGAGGAAGTGTACGCCGATGCCGAGATGAGCATGGACAAGGAGCAGCGATGTCGCCCGGAGGTTCGGCGACGAACCATATATGGAGGTTTTTCTAATTTCTACGGGATCAGAAAAAGAAAACTAGGGTTTGTTTATAGGGTTTAGCGGGTGGTTGGTTTCATTGATTTTATTTATAGTGAGAATAATTTTATTGGTGTGGATCAATTTTTCTCTAACCATTGATGTGAACAATGTTTTAGAGAGAAACAAAGAATGAGAAAATGTCTAAAATACACTTTTCCCCTCTGTCCACGTGCCACTCATGCAAATAGGCACGCGCATAATACCTACATAAATCAAATAATTTAACTAAAAATAATATTTATTTACCACATTTTATTGAATGTAAAAAACATAAAAAAATATATGTTTCCGTTCCGGATTGTATGTGTTGGTGTAGGATCCTCGTTGTTGTTGGCGTTGATGAATGTAGTTCATCTGCTCAATCGTCAAGTCGTCTCCGGTTGGACAATTCATTGAATTGTGTCCAGCACCGGCACATTTATCACAATACTTATTTCCTTCACCATTGGGAAGTATTCTGATGAGGTTTTATGTGATGTTGTACCTATACAGGCGTGTCACATCTTGTTGGGAGGGCCATGGCAGTATGACAGAGGGTGCTACATGATTGTCATACAAATAGGTACACATTCACCATGGGTGAAAGGAAGCCTTCGTCATTTTGCCTAATAAACATGACTCACATGTCTCATATGATTCAAAATCAAATGAGTCTAAATGTCCATCTTTATGGAGTTTAGAAATACGAGTCTCGTTTATATGGCCCAATCGACAATGCTAGAGATAGGTTTCATTAGAATCGTTTAAGATAAAAATATTTTTTGTTAAAATTTAATTCTTTGTTGACAGAAAATTAAGTATAATAATTATTGTAACTTAGGAAATCTCTGAATTTTGAGCTTATTGTATATGTTAAAAAATATTTTTTTGTGAGACTCTTCCATATCGGACCACGGGCCTACTCCCCCTTCAACAGAAACATTTCGAAATGCGCCATTGGTGAAATTTTCATTTCTTGGAGTTTTGAGCTGAAATTTTGTACACACACCAACAAAAATCCCATCTAACTACCTGCAAAATTTCAGACTTTTCTGAGCTGGGCTTGACTGTTTGGCCCAGTCTGGATTCAAAGAAAAAAATAATAAAAAAATATATAATATGGGGATGATTTATAAGGATTTTTGGATGCCTTCACCGGACATTTTGAGGTAATTTTCTATTTTTTCCGATTTACGGGATTTTAATTGTTCCAAAAATAAAAAATTGGACTTTCACTTCTCAAAAAATTCTGAAATTTTGCAGGTAGTTAGATTGGATTTTTGTTGGTGTGTGTACAAAATTTTAGCTCAAAACTCCAAGAAATGAAGATTTTATAGGGGGCGGCCTCCTCAGACATCTTGATGTCTAGTGGTGCCCAGCCTAAAAAAGTCTCTAGTAATTTATGAATATGGAGATAGGTGATGTACTGAAAAGTGATCAAGGGAAATATTTATATTAAATAACAACGAAAAACAAAAAGGATGAGAAATGCAACCAAATTTACAATATGGGATATTAGTTTAAGATCAACCAACACAATGACGATATACACCTTGATTCTTGACTGGACAAGAGATGCCCTCTTTGCATTATAACGGAATTTATCAATAAAGGCCTGTATAATCAAAAATTAGACTGGTCCTGAAGTACCATATCATAGTGCAATCTTTTTTCTCAATAACAAGTCTAATATTATTTTTAGAAAGAGATGGTCCTTTTAGACATATGGTCTAAATCAAATTTTTTCTATTGACATATGGTCAAAATCTAATTTTTTCTATTGACATATGGTCAAAGAAAATATAATAATATACGACTCTTTTTAGACATATGGTCTAACGTAAATAATTTTGGGAATAACTTTGGAAATATATATGAAAGACTACTTCCGTGACTGTCCTGAGGTTCATGGCCAACAGGGGAGCAATCAAAAGACTTTACAATCGGGATCTTATCCTACATCTTCTGCTAATCAAACTTCCGGTTGCGAATAATAATCATGGAGGTCGTGGCAATGGAGCTTCAAAATCAAGTCTCGTACCCATCTGCTCAACCACCGCATGGTGAGTGGATGATTACTGGTCGTAGGCGGCGACCGCCGCGGGTAGGTAGTGGCCAACCGAGCAAGGAAAACAATTCAGGAAAGGAGAAACAGGGCCTAGCAGTCCTTCAAGCCTGAAGCATCGAGCGCACGACAGTGTCAGAGGGTCTGTTCAACCACCGCTCGTCGTGGCTACAACAGACAGACTCGATTTTGGGCCAACCGCGGGCGAGAGCGCACGGGAGGCCAATGTCCGTGAGAGGCGGCGGGAAACTCTCACCGATGAACAGTAACCGAGGGTGGTGGTGGCACACTGTTCTTCTTTTTTCTGTTTCCTTTCTATGGTTTTTTTTTTCTGCTCAGTTCAGAAATTCCATAAAATAAATTATGAAAAATCGGGGCATTACACTCAAAATTGTAACCACCGCGAGGTGTGAAGCGATCTCGTACTAAACAATTATTTGGTTATGCCGGTTGTGATGTTATTGATGTTCTCCGGTTCGGGTGATATGTTTTGATGTCGGGCCGAAGGACCAGATTTATGAGGTTTATATTTTGGGCTGTTGAGCCAGTTTTCTATTGTTTAATAGAGTTAGCTGAGCCATAAAAGGAAGCTCTTAGATTGCCTTGGTCTTCCAGGAAGAAAGTTTCTTCCATAGGAGTCACAAAGAACCTAGATGAGTAAAGCTCATCAACAAAAACTAATTTTCTATGGGATTTTCGGAATTTTTGGAATTTAATTTCAAATTTTACCCTTGAGGAATTTTCGGTATTTTGGTCATAGAAAATAAATTATTCCCCTTGGGATTTTATTTCTAAGTTGGCATTATTTTTGTGTTTGAGTTCCGTCGAAAGCGAAAATGTGTCTCGGAGTGAGTAAAAAATCAAATGAAATATCAGAAATATTCATAAAAATATTTGACTAAATTTCTCAAAAGCTTTTTAAATTTTTTTAAAAAATCAATGAAATATTAAAAAATATCCATAGAATATTGGAATGAATTATTTTTAGAGCTTTTAAAATTTTCTTAATTTTTTTAATAAAATACTTAAAACATTCATAGAATATTGAAACAAATTATTATGTAGTTTTTTAAAATTCTTAGAATTTTTCAATGCATAGATTAATGAGACAATGGCCAACATCATCATGCATTAGCCATCATGATTATCCTTTAAGTTTAATCATGTCTCCACTATGCTTTAATGCTCCACTAAGCATTAATGGAATTACACATCATATGGCATTAATTCTGGTTCAATAATTCTGATAATTAGTGAACCAAGTCAACCCAAAACGACCCGGTGAGTCCTTAACAACATCAAAGCCTCTCGACTTATACATAGCAGACTTGGCCATATAATCAGCCACTAAGTTGCCCTCTCGAAAAATAAACTGAAATCGACAAGAGCCAATTGTTACCTCTGATTCGACGTCTTCATCTTCATCAATCTCCTCATTGCACCCAAGCTCATCACTCTCAAGAAACATAATCACTTGATCTTTAATGAACGATTTTCTGCCAAAAAATCCATGCCAAACTCTTCTTCCATCTTTTGGCATAACATGTTTATTGTCGTTGTATTGATGTCAGAACTTCCCTGTCAGGTGTGATGGGCTTCCTCTTCTTACTCGATTGGCTCAGGCTCGGTATCCAATCTTTGCTCTTGGGTAGGGTTATGTCATGCGGAGATGTTATGAAAGGGCTTGAAATTTACCTACTTAATTTCCAATAAAAAAAAAAGAACGCCCCTGAAGGCGCAAGTCATTTTTTTATTGAAAATTTTGTTTTATGTTCTGTTTAATTATTATTTGTTATATTATATTTTATTATGTTTACTTTACTGTTATTGTAATCGTTTGTAGAATAACTGCTCAGGCATTCCATTTATTATTTCCTTCCTCCTCAACATGTTACTACACTCCTATTAACCGACCATTGTTCATTATCCCGAGCAGGCGGAGAGGCGAAATACAGGGACCTGTAAGGAATGTCAAAGTAGCTTACAGAATCGCTATAATCTACGCCCTTAGTAAGCATTCTTCCATCTTTGCCGACGCAAGCGTAGTACCTCTCAACCTTAAAAAGATCGCCTTGTGGGGATTCCACCGAGTCAGCAGGTTGTTGATGACCCTGTCGCCATCAGTAAGCGCAAAATAGCTAGTTGTGGCGAATTCCTACAACATTGGAGCAAGATTAATTTTCAGCACATTGTCTCTAATATAAAGTTGAAGAGAGATGAGCTCGGGACGGATCGGTGCCATGTCTCGTGCCACCACCCACACCATCGTCTTCGCCGAGCCGACGCGATCTCAACCCCGCCTCCCCCGCTCGATTCCGCCCTCAATTCTGAGTGTTATAAGAACTAGAACTTTGACTGAAAGTAGAATGGGATACTGGTGATAGATGTGTAGTTGAACCAGTAGATGTCCTTCCCTGTAGTTACACACATATTCACCATTTCAAACTCAATATATGCCCAGTAAGCATATTTCTATAAAAGGCAAAGCAATGGTTAGTAAATAATCAAACACATTTTAAGAAAAATACCATTCAGAGAGAGAGAGATACACAAACCACATCAAGACAAATCCACCATGTCAAATGCTACCTAAGATGATTCCACAAATATGGGGATGATTTATAAGGATTTTTGGATGCCTTCCCTGGATATTTTGAGCTCATCTGAGGCACGAATCGCAGCTCGTTGTTCGTCGGTGAAGGCACGGTGAGGAGGAGAAGTTGCTGGTGGCGGCGCGACAGCGTGCGAGGGAGGAGGACGCGATGGTGGTGGTGGCACTGCTTTCCCGACAACTGCTGTGTTTGTGGCGTGGTGGTTGTGCTTCAAGTACTCGAACCCGACTCGTGCTTATCGAGCTCGAGTCGAGCTTGGAGGGCTATCGAGCCGAGCTCGAGCTTATCAGTACTCGGCTCGTGAAGCTTGCGAGCCTTATCAAGTTTATTATTAAAATATAATTTTGTTCAAATTACTTAATTGAGTTTAATTTTTTTTTCAATTCTAACACATGTATAATTGCAATTGTAAATTTTCAACGGAACCAGGGTCTCCTTTAAATTTTTTATGCAATGCCAACTATTTTTGGAATCATCTTAGGTAGCATTAGTTCGGGTGAATTTGGAGATTGCTCATTGGTGCGCCATTGGTGCGCTATTGGAGCGCTTTTAGCCCTCGGTAGGCCTATTGGTCCAACCACCTGGTCGAACCACGGTCCAACCATGGTTCAACCACCAGCTCGAATCAACAGTTCTAAGTGTGTGACCCTGTAGGAACTTGTAACGATTGGCAATAATTATAAAATCTCATTTTACAATTATAAACAATGAGCGGTGTCTATTAGAATGAATAATCTTATAGCTTCTTAATTTTTTTAAAAAGAAATTATCGAAATACTAAAAATATTTATAGAATATTTGAATTAATTATTCTCTACCTTTTTACTTTTTTATAATTTTGAAAACTATTTTTCACATATTTCATTCTGATTGTATACATTATTTTTTATATTTAATTTCATGTAAAAAATTATTAATTTTTTTAAAAATCAATACCTGTGCAATAAGAAAACAAAATCCGTAATTTTACTGGCGGAGTTCAGCCTTCTTCTTTTGCCATAGCCTGTCTAGGGCACTGTCAGCATCACCCTGAAAAATTAGAGCACCAAAATAAATATATAAAACTTAACGATGGACCAAATCTGGACCCACAATCAAACGGAGACCTTGTTCATCCCAACAAACTGGACTTCTGCATTTCCTTCCATAAAGAGCTTCTTTTCTTTCTTCTTCTTTCCTTTTATGTATGACCTGCCCTCGGTTGTGTTTTGGCGCGTACACATTCTTCTTCCCAACTTTTCTTGCTTCACTCCATGTGTTCTATTCTTTCGTAGCTTATTATTTCATCTTTTTGTAACCATCCCCCTTGATGGGTAACAACCTAGGGTGAAATTATCAACTTTTAGAAGTATAATTTCGTCTCAGAGGTCAATCTTACCACTGTCGTGGATCAAACATATTCCTAAGAGCTGTGATGTTTCATGTTGTTACTAATTCCACAATAATCCTAATGCCTTTCAGCACCTAGATTAGGGTTTATTTATGATTTTCCAAAATTAAACGTCTCCTGTCGGCTCATTTAGAGCTCCTAGTAGGTAAGACTGGCTATACTATTCCCCCTAAAATATTTGGTTGTGTGTGTTTTGTTCATACACATAATGTTGGAAAGTTAGACCCTCGAGCTCTCAAGTGTGTTTTTATTGGATATTCTCCAACCCAGAAAGGTTACCGATGTTACCATCCTCCTTCTCACAAGTTTTTTGTCTAGATGGCCTACCTAGCAATTAATTTAATAGGAGGCAGGTTCTCTGGTTTAAGTTTTTGGTTGACTGTATGTATATGTAATATGTAAGTTATTAGTTTGAGCAAAGAAAACCAACCTAATTAGCTATGTGACAGTTGGGAACTTCTTTGACAAAAATTAATAGAAAGAAACATGAAATACTATGCAATTTATGCGCTGCTGAGCTTGTCATCTCCATATGGATTCGCATGTCGAAGTCCAAAAAAGACTTTCAAGGCTGCTGCTTATCATTTGGTGAATCAATAATAAATATATACAACCCAGTCCATAGATTAGCCAATTGTTCTCAAGAAGATCAATTCGGGCACTTTGGTTAAAATGTCCATCAAGCCAAAAATCTGGGCTTTGATCTGCAGATTCAACAGAGTCACCCTGTCGCAGACATGTAACAGTGTCACTCCGTTGAGAACTCTTCGACAGGAATTCTTCATCAAATTAGCTTCGGTTCTTCCAGAAATTCATTAGCCAACTTCTTTAAGGTTAGAAAGAATAACACAATACAAGAATTAACACAAGGGTTTTGTACTTGGAAGATGGACAGGTTCTACGTCGAAAATGTTGATGACAGGGATGATCCTATCCATTTCCTGTCGCTTCCCTTCAAGCTTGTTCGGGAAAACCATACTGAAAAGCATGTCATGACGAATTGATTTTCAAAATGATTTATTTTGTTTAAGAATGAAGCTAAAAAAGGCTTGGTCCTTAATGTGGAGGCTAAAGACTCTTTAAGCATCTTTTAATTCCCTTACAGCTACGAACAGATACAGCATTAGAAATAACGTATGATGCACTGAATAGATACAATATTGCTTCTCTTCGCATCCAAACTGGTGGAAACTGTCCGATTCTGGAAGGTAACGACAACATAGGTAGCAACAACAACAAATCTGCAGCAAACACCAAAGAAGGTCGTGCCTCCGGCACTGTTACTTTGAAGAAATTAGAGTGCTCAAAGCAAGCCTACGCTCTGGATACATTAGCATGGGATAACATGATAGGATTTTGGTCCTATTCTGTTACCACACACACACTCAGTCCAGACCAAGCTCTTCCCATCAAGTAAATTATTTTCCGAGGCACCTATTGTACACAGGGCCTCACACAAGTACGTACTCCTACAATTTAATTTATAATATATTTTTCTACTCTTGTGTTTCCTGTAGTTTAAATCGTTTTAGAGTAGGTAAAAAAGAGAGGGCGCTGTTATACATGTGATGTATGGAACTAATTGTTGATGTAAATATTAAGTTCCTCATATGTTGCCTTCCATTGATAAGCACTCATCTATGCTTAGATCAACACTTGGTAGGGGGTTTTAAACCCAAAATAGGGTCGGCGGACATCACGAGAAGACCACCACGCCCTGGCGGTCATCCCCACTTGACCGCCGGACTCTGGCGGGCCTCCTCGCATGACCGCCGCCTCTGTTTTGGTGTCCCACCTCGATTTTTGCAAGCCCCGCACCCCGGAACGGCCTTCCTACTGAGATAAAACCCTGTATGCATATTTTTGAGTCCCGAATAATGAGATACATTGTTTGAATTAATCATTTTTTATATTCATTGTCTCGATTCCCTGAATTATGAGCTAATTCCTCCAATGCTAAAGTTTCCAACAGGTGACCGGGAAATAAACTGTCAATCTTCCCATAGAGACATATGATTACCTTCAGACCCCACACACCTGTTAAGCCATGCTTGCAGGTCATCCTCTTCAAAAAAAATCCAAAGATATTGGCTTGGACAAGCAACTGGCTTCTAGTGGCGGCTTCAGCTGATTCTATAGCAGTAGGCAGGAGATTTTTCAGCAACACCGCGTCGGGCTTCACAAGAAAATCTGAGAGAAGACACTTGATCCTTGCTTCAATGTATTCTGCTCCTTGGTCCTCACATTCTTTGGCCGCTCTGTTTCTAGATTTCGCCTGTCTGCATGGAACACAACCTGCACAAACTCAAGCATAACCATCAAGTTTGCAATTCCAGATTAAAGTAACTAGAGGGAAAAAAAGTGGATGATGAATCCAGTGATTGCAAAATTTGAAAGGTTTTGGACCTTGATAAGCTGCAACAGAGGTTCTCAGAAGGATAGGGCAGTGGTCGGAGACACCAGGTGGCGAAAAATCTACTGCACTGTTTGGAAAAAATAGTAAACCAAGCAGCATTAACCAGAAAACGATCAAGTTTTCGAAAAGTAGGTGCATGCACTATGAGCTTGCCGATCAGCTCATCATAAGTGAGAGTGTTCAAGTTCTGGGCTTCTTCTATGGCAGTAACCTTGGGCTCCCACTCCTTAGGTAAAGTGATCAATTATAACATAAGCAATTTAGCCCTAAAACTAGACATGAGTAAGGCATACGACAGGGTAGAAAAGGCAAAATAAGCAATTTAGCCCTAAAACTAGACATGAGTAAGGCATACGACAGGGTAGAATGGCATAGCAATTTAGCCCTAAAACTAGACATGAGCAATGCTACAAATGGGCTTTGCAGTTTCATGGGTCAACCTTATCATGAGATGTGTCACCAGTGTCTCGTATTCACTTCTCATTAATGGCACCCCCTCATCTATTTTCACCCCAACGAGGGGAATCCGACAAGGAGATCCCCTCTCCCCTTATCTTTTTCTTATATGTGCATAATGCTTCTCAGCCATGATTACCAAGGCAGAAGAAGAAGGTGCCATACATGGTATAAAAATCTCGAAGGAGGCACCAGCTATCTCCATCTCTTCTTTGCAGATGATATTCTCCTCTTTGCCCGAGCATCTCAAGCTGAAGTGGATCACCTATTATCCATCATCCACCGGTATGAACAAGCGTCAGGACAACAAATCAATTTTGACAAGTCATCTATCTCCTTCAACCTAAACGCACCTGAATCGATCATTGATCAAGTTATCCAGAGAACGGAAGTAAAGTAGTGGAGATACATGATAAGTACCTCGGTCTACCAACAGTCTTGGGGCGAGCAAAGAAACAGGTTTTCTCATCCATAAAGGAGAGAATTTGGAAAAAATTGAAATGCTGGAAGGAAAGACATCTGTCTTTTGCCGGGAAAGAAGTACTAATCAAGGCGGTGGCCCAATCTATACTGACATATATTATGAGTTGCTTCCTTCTAACCCAAGGAATTATGTGCGGAGCTAGAGAGCTTAATCATGCGTTTCTGGTGGGGCCAGCAGCGAGAAGAACGAAAGATGGCCTGGGTTGGATGGAAAAAAATGTGCAGACCGAAAAAAGTTGGAGGCATGGGATTCCGAGATCTACACAATTTTAATCTAGCCTTACTTGCTAAGCAACTATGGCGTCTCCTCAAAGATGATTCTTAAATCTTAGCCAAGATGTTTCGAGCTAAATATTGCAAGCGCAAATAAATCCTCCACATCCAGCCTAAAGGCTCGATAAGTTACACATTCCGAAGCATCCTGGCTGCCCGAGAAATAGTCAATGAAGGATCTAGATGGAGAATTGGCAATGGGGATAACATTCAAATTTGGGGTGACCGATGGCTACCTACCCAAAACGGCGGAAAAATATGGAGTCCTAAACCAAATCGGGACGATCTACACATAGTCCGAGATCTCTTCCTTCCAAGAGAACGCCAATGGAATGAACAACTAGTCAGGAGCACCTTCCTCTCCTTTGAAGCAGCCCAGATCCTAAACATCCCACTTAGCTCCAATCCAACTCCGAATTCACTTTATTGGCATCTCACGGCAAGGGGTTTCTTTACGGTCAAATCTACATATCACTTCATTTTTACCAAAAACCATATTCAAGATGCCAGCACTAGCAATTTGGAAGGGTCGGATGATATCTACTGGTCCCAAGTATGGGGACTTCACACTCCCCCGAAGGTGAGACATTTTTTATGGCGAGATTTATTGGATTCTTTACCTGCCAAATCAAATCTATATAGGAGAGGAATGTCAATTGACCAAACATGTGAGAGATGCAATTCTGGCCTAGAATCCACGGAACACATCCTCTTGAGCTGCGATAAATCCCGCACCATCTGGCAGAAGGCAGCAGCTACTGAGGCACTTCTGGGTTCTATGACAAATTTTAAAGCTTGGTTCCAACACATTTGGCAAAAATTTGATCAAGTTAAGATTGAATTTTGGGCTATTCTCTTATGGTGCATATGGTACTCTCGCAATGTATTACACTTTCAAGCTAAGATCCTCTCGGAAACTGAAGTGGACGATATGGCCAGGAGAATCCACCAGGGGCATCAAGAGGCTACGACCACTCAAAGCCAGCCCTCTAAAGGCCCCCCAGCATGCAAGTCACTGACCCAATGGAATCCACCCGCCGATAGAAGATACAAGATCAATGTCGATGCAGGGATCTTTGAGGAGGAAGGATGTGGCCTGGAAGCAGTCATTCGAAATGAAACATGTGACATTCTTGTTGTTGCATATAAGCATGTCCAACCACAACTTTCTGTGGAGATTGCCGAGCTCAAAGCTGTGATTTTTGGACTCCAAGCGGCAGCATCAATGGGTTTTATGGACGTCGATATCGAATCAGACTGTTTCAATATTATCCAAGTCATCAACCACTCCACACATCTTGACACCTACCTGGGGCTACTTTTACTTGAAATCCCTCGCATAAGTGGCTGCTTGCGATCTGTCTCCTACTCTCACATACGGAGATCAGCTAACCGCCTAGCCCACGTCATAGCCCAACTTGCTAGATTCTGTTCCATAGAAACCTTTGTTTTAGATGATTTTCCTCCTTCCCTAATGAGGATTGCTCTTCATGATGTAAAACGCTGATTCCTATCAATGAAAACATCCACTTTTGAAAAAAAAATTATAACCTTTTTATACAGTAGTGTTGAATCTGCTAGTGATCTCCAGTCTAACGTGTGGGGCTAACTAAAGTCCTGGTCCTTTGTAAGGACGATAATGACATCACTAATGCTAAAGAAAACAATACTAGTAACAACAAATATAAAAATGAGAAACAAAAAAATTAATTAATTTTGATTGCATTATAGGTCCTGAGGAGATTCAAATTTTTTTATTTTTTTAGATATAAATTTTAATTAATTTTGATTTAAAAAAAAAACACATAGTCTATTCAAATAGAAAAACTTTTATTAAATTGTCATGTACTTATTGTCTCTTTTTAACTAACACATCTTAAAAGGGATGTGTTTTAAAGTATAGAGTTAGAAACTTATTGCTTATAAAATTATTTGTGTGCAAAATGTTCTTTGTGGTAGATCAACTGGGTGCCATGAGTGAATTTTGTATTCACATAAAATACTTGATTTTTCAAGTCAAGTGTTACTTATGCTTTCCTCTCGTATCAATTACTTGAGTTAGACCAAAAAAAAACTTAGATCACGATCAAATCGTTTGATGATAACAAGAAAATACAAGGAAATAAATATTTTACGAACAATATCAAGTTCGTTTAACACATTCTAAAAGAAAGAAAGATTATATATACTAGAATAGGGGAGTGAGATATACAAAGAAGAGACGATATATATTAACTTGCACCTGTAATGTATGTATCGTTTTTTTCTTGGCTCTCACCGGCCACCATTGCTAACATATTTGTTTTCAAAATTTCCAATTTGGGCGATCACGTGTTCCACAATTATGATTAGCTTCTCTCCGTCTCTTCTCTTTTCGTTTTCATATAATTAAAAATCATTAGGACCGATTAAGTTGTGGACGTTCATTTATTTATTTATTGAAACATCAAACCTTTTACTTCCTCCAAAGAAACATCAAATGTTTTGGGAGTCATGATTTTTCAACTTTTGGGGGATTGAGACAAATCTTTGTAATTAGGGGGTGACAGTGATAGTTGATTGCTTCTAGGTCCCCCGCCCCCAAAAAAAATGGCCACTGTTTTGCACGTAAGAATTTAGTGGCATGCACGTGCACAGGAATCTTCTCCATGTCGATGGTCCTGCTCCTCTCCACCAATATATCCCAATAATAAAAACATTTCATTAAAAGTGAATTCAATTTTCTGAAACCTCCCGAATTTAATCTAAGTGATTTAATTTGGTCTGCAGTTGAATTTGAATTTTTGAATTTTTAAAATATTTTAAATTTTAATTTTAAACTGCAAGAGGCGTTTCTTTTTGCGTCATAAAAAGTTTTTAAGTTGGAATCTGCAAACAATCATTCTATATTATTATTTATGGTTATGACAAGTTAAAACTTTAAAGATGCCGATCACAAGCCAAATCATGTTTATTGGCAGAGTCACAATGGACAAATGATAATATAGCAGAGAATTGAAGAAAGATAAGGTGCATTTGTTAATCAAGAACAATTGGATGGTTGGGAGAGTAGCTTTTGTTTTCAAAAGTTTTTTTTTAAAAAAATCTTGTGCTCTAGGACATATGATAAGCTCCTAAAAAAAAGAAATAAATCCTCATAACTAATGAGTGTTATTTTAGTGTTATTTTATTAGTGACTAAAATAACCCCACTGATTTGTGCAATATAGTTAATCCAAGACATAACAATAAAAATGTTATTTCAATTACTTAAAAAAAACAATACTTGAGGATTTGTTTACCTTTTTAGGGCTTATCATATATTTCTCGAAAACAGTAGAAAAATTATTTTTTTAATATTGTAAAAGTAGCTTTATTATTACCGTAGCCCCCAAGAAATTTTAAATCTAGTTGAACAAAAAGACAAAAATTAGTTGATACTTTTGGCCCCTAAAGGGCAGACTTAGACATCTTGTTCCTCAATCCCACAATTAACAAACAAAAAAGGAATCAGAATAGATATGCACAATACGTAAATTTTGCAATACCGACCAGGCTTTAGTTGGTTAATATTCAATCAACACTTCTATTAGTAGGGGGATCCAGGAATATTATTTAGTGTAGGTAAAAAAAAGATATTTAATAGAAAATTTTAACTTTCTTTGAAATCAAATAATTATTTGATAACCAAGAAAAAAATAAAAAGAAATGTGGCTCCTTCACTATAATAATAAAAATTTTGGTAATTAGTTTAAGAAATATGAATCATTTAACTAAATCTAAGGGTAATGTTACATTAAAATTTTAAAAGTTAAAAGTTAATATCTAAATCCTCTTATAAAGAGTTATATTTAAATTCCATGTTAATATCATGCAATTACAACAAGATATTATGATTTTAAAAAATTTTACTAAAATACACTTAGCTAGTTTAATTCATCTCGAACTTTTGTCTCTAATTTCTTCGTATAACTAATTAAATTAATTTTTTTAGGACTCTCTCGGTTAGATTCTTTATCACAGAAGAATATTTTTTAACATCTGAAAATATAAAATTATTTAATTTTGCAAATTTATTGTCCGCAATAAATCTATTTACATAAAATGACTAGATTGCCCGAATTAACTAAAGTTTTTAAAACTGGAGATAACAATTCTATTTAGTTTTACTTTTAGTTTAGTTAGGAAACTATTACTAGTATTTTGGTGAATTTTTATGAAAACAAAGGCGGATATCTTAAAAACTGTTAGGAATTTAAATACTAATTAGATTGACTGAAACGCCCCGACCCGTATTTAACGTACACAGTAAACACGTGCCGGAACTGTGACGACCCAACCCAACATGACTCAACATACAGTGTGTACAACAACAACTCGGCCCCAACGGCCCAAAATAACAAACATCAATAATAATAAATCCGGCCCAATGGCCCAACAACAATAATAATATGCACAGCGGAAGACTTTAACTCACATAAACACTGTAAGCAACAACAATATGGCCCTACGGCCCAACGACAAAATAAACAGCACAGCGGAAGACTTAACGACTCACAATGACTCTGTATGCAACCCATGATGCAACTAATGGATCCGAGTCCTGTCCAAGGGATAACGCCGCAGCCTGTCTGGAATGCAATATACCTGAACCACAAATAACTCAACCTACGAGATGAAAGCCCGCAGGTGAGGGGTGAGTCCGAAGTGCCCACCGGGTAAACCCATAAGCAAATGTACATATACAACACCGTAAATATTCCAAGTCACAACACAACAATTAACCAAGGTTCTCACGAACCTTAAATACACACTGGTGATTCTAGACACGCTATTCCAATTTTATTATCAGGGCCCCTATCACAAGCTAAATGATGGCCGTCGCCTGGTAGTCAAGCTAGCTAGCCCGTGGACCCCGCCCTGGTACCTCCACGTATAACTGGCACTGACAGGGAGCAGACCCCAAGCACACTCTCCCCCAGCGCCTAAATATAAATAACTGGTACAGACAGGGAGCAGACCCCAAGCACACTCTCCCCCAGCACCATAAAATAAGACTACCATCTGGTTGTTCCAACATTTAACTGTGACTTACTAGATGTCTAAGTGTATTCAATTTTATTATTTCCTTTTTCCTCGACTAGTCACTACATCTCTATCATCCAACCATTATCTCATTATCCCGAGCAGGCTCGCAGCCTCTCCGCTCGTCTGGATAATAACCAATACCATACTGTCATCACATAATAGTACCCCCGGTACTCAACTCATACAATTCTACAGTCAACAACTACAATAATCTTACTTATAACCACAATCCCAATATCATCAATTATATCAATAGCAACAATATTTTCAACAACATCAACGGCAGCAATTATCAACATAATTCAT
This sequence comes from Turnera subulata, assembly GCA_028386065.3. Lineage (NCBI taxonomy): Eukaryota > Viridiplantae > Streptophyta > Magnoliopsida > Malpighiales > Passifloraceae > Turnera > Turnera subulata. The sequence goes on from JAKUCV010004974.1 coordinate 61,347, forward strand.
CACACAACAAACCATACACAGTCACAAAGTATCATACCAGCATCATTGGACACAGTAAACAAACGGCAACTTGATATCACGGGATGTAAATAAATATTTACTTAACCTCACCTTAGCCGATTACTCAACTCTGGAAACATCAATCGGTCCTAAGCCGGTTCTACAGGTACTGCTCGATATCATAACCTATACAACAAAACAATGCATACACATAAATGCACATATTCGGTACTCTATGATGCCAAACTGCGTAATAACCCATCCCGATTCTTATCCCTTATTATTTCCATTTTCCGAAAATATTTACCGTACGTATTTCCGAATATAATTTCGGTACCTTACTTCAATTAAACTCTTTTCAGAATATATTTTCATAAAATAAGTATAATTTCTCAAAATAGTAGTTACTATAATTTTTCTGGAATTTATAATATATATTCCATAATATTTCCATAAAAATTATTATACTTTCTAAATTTAGTTTCCAATTATTATTTTCTTTAGAAACTCCATTCCCAGAAAATATAACCATATAACTTATTTTTTTCCGGTATTAAATACGAATTTATTAATATACATATATATATCCTTAAAAGCATTTACCATAATCATATTATAATTACTTTAATTCCTTGAAAAAATAATATCAAGTGGTTACTCCTTTTATTTCTACAAAATATACCCATATACCCCTTTTTTTTATATTTTCCAGAAATTTATAATCCATACTTTATATATTTTATTTTTTTTCCAGAATTATATTTATACTTTTATTATTATTATAGTTATTATTTTTTTTTTTAAGTTTTCGGACTGGGCCTAATACTCAAGCCCAAGCAAAAAAAAAAAGAAAAGAAACTACACAGCCCACTAACACCCAGGCCCGAAATTAAACCCAAACCACAAACCAGCCCACAACTAAACACCTAAACCTATAACCCAATCCCCACAAAACCCAAGCCCACACATCTCAGCCCACAAACACAACCCAACAACTAAATCCTACCCAAGCCCAACCAAACATAGCCCAAACCTAAAATCCAACAAACCCAAGAAACCCTAAAGGATTCGGGCCAACCCGTCACAAACGGGTCGACCCGCGCACTTATCTCCTTGCCACAGCTCACCTTGAGCTGCAGATCTGCGACGGCGGCATGGGACGGGCGTGGCAGGTGAGGCGGCTCGAGCGCGGCGGCGACTGCAGAAGTAGGCAGAGCAGGAGCGGCGACGCGAGCGGCTGCTGGTGCTGGTGGCGGTCGACGGCAGTGGTGTCGGGTGTCAGGTGGCGGTGCTGCACCGAAGAAGGAAGACGGTGGTGATGGGCTTCGACCAGTGGTGGTGGTGGCTGCCTTGGTCGTCGCGGTGGGGAGGAAGGCCAAGGCGGCTGGGTGGCGTTCGTCGGCGACGGACAGAGAGGAGAGGAAACGGGCCCGATGGCGGCGGTGGCTTCGCATCCAGCAGCAACGGCCAGAGGAGATGCGTCGCCGGGGGAGAAGGAAGGAGAAGAAAGAGGGAGGTGGTGCAGGCGAGAGTGGTGGGTCGAGTGAGGTGGTTGGCACGCAGGAGGAAAAAGAAAGAAGAAGGGAGGAGGGTGGTCTCGGTGATGTTGGTGTGTGTGGTTTGCAGGAAGAAGAAGAGAGGAAAAGAAATAGAAAAGAAAAGAAGGGTAAAGAAAGAAGGAAGAAGGACAACGGTGCAGACAACGTGCAAAGTCACGGGAAAGAACAATTGATCACGGGAAAGAAGAATTGATCACGGGAGGGAGGAGAAAAGAAAAGGAAGGAAGAAAAGAAAAAGAAGAAGAGAAATGAAGGAGAAAAGAAAAGGAGAGAAGAAGAGGGAAAGGATCGCAAGGGCATAACCGTCCTTTCGTTTTTTTTTCCGTCCCGAGTCTAAAAATACGACTTGGGCTCGGAAAATCCGATTAATTCTCATGAGCGTCGTCCAAGTCTCAGAATTGAAAATCGAGGCTCGGTTAGTTAGAAAGATTCTCCCGAGCGCGGGAAAACTCTCGGTTTTGAGAAACGACTCCCGAATTACCGTAATTAATTACCCAAGAGTAATTCAATAGTAAATCACGGTAAGACAATTTCTACAGTCCCGGTAAAAATCAAAAATTTTACCCGGGCTGTTACATTGACTACCTAAGAAAACTAAAAACTTATCAAATTAGAATTCTTACACAACTATATATAGAAGCAACAAAGTAAGAAAGTGATAAAATATACACACAATCCAAATTAAAATACAATTCTAAAATTCACATTCCTGATAAAAATATTAGTCATATATTTTTATTACTGTAATAATTTTCTCCAAAAATCCTACAGTGACTAAATGTTGGATCCGTCATTGCCTATTAGATTGAGAGTTCGAATCTCACTCTATCCCTTTTGGTAAGTAAATACCATTGTAAGCCCTTACTGAGCCTGGTGGTTTGTCTTTGCGTTAGACTAGGGATCCTTCCCCAGCCTGAACTTTATTCCACCAAAAACAAAACGTGCTTGTTGCATTCATCTGAAGGCATTGTGCAATAAATTCAGCTGGATTATAATCAGTGTGTCCAAGAGTAGAAAGTCTATCCAAGTTGATGAAGGGTCTCCAAACAAAGTACAAAGGAAGAAGAACAACAGTTACTGGATCCATTTGGTATAATTAATACAATTAAAAAACTTGAAAGTGCAAGTAAACACTCCACACATGAGTGCCATATCACCTAGCAATTAAGCCTCTCTAGGCTTTTCCCACTTTTAAAGCCCTTGGTCAGCTTGGGCCTCCCTATCATCTCCTTCCACACACAAATATTCATCAATAATTGATACATCAATTCAAAGATACAATATAAGAGCTCGTATAAAACTGTTTGTGCACCAGTGCATGCCAACTTTAGGCCAATCGGGCCACTGTTGTGTGCAAGTGTGGCACTAGCGCGCCAATTGGCTAATTAGTTGGCCAACTGAGCTAATTACCCCAACCAAGTGCACCAATACGAGCATTGGGGTGCCTATTGCGTTAAGAAGCTACCAGATTGCCTTGTCCAAGCCAATTAGTCACCTGCATGGCCAATTGCCACCATAACCTATAACTTTCACCCTTAAGCTCACCTTCCTTGTTCTCCAATGTAATTGCCTCAAGAACCCTAAAATTCGCCTAAATGTTTATTTCTTTAGCTATAGGTACAATTTGGGCAGGAATGGTGGCTTGAGGCGCTTGTTTAGCTAGATATTGCCATGGGCAGGTAGGTGACTAAGCAGCCACTTACTGTCCATGGCCTAGTTTTGTGCCACCTATCAAAAGTAGCTTGCCACCTCAAGCTATCCCTTAGGACAATTGGCTAGAGGCGACACACCATTAGCCTAAGCCATACTTAGCCCATCATTAACTTACCCGTGTACTTAACTGTGACATACGGTGTCGATGAGGGCGGAAAGTATACGCCGGTACCGGAGTGAGCATGGACAAGGAGCGGCTTCTGGTAGGCTTCTAGACGGAGGGGCACATGAATAAACTAAATCCATATCGGAATAGGAGAGATCCTGAGACTGTGAAGGGATGGGGTCGCACAGATGGGGCGATTTTATAATTATACAGTATAATTATAAAAGTATGAGATTGTATAATTAGAATAGCTCAAATGAAGTGATTTTGAGGTTGTATAGGTATGGGACTATACAATTAAGAATAGCTTAAATGGATTGATGGGTACCAACTATATCAACAAGGTACACCTACTTTTTCTGTGCTCATTCCATAAAAACTCCAAAGTTAAACGTGTTTGACTTGGAGCAATACTGGGATGGGTGACCTTCTGGAAAGTCTTTTCTGAAAACATGCGAGTAAGAATAATGCATGTTGAAAAAGTTCTGTGTTAGTTCGTAGTGACAGTAGTAAACCGGAACATTATAGTTGGTAGCGGAGCTTTAGAACTCTCTTAGTACAGTCAAGTTCGGGGACAAACCTAACAGAAATTGGAGGGCATGTGACACCCAGGGTCGATGAAGGCAGGAAGTGTATGCTGGTGTAGGGTGAACATAGACAAGGAGCAGCTTCTAGAAATAGGGGCACATGAATGAACTAAATCTATACCGGTATAGGAGAGATCCTAAGACTGTGTAGGGATGAGGCTGCACAGTTGGGGCAATTTTATAATTATACTGAAGTGATTAAAGCCGATTAGCACATACGGGCCAATTGGTGGCCGACTGAGGCCAATTGTGCGCTCAAGTGCTCCAATTGCTCCAGCCACTACCCCAAAGTAAATTTCAAGACAACTCATTGCTTGTACAAGGCTTCACACCTTTACAACCTCGAAATCACTTGTCCATACTCACCCCGGCACCGGCATACACTTCTCGCCCTCGTCGACCCCAGATGTGGACAAAGCATGTTGAAAAGGTGGCCAGGAATCGAATCTCTCTTGGACAAAAATTGGTGTTTACTCTTTAAATGTCTTTTGGTAATATATCAATTGTGATCACAATTCTGACCATACTCCTTTATGGGCTTGCATTATTCATGATTGTTATCTATGTTTCATGTTAGAAGATCTTCGAACTTGTGGAGAAATATATCACTTTTGGGGATTGAGCGTGAGAGCATTTGGTAACACTTTCAAGAGTTTCATTTGCATAGATATTGGAGATGGTGGTGAGTGCCGTTTTTGGTCTAATAAATGACTTGATATTGGGTGTTAAAGGATTTTTTTTCGCACCTTTTCTATTGCATGGGACCAAAGTGCTTATGTGAAGGATGAGCTTGTATATGATGGTAATAGTTGGGGTTGGTGTCTTACTTGGAGAAGAATTTTTATATTCTTAGGAAGAAGATGAGGTATCCTTGCTGAAAAAGGAATTGGAGAATGCATGAGATGTATTTTGTAAACTAAATCTAGATATTCTGTGTGCTTCCCAAGTCGATTGAAGGTTGTAGGAAGCCCAAGGTTTAGTTGGCTCTAGCACCACCTGTTGAGAACAGGGAGTCGCCCGAAAACCGGGGAGACAATACGCGAGCCCCAAGTGAGTTCTATACGCGTGACCAGGACACCACTCTGTAACCCAAAACCTCAAGGTATTGGGTACATGGGTCCACTTCACTTATATGTTACTCACTTGGCCTCTTTCTCTCCGATGTGGGATTCACCACTCACACTTACATTCCAACAATCTCCCCCTCAAGTGTGAGACTCTTCCATATCGGACCACGGGGCTACTCCCCCTTCAACGGAAATATTTCTGGAAACTTTTCGCAACATCACCAAGAGCCCACTCTACCATCAAGCCCATTCCAGGAGCACGCGTTTGCCGATGCTCCAAGAGCTCATTCCATCGGGAGCCACGACTTATAACTTCACTTAGGCTGGGGAAGCAAAGCCACTTAGAAGCATGCGCCTGCCGAAACCACTCTTATCCGGAGCCACGCCTTACAACTCCAATCGAGCTTTGGTCCAAGAGCCCAACCGCTCTTCGTTCCACATGGGGGCAGCAGCCACGGGAACATCACCATGTCGCAAACCATTCCGTCCCAGCCGAACCATCGGCTCCGCTACCACGTGTTGAGAACTGGGAGTCGCCCGAAAACCAGGGAGACAACATGCGAGGCCCAAGTGAGTTCCATACGCATGACCAGGACACCACTCTGTAACCCAAAACCTCAAGGTATTGGGTACATGGGTCCACTTCACTTATATGTTACTCACTTGGCCTCTTTCTCTCCGATGTGGGATTCACCACTCACACTTACATTCCAACAATCTCCCCCTCAAGTGTGAGACTCTTCCATATCGGACCACGGGGCTACTCCCCCTTCAACGGAAATATTTCTGGAAACTTTTCGCAACATCACCAAGAGCCCACTCTACCATCAAGCCCGTTCCAGGAGCACGCGTCTGCCGATGCTCCAAGAGCTCATTCCATCGGGAGCCACGACTTATAACTTCACTTAGGCTGGGGAAGCAAAGCCACTTAGAAGCATGCGCCTGCCGAAACCACTCTTATCCGGAGCCACGCCTTACAACTCCAATCGAGCTTTGGTCCAAGAGCCCAACCGCTCTTCGTTCCACATGGGGGCAGCAGCCACGGGAACATCACCATGTCGCAAACCATTCCGTCCCAGCCGAACCATCGGCTCCGCTACCACGTGTTGAGAACTGGGAGTCGCCCGAAAACCGGGGAGACAACATGCGAGGCCCAAGTGAGTTCCATACGCATGACCAGGACACCACTCTGTAACCCAAAACCTCAAGGTATTGGGTACATGGGTCCACTTCACTTATATGTTACTCACTTGGCCTCTTTCTCTCCGATGTGGGATTCACCACTCACACTTACATTCCAACACCACCTAAGGCGAAATGTTTTATGTGGATGGCTATACATTATGGTATATTCAATGGACGTGCTCTTTGCTATAGTAATATCATTAGTGTCTTTATATCAAGCCCTTTCGTATGCCTGTTGTTGAATCAAGAGACCTTCAATGTAGGTTTTCATGGAAAATATAAGCAAAAATATAATTTTTGAGGGTTAGTATATTTATCGAGGTGTATGGAAATTTTCTTTGTGGAGTGGTATGGTTATGCTGGATTCTCTGAGGCAGAATCATCGTAGATGGATATTTGTATGGAACTTGTTGGTTACTTGTGGTATGGTTATCATTCTCTCTTCTTAATGTTTTTTTTTTTTTTTTTGAGAATCTCTCTTCTTAATGTTTGTATAATTAACTTGAACTGGAACCAAGTTTATTTTATCTTTTGTTTGATCTAACTATTGAGCTTTAATAGGTTTGTACATAGCATTGTTAACTTTGTCCTTTACGCTGTCATCATCAGTTTGTATTTGAACTCTATTTCATATTTAATTAGTGGAGTATATCTCCTTCTATCAAAGAAAAGTGGTGGAAAATTCTTCGGGACCAGATTTAACACAAGACTTATAGAAGTAAGCATCAAGGAATTTTATGATTTGCTGACAAACAAAATGGCTATCATCAAATTATAGACCACAAAATTGTTACCCACATTTGCTAAAGAAAGGTGACGGAATCAAAGTATTTAAAAGCCGAAACACCCATCAATTTCTCGGTGCAACAACTTGTAATTTGAATTGTGGAAGTGAAGGAGGGTGGGGTCTTTTAGGCACCCTATGGATCTATTTAAAAATGTGATCCCGAAAATACATCTGGTGGTTAGGCGGCATAAATGAAAAAATTTATGATATTTTGTGGAGAAGACCGTAGTTGATTGTTCATGCTGGATAGATGTACACCTTTTATTGCTCTCTCGACTTAGCAGATGGTCCAAACTTTTCTAGCAATAACTGGTAAGCTTGCCCCCAAAATGAATCCCAACCCAACACAACAAAGTAAATATTTTCTCCGTTCTCTGAAACGATTAAATTATATCACAGGATAGTTCATCATCAATTGATTTCCTGCACAGAATAGTCAGGATACCTACATTTACTAGTCTTTTATTTTATTAAATACTAGCTAGCTAGCATCCTGAATCCAAGACTGACTTTACTACGTGTATGGCCATATGCAGTGTCAGGGGTGTGTGGGCTGACCCAACTGATGTTGTCAGTGACAAATTGTCTCAAAATAAAATGGAGATGATATTAGTACACTTAATGATAGTGCATCCCCAAGCAAAAACGTTCAAACATGTTAGAACCGAAAGGAGAATAAATTAGTAGAGTTGAGTTGGATCGTCTCGGACTAAACAGAAAGGAAATCTGATACTGACCAACCGACAATGAAAAAAATTCTTTTTCTTTTCCATCACATTGTCCCAGTGATGCATACAGTTTGGAAGCTTCTTGGAGACTACTGGAAACAGTTTGTACATGAAACTGGTGGTGGTGTCTCCTTGACGTAGATGGATGTAAAATCTCACGTGAAAGAGGGCGAAAGCACATGTTTTCTATAAATACAGCTTCTTATCCTACACCTTCCAACTTGACAGACAGACCTTGGATAATCAGGCAACTCCATCTGTTCTGATGGGCAATTTTGGTGTGTAGATTGTCTAGATTGTGTGGTTGGCAATATTCTCGCACCACGAAAGCTTACTGTATAGGTGGTGATAATTGGACTTCAGAACCATTTGAACCATTTGACTGTACCAAAGAATCTACAAAATCCCATTAATCAATGAAGTTGGAGCCTTGACACTTTACCCAATGTAAGGTTAGAAGTAAATTAGTACTGTAATTTGCATTTAAACTATAATTTAGGTATAATGTCCTGAAGTTTAAGTATGTATTTTGCTACAAAGAGGACACAGGAAGAATGCTTTCCATGCCAATCAGGATTTCTGTACATATAAGAAAGCCAAAAAAAAAAAATATACAGAGAATCATATTATACAATTACAGATTAAGCGCGCAAGTGGAACGTATCAAGAAGTGCAGTTGCAGCTCCAATGGTGGCGGCTTTGAACATTTAATCTTCACTAAACTTTGCAGGCATCCCTTCTCTGCTCTCTTCAAGCAATGGCTCCAGGCTTGCTTTACCATTCCTGGGAAGTTGGTTTTCACTATCCTCATTAAACATGTCAACACTATGCTGAAAAACACCTGCAAAGTACGGATACAAAAGTGAGGCAAGTAATTGACCTCCAACCAACTGAATAAGCCATTGAGCAAATACCAGACAGATCATCACATTCTAAGTCATAAATGTTGTGATTTATTGCTATACGTTGGCATTATAAAAAGCACAGCAATAGATAACTATCTCTGCCAGAGAAAGGATTAAATAATTAAAAACCTGAAATCTGTTTGTAAAGAACAAAGGCTTCCAAAGATTGAAGGCAAAATCAGGAGCTGATCATCAAATCTACAAACATATAACTAATCGTTTGTCACTAACCTAAAAACCATATTCCAGCAGCAACAAATAGAACAGCTGTAAGAATAAGTGCTGTTTTCCTCCAGCTGTTAATATTATCCTGCAGATGCAATTCAACAACCACAAAACAATGCTGTCAGAAAGTATACTATATTGTTTTGGCAAGGTAAATAGGCTACATTTGCTATCTTGGCAAATGACTGGATATGGGTTGGTATTGTCTTAAGACAAAAAGAGAACCCACCAAAGCTTGTCTCAAAGTAACAATTGATACCATTTGCCAGAAGGAATAGCAACAAGTATTTAGAGAAAAAAAAGCAAAAAAAAAAAATCTTTACCGACTTCATCAATTGAATAAATTTTAAAATATGCTGAAAACACAAGAACAAAGGAACTTTTGAAACACACCTGAAGGACCCCTACAAGCGGTGAAGAGGGCACATCACCAAATACGTGGATTGAAACAGTTGAGATAGCCATAGATAATGGTCTCAAATCAGGTTTGACACTATGGAGACAGACATAATTCACTGGAGCCTGCAAAAGCAATTGCAAGATGTTGACAATATATCTGAGTAATGCCATATCTACTAAGCTATCTACATATTCACCATATGCCACACAAAGCAAGCAAATGGCTTGTGGGTATACATCATCAGACATGTCAAAGCTATTCTTCCATATTGTAATTTCAATTTTTGATCACCAACAAGTGTCCTGCTAATTCTTTTTACTAACAAATGCAACAGAAAACACAACATGACCCATCATTTCTTAAAATCAAGTTTAATAATCACTTTCATTGTGGTAGTGATGCATGTCAGAGACTAAGACTATTCTTTGTACATGGGGCTCATATGAATTTCAACTTCAAGCTCAATCTTTCTCCATCATCTATTCATCAACAATAGACAGTAAAAACAAACAACGGAAGCAACTAAATGAACTCACAATATTTATGCAGCATAAATCACAAAATGACATGTCAGTTCTTAAAAAAATCAGTTTGATAATCACTTTCATTGTGCTAGTGACACATGATAGAGACAAAGTTAGATTTTTCTTCGTACACAGGGCTCATGTGAATTTCAACTTCAAGCTCGATCTTTCTTCATCCATTTATCCATCAATCGATAGCCCCAAAAAGAAAAAAGAATTGAAGCAACCACTTGTTTAACTCAACAGACTCACGGAATCAGGAATTACCTGAGTAGCAAAGATAAGTAGCTCTCCAACAGAAAAAATGACAATGAAACCATACAAGCTTCTCAGACAGAAGGCACTCAAGCAAAAAATTGCACCCACAAATGTTGCTCCAGAAAGAAGCTGCAACAGACACAGAAAAGGAAAAACAAATTAACTAATTAAAAACCTGTTCAATAATGTACCAAAAAAAACGATGCTGACACAAGTAAGCACAGACAACTGAACTCGTCTCTTTCATATACATCTTAGATATCCACACAAGTACATACAAACTGTTGTCGCCGTTAGGGGATCCAAGACATGAAGTCATGCTTTTCAAAAAAAGAATAAAAGCAACAAGAAGATAAATCATAGAATTTTTAGCATTTCCACATGCTCTTTTTAGTTGAAAGTTCACTGTTTATAACAATAACACAAGCTCAGGATTTTTAAGCCAAGTGATGGTATAAACAGTTATTTCCGTACCTAAAGCTCATCCCAGAAAAGGAAAAAGAATAATAATGAAGCTCATAGAAAATAGATTCTCTAGTGCAACTATTACTTAAAAAATGATAGACAGAATCAAAGTGGAAAAAACAAAGTTGAAAACTTCCACAAAGTATATTGTGAAGAGGAAATGGAGACTGTTACAAAAAATTTGACTACAAGGTTTTATTGTCTGTAGATCCTTAAAAATCCCATGTTTATAAATACAATTGTAAAAGCGTAGCCATGAAAAAAAAGTCCTTGAGCCATTCTCTTAGAGGCATGAGAACTCACCTTAAAGGCATTAGATATTGTAGCATTCATGTGGTCAAGTATGAATCCTCCAGCTAATGTTCCAAAAATTCCACAAATTATTGTAACCACTCCAAATATTATGTCTGGATTACTCTGTCATCATAAAAGCCGATTAAATTTAACTGTTGAATCATGACTTGTGATCTTGACAAAGGAAAAGCAGTGTCTAATAAAAACCACGAGAAAATGAAACATTAGCCAGGAATACCATATGATATATATTATAACCAGCCTTTGGTCCCCAGTACGAGTATGCTCCAATGACAAAATTGTATGAAATGTAACCTAATAATCAATTAACCAGTCAGTGAGACAGACATAATTGCTAGTATAAAAATATGGACATAAAAATCACATCATCTTAGGTAAAATAATTCAGACAAAAATGTAAGATAAGAACCATTATGGTATTAGATTAACCTTCAATTAAGGAATAATCAAAGGGAATGAGAGAGTAAAATGAGTACCTAAAACATTCACGACATAAACTTTATTGAGCAAAAGCACCGTCATATCTTTTGAAAATTGCGACAATTGATGCAACATATCTGGAACACCCTTAAACCTGTGATATGAAAGGGAAGTGACAATCAAGAACTGATATACTAACCATATAAGGTTAGATTATCCACTAACAAGAAAGATAGGTTGCACTCTATTTACTAGTGTGTAGTGTCTGTTTCAATGTACTAATATAAAAACAGTATGCCCATAAGCAGTCCGTAGAAAATTGAGGCAACTGTTGAATAAGATGTGTCTGAGCCTGTGGGCAAGGCACTTAAGTTGGTCATCCTGCCATTTCATGGCACAGGCATGGGCTTGACTCACTAAGAAAAGTTTAGGGTAATGAAGCCTTTGAAATGTTAATCGATCACTAGAAAAGAGTAACTATTTTCTGAGCGTTAAACGCCAGCACCCAGAAATGTTTCATCTGTCATCATACCTTATTCAATTCTGATCTTCATAACTTGCCACACCAGAAGTATTGTGGCATCGCCACACCACTTCATAATAGCTAAGACATTTGGCATTTATCAGTAAGAGAAAGTTAGAAAAGATACCCTAGAACCTAGAGCATTTTGGATTGGTGAACTGGATTTAACTTAAAAGTAGTCAGGGCGAGGGTCACCATCTTCATTACCGAGGACAAGGATTTAAAACAGCCACTAACAAATCTAAACTGAGCCCAATCGCAACACTAAGATAGCAAACAAGTCGAGAAAAGTAGAAAGGTTCCCATATCTACGTTCTGATTCTAAATAAATAGAGGGAATCAAACACATAGTATTCTCCTACACCTTATAAACAAAAATTCAACTAGTTCCCTCAAAGAGTAAAAAAAAAAAGGAAGTTTCATTTCTAATCACGATGAAGGTATTATTTTGTTAGCCTTTGCAAGGGTTGGTCTCTGATTTTAATCTTATGTACTAGGTTGACTATTCACAAAAGTGTAGGAAATTAACAACTTTCTGCATAGTATAACATTGTCCATTTGAATACAAGAGCTACCAGTTGCAAAGTCTATCAGATGCTTGCCTGGTGTTCATGTATAGTGGCTCAGAATCTGCAATAAGAAGATAATAGTTAATGCCCCAAGCATGAAGATTGCTGTTGATTATCAGCAAAAACAACAATTCAAAGGCCTGTAGAAAGAAAAAGGGGATATAGTATAATCTTAAATATGAAAGAAGCCAATGAAATGAAAAGCTGGGCCAGAAGGATAAAATCATCCACAATAAATGTACTTCACTATGAATAAATGCATTACAATAGCCAATAAAAACACATCTGAAATAAGGGATAAGATTATAAGCATAACACGAGACAAGCAGTACCTTCAGTCACGGAAGCAATTGTTTCGATTGATTTCGATCCCCTTCTTGGTTCAGCATGAGCAAAACCTGTAATTTACAATCACGGGTCAAAATACCTTTGAACAGAAAACAAAACTACAAAAGTACAGGTGAGAAAGAGAAAGTGTTGCACCTTTCAGCGGCAAAGGTTTCATGACAAATCCTAAAATAGCAAATGGAAGCATCAAAAGTGCCTCCCCCCAGAATGCAAAACGCCAGTTAAAAGTGCTCCCAACCTAAATATTTGAACAGTAAATGTGATTCTCATTAAGAGTTCCACTGGATCCAACAAAAGTATACATTCAGCTGATGCAAGAAAAAACTGATAACTGTAACAAATGAAGGTTCCAAAAGGTAAACATGTTGAACAAAATGAGACTGCTGGCTGCTGATAAGAACTCGGAAAATAACTGGTATCAGAAACTTACAAATCCACCATAAACATAGCCCAGAGCAGTTCCAGTTGGTATGCACATGTAAAATATTGCAAGCCATGCCGTTTTCTATAACCAGGAGAAACAATTATTAGTGTATACATATAGCAAATCTTCAAATTATCCTAAAGCCCCTTGCAATGAGAAGAATTCGGGACATGTAACAAACCTGAGCAACGGGTGCATTGTCATCTATGAATGGAGCTGCAAGACTTATGAAAGAGGCCTCACCAACGCCTACCAGCCTAAAGGCAGAGAGGATACACATCCATGACCAATATTTCACTAAAGTAGTAGATCTTGACTGAACAAAATCAATTCCTCTAAAATGTAAAAAAAAAAAAAAAAGAAAAAGAAACCTGCATCTCGGACTCACATGCGGCAAATTGCAATAGACCAGAAATCAACAGAAATGCCACACCCAGCCGTAGCAAACGTCCAAACAGACAATCCAATTCCAATAAGCCTGAAAGGATTATGGCTGACAAAAGGCAACAACAACAACAACACATTGAAGCTTCCAATATCCAGAAATATTTTCTTTTAAGAAAAAAAAAAAAACACATGCGCACACACCAATAATTACAGTCCAACTACTCCTTAATCAGGACTTTAACTGTTAGTAAGGTTAAATCACACCTCTTGGCAGAGGAAGCGAAAATGGGAGAAGCCACGAGAAGTCCAACCATGAAAGCAGACGACAGGACGCCGTCCTGGAAATTGCTCAGCTTAAAATCACCCCTGCGTCATCATTAGCAAAATAAAAACAAATTAATTAAAAACCAGAAAAAGAACAAAAAAAAAATTGAAGTGGAAGAGAGCAACTGCGGGTGCGGGGTGAGTGGGGGTGTAGAGCGACTTACTGGATTCCGCCGCCCGGGGTGCAAATCCCTTTATCATCGCAGCTGCTAAGGCTGCCGTTAACTCCATTGCTTGCTATTGCGCCGCGATCAACGTAGTTCAACATATTAATCACGCAAAACATAACCAGTAACCTACAAATATAAGGAGTTTAATTATTTGTGCACTTCAAAAAAAGGTAAAAGTGGCAGCGAAGCAACCCTGGGAAGGAAGACAGCAGTTTCTCGATGGCGGTTACCGTTTGGGAGTGAACCAGGAGGGGGTGGGAGGTGGATCCTCGGACGAGGAGGAGGAGGCCCCGGCCATTTCAGACAAGGAAGACGGCTGTGGCGGTGGGTTGTTAATGTTTCGGGAGGTTCACGGAGGAGGAAGCCGGTGGTTATGATGTGATTTTTGCATAAACATAATAATCCATCCAAATACGTTAAAAGAGAGTAGGAGTAGATGTCTTATGATTTTATCTAAGACAGCGTTTGCGTGGGGTTGTCAAATTAATCATTCTCTCTCCTCTTATTCGTAAAAAAGAAATATACTGGTCGGGCTTCCCTCGTCGTCCCGTCTATCAACCTTCATATTTTTTTTTTTTGCGTTAAGATATATATTCTTTTTTTTATCCGATTAAAAAAAAACACAAATGAATATCATAAACTTTTTTACTTTTCTGCGTTGGAACCGAATCAAAATTTGCTTACTACTCCGTCCGTACACGGATAATGTTGTATGTGCCAATCTTCTTGGGGGCCAAAATATACTATTTTTTACATTAATAGGGACTGAATTGTATTGTATGTGTAAAAATAGAAAAAATGAAAAAACAAAGTTGTTGTTAGGATTCGAGCTCGGGCCAAACGTGTATAATGCAAGGAGCCAACCACCCAGCTACATAGCAATTCATAATTAATTATTACCATATATATACAAAAATAAATTCTTGGGCGGGCTTGGGCCCCCTTTGCTCCCCCTTATATCCGCCCCTGATACAGGCTAACAAAAAACGCCTATTCGGCTGTCAAAATACAACATACAAAATATACCAGAACATATCTATTGGGGTAGCTCCCCATGAACATCAAACTCTAGTTCTGTCAAAACCTCTTGTGGTGGAGTTTGGAACTTCGTCACACCAACTGGATATTCAAAAGCTAACTTTGCGAGCTTATCTTCAACTTGATTCGTCTTCCTGGCTATATGCTTTAACTTCACTTCCCATGGCCTCAGAATCAGCCTCCTAATCTCCCTAGCAAGTGTAGGTAAGAAAGCATGATCTTCCTCCTCCAGCAGGATCAGATCCACTAACACTTGGGAATCAACCTCAGCTTCGATTCGCCGGAACCCATGTTGCCATGCAATCTCCAAAATAGTCCTGAGTCCCCAAAGTTCCGCTTGCACCACCGAGCAAATTCCTATATTATTTACAAAACCGTCAATCCAATGACCATCAGTCCCTCTCAGCAGACCCCTTGCTGTAGCTTGTTTCGTTATCCTATTAACCATCCCATCCGAGTTCACTTTAACAACCCCTTCCTCCGGAGGGCCCCAAGCTGGGGGTAGGGATTTGAAAGCTCCCGAGGAAAGAGTTAAGGGATCAGACAGAAGAGCCCATCGTGCTTCCCTAGCCCTTGCCAAAATCACCTAATCCGGACTCTTTACAACTTCTGGTTCTTCTTAAAAAATCGCTTGGTTCCTCCATTGCCAAAGAAGATAGCAAGTATGAGCAAAAATGCTAGGCCAATCCAGGCCGTCTTTGCCCATACCTTGAGAGGCTAGATTAGCCTCCAACCAATGCGACAAATCAGTACTTTGGAATCCCCCAATCCTTAAATTTCCTATCACCTTTCTCCAAATCTTCTCGGCATGTGGGCAATCTCTTAACACATGCAAGATGCTCTCGGTGGACAAGTTGCATCTCTGGCATACATCCTCAGTCGCCATCCTTCTTTTGGCCCTATGCTTATTCGTTAAGAGCTTCTCATGGGCCACCAGCCAAAGGAAGCTCCTAATTCTGTTTGGGCCCTTCCAGTCCTAAACAAGCTTCCAAACCCTATCTTGGGTACCCCATTCCTCCTCTTCAAGGGCTGTGTATGCAGAACGAGTGCTAAACTTACCATTGGCTGAGACAGACCAACACAAGACATCCTCTGCCTCAGCATCAGTTGGTGGTAGAACAGTAGCCACCTCTTGGATGGCTGAGGAAGGCAGCCATTCCATAAATAAACCCCAATCCTAAAAATTATAATGAGTCACAAAATCAGCCACCTTCAGATCTCGGCTGTTCTTTGGCACCATCCCATAGGCCAGTTCGATTAATGGACCAGAAGGTGTCCACTTATCATTCCAAAAGGATACAGTTCTTCCATTGCCCAGTCTCCAACTTGCCAATTTAACAACTTGGTCCCAGACCTCACACAGAGCCCTCCAGGTGTGAGATCCCTGCTTTTTCTCCAATTTCAGAGGAAAAGCCTCCTCTCCTCCACAGTATTTCGATCTCATCACCGACACCCACAGCGAGTCCGGTTTGGTTCCAAACTGCCAAGCAAGTTTCATCAACAGAGCGCTATTGCAGGACGAGAGCCTTCAGCCTAACTGACTACTCAGGCGAGATAGAAGGATCCATACTCAAGATGGCAATCAAATCTCAATCCCCTTTTGTAATCCAATTAGTCCAAAGGATCGTTCTTGTAGGATCAAAGAAGATCATTAATCAGTTTCATAACCCTAAGCTATGAGTGTTCGAAAATCAAGAGAGAGTGTTTTTAGAAAGCCATATTTATTAAACAAGTCTGAGGATAAAATGGAGGTGGTTGATTTGACTGAGATGGATTGGGCTGTGAAGGAGTAACTTGTGGAGTGGCTGTGCTATCCATGCCTTCTGGTTCAGGAGGAAATTCTGTAGAGTAGTGGTCGTTGCTGAGGTGGATGCATATCAAGAGCTGTTTTAATCCAAGTGCGCCACTGACTTAGTGGGGCCATCCACTGGAGAAAAGTCCATTGATTGGAGGAATTATTTTCTGCATCCATGAGAAATTCAAACATATCGAGAGCCTTGATCCTGAATATGCCATAATAAAGGGTGAACATGCACCAATTGTACCAAAGTTCATCTTCATAAAAATCATAGCAATGGATAGGCTAATCCTTCTGAACGGGTGGTCAGGAAAATATTGGGACTGAATGGTTTGGAAAAGACTAACACCTTGTTCTTGAAGGAAGATGGTGAGGTAATGGAAAAGAGGGTTTCTTGTAAATTCTCAAATTGAGTAAAGGTCTAATTTGGGATGAAGAGTCTCAGGAAAATTAGGGTTGTTGGTTGCCATGTCTGTCCATACTGCTGGTTGAGCTGGAAGTTGCCAGTATGGTTCAGAGGAGGATGAAGCCATAAAGATAACAGGAATGAGATTGAATTTAGAAACCAAATGGATTGTCTTGGATGGTCTGGATAACATGTCTGGAATGAGATTGGTTTCTCCTTTTATATGCTTGACTTGGAAATCATACTTATCAAACCACTGTTTCCAACGCAAGAGTTGTTTGTCTGGGACTCTTTTGTTCTTGAAATCTAACAGTTTTGGAAAAGATGAGTTGTCCATTTCCACGATAAAATGATGGTTGATAAGATGGAACTCAAATTTTTTGATTCCATATTTGACCGCCAAAAGTTCTTTATGAGTGGTGTGATGATGGAGTTCTGGATCTGAAAATTTTCCACTGGCATGGCCACAATAATGCCTCTTCTTATCTGTCGTTTCTTCAATCAGTACTGCTCCCCAGTACTCATCACTTGCGTCTGTCTGGAGGATTCTTGTGCCATTGGTGGGAATTCTGAGTGGAGGTGGATTCTGAGTGATCTGTTTTAGAACTTTGACAGTTGTAGTCTAATCTGGTCCCCAAGGTGGGGCTTTCTTCTTCAATAATTTGGACAGATGGCTGGTGTGGTGTGAAACCTTTGGGATGAAGTCACGGATGTAATTGACTATTCCCAAGAATTGTTAGATTTGCTTCGGCATGAGATTCTCATCTAGAAAATTCAATAATTCATAGGCAATGTGGGGTCCAGGCTGATAAGAACCATTCTTGAAATGCATCCCCAAAAAATCAACTTCTGTAACACCGATGTGGCTTTTCTTCTCTGATAACATAATTCTGTAGGAATGGACTATGTCATAAAACTGTTGCAAGAGCTGTAGGTGTTCCGTCTCCGTAGATGAGAAAAGGAGGATGTCATCAATGTAAATTAATGTATGGTGGAGAATGGGTTGGAAAATGCGGACCATTGCCTTCTGAAACAGGGAAGGGGCTACCTTTAACCCAAAAGGCATAACCTTCCATTGATACTGAGCATCTGGTATACAGAAAGTGGTTTTATGGCTATCCTTGGGGTCGATCCCAAGTTGCCAAAATCCGGCTTTTAAGTCAAACTTCGAAAAGATGCGTGCATCCTTAAGGTGAAGGAACATGGAATTGATCTTGGGAAGAGGAAATTTATCATCTCTTAAAAAATAATTAAGAGGCTTGTTATCAATTACTAACCTCTTTTTCCCTCGAATTTTCTCAGTTCTTTTTTCCACATAGAATGCCTGGCATGCCCATTCTGATTTGGTGGGCTCAATAAGACCATGTTGTAACAGCTACGAACATTCTTCTCTGGCTAGAAGTAAATCTGAGGGCGTCATGCCTGGATGAGATGCCTTAGTAGGATTGATATCTTCATTGAGCTTGAAAGGCAATGTAATGAAAAATGCTTCATTCTTCAAGAGGGGAGATGAATGTGTGAACTGAGCATGACTGTCAGCACAGGATTGTAATAACTTTGTCTTGATCTCCTCATACTGGACTGGACATTCTTGAAGAGCAAAGATCTTTTTAACATTGGTGTAAGGAGCAAAGAACCTTTTGAATTTTAATCCTTGTGAGAGGATTTGAAGTTTTTTTGCCTGTTGAATGATATCAAAACCTATGAGTAGGTCTCGATCTGGAAGACTTGTGCCAAGAACTTTTGTCCAGATAACACATCTAGGGAAGAATTGTATTCCAACACGACGTTTAGTGATCGTCGTGGTTTGCAATAACTCTCCATTTGCTGCCTGAAAATACTCCTTGTGTTGCTCCCATGCCTCTGGAGGTAAGATTTTTGGATTAAGAAAGCTTTTGTGGGCACCAGTATCAACAAAACTAATAAGGGGGATTGGCTTGTCATACTTGGATGGGAGAATCTGTATCTTGACAGATTGAGACTTTGTTTTGGACAAAATGGTCTTTTGGGCTTCTTTTTTAGCTTTAAAAACTGGTAAATATCAATCATCAAATTCTTCATCTTCAGAGATTGTTGATGAAGATGTATCAGATTCTTGTTCAAGAACAAAGACAGTGTCTTCCTCAGGCTCTTCAATTTCTGAAAATAATGATTCAACATCTGCATTGTCGAGGTCAACTTGAGTGCTTTGTTGTATTTGGTGCACCAATTTGGCGGATTTGGCAGGCTGATTTGGGCAGTTTTTTGCAAAATGACCCTTTTTTCTTACAGATAAAGCATCTGTCTCCTTTGGTGCCGCGTCTTCCTTTCTTTTTGAAGTATTTGAATTTGGAGAAATGGGATCTGAACTTCTTCTTGGGCTTCCTTGGAAAGGGCTTCTGATAATGATCAACATGATTGGATTTTCGAGAGTAGGAACAATTCTTATCCTTGCATTTGATCTTTAGATAAGAGTTGTTACACACACTTTTGAGATCATGAGATCGTTTGGAAAGATCCTTAAACATCTTTTGATTCTCACAAAGTTTTTCTCGGGTTGAGAGAATCATTTGATATAATTTTCCAAAAGAAGTGTCAAACATACTCTGATTGCTAGACTCCATGGCACTATGAACATTGCTCTGCAAGCTTTCCGGAAAAGATGCCAAATAGACTTCTCGATTAGCATCTGTAGCTCCTAGGGTGTAATAGAGCTTACTCATAGTAGAGTGATGTCTTTGAAGGTCAGAAAGTGCTAAAGAACAACACTTTCTTTGATAAAACTCTGTCATTCTGTGCCTGCTTTCATCCGGGAAAGAACTAATAAATTCATCATGCAAAATATTCAAGAAATCCGCAGTTGTCGGGACTTGACACAATTGCTGAAGAAGGGCCTCAGTGGTTTTTTGGAACCATTCTTTGAGAGTGCCTGTTGATCGAGCAATGAATTCTCTATGGATCCAGCATGGTGGATTTTCTTGTAATTCTTCCTTGTCCATCCATGCTTGGAATTCTTGCAATCGTACTCTCCAGCGATGTTTTGGAACATCATCAAATGTGAACCATGGTCCATTTCCTGTGGAAAAACTGTCAGGTTTCTTGGAAGGAGGATAAAATGAAGGTGGTTGATTTAACTGAGATGGATTGGGCTGTGAAGGAGTAGCTTGTTGAGTGGCTGTGCTATCCATGCCTTCTGGTTCAGGAGGAAATTCTGTAGTGTATGTGGACCTTGGTTGATGCATCAGAATATTGGAAATATCTGCATATTCTGGATCAAATTCTGAATTTTCTGAAAGAGTTTCAGAAAAAACTATCATCCGATGTATCATCAGCAATGGAAGGAGTGTATAGAGGTCGTTTGATCATCAGAGATGGAGAATGATCTCTATCTCGGTCTCTTGCTGGTTTTTTTCCTTCTCGATGATGTGATCAATCTGAAGGACTAGGACTTCTTCGGTATTGCCGATGTGGTGGTTTAGGGTCCTATGGAAACAACTGGGACAATGATTTGAATGGTTTTTCATGTAAGCTAGATCTGGTGAGGAAAGGTTTTGGAGGGGCTTGAAACATTGGCTGTGGAACAGATGGTTTGGTACTTGCTAGGACTTTCTTTGCATCCTGGAGTTCTCTTTCAAGACGAAGGACCTCTGTTTCTTTTTGTTTGACCAGAGGGCATAAAGATTCTTCCTCTCCCTCATGGCATAACATAATTCTTGTTGAACTATGCTAAGTTTCTGAGTAAGGTCATACTCTAATTTTTTCATTTGTCCTGCAAGAGAATCACACTTCTGAGACGTAAGCCTTGCTGTGAAAGGACTTGATCCATTTTTGAGTCAAGATTTTGAAGCAGGTGATTTTGGGCCGTCATATTTTGCGTCTGCCAATTTAGGACTTCTTCAGCTTGATTAAGAGGAGAAAGATGGCCATCTGGTCTTACTTGTTGAGGTGTGACAAAAGGTTTGTAAGACCTTTTGGTGGAGTCGTCTACTCGAGTCACCAAAGGAGGAAAATCAGCTGGTTTGAACATCATGCAGGGGACAGGTGGCAGGGTTGGTAAAGGTGTTGGAACTTCAGAAGAACAAGAAGGAGGTAAAAGTCCTTCTTCTTCAAGAATTTCCAGTGCTCTTGAATAGAAATCAAGAGGAGGTGCTTCAGCAATGGCCTTGGGAAGGATCCATGGACGAGATGCTCCTAGGGGAGGCCGAGGAGTCTTTTGATGGGGCTTGTATCGAGAGCGGTGAGTCCTGGACTTTCTTCTGGATGGAAGGACATAATCTTCATCAGAGTCATAAAAATGGTCTTCACAATCACAATCTTCTTCACATTGGGTAGAATCAGCGCCCCATACAAAATGACCATTGATATGGGAAATATAGACAACAGATCCATCAGCCTGGAATTAGGAAACTGGAATTTTTTCTCTGTCTTTTCTGAGCTCGGTCTGATCACACTCCAATGGAAAACCTCAGTAGTGATACGGCAGAAGATCCTGGAATCAACACCAGAATTCCTACTGAATCAGATTGTGGTCCCGACCTCAATCCCAATTAAACTCAGCAATTCACCTCTCCTTATTCCTCCCAAATCAGCATGAAAAGAATAAGAACAATTGAATCACCAAAAGAGGATGTCGTCACCTGACCCTATCAGCAAGAAATCAGAAAACAACACCAAAGGAATCAGAATTCACACCACAGATAAGTTAATCTGATAAGTAAAATCTAATCCCTAGAATAAACCATGTAAATCAGCATACAAGGTCACCAAGAGAATCAGCACTCAAGGTTAAAAGTTTGAATCTCTCAAACTAAAAAGAATCTCAAAAGAGAAATCGTATTCTTAATTTTCCAAATTGTCTAACCCCCTCAAAACCATTAAAAGATGCTATATATACTAACCCTAAGCCGACCACCCCTCTAGTGAACAGTAACCGAAACCCTAACCCTAACAGACTAGGTTTAGTCGAAACCCTAACCCTAGTTTGGACCTGGTTTTTAATTGAGCACAAATTAATTGGACACTAATTAAAACCTTACAAATAAACCCCAAATAACATAAGCCCACATTAACTAACTAATTAACAATGGACTTGACCCAACATAATTAAATAAATAAAAGTCCAAACCAAATTTACAGTTAAAACACATAACTATAAAATTCGGCCACTCTAAATAAAAAGCCTAAGGATATGTCGACATGGCCCACAAGAAAATGGCTGATGTCGACTGGGCCCTACCAATGCTCTTGAGTCAATTACTCCTTAATTGACAAAAAAATAAACGGGCTTCTGTTTCAGCTTCTCTCTAAGCTTGATCAGGATGTCTTCTTGCAGCTCTTTGTTCAAGAATGCTTGAATGTGAACCAAGAGCTGATTCTTGAGCATCTTTGATCTTGCTCTTGTAATTGGACCTTGAGGCAATGCCATGACGCCATCATCCTCTCCAATAGTGCTTGAAGGATCCTTGTTTGCATCATTCCCTCCCTCCTCAAAAGGATTCATCCTCGAATCTAAACCTGCAATGTCAAAGGGAGAAAGATCAGCAATATTAAACGAAGCACTCACTCCATACTCACCAGGCAAATCAATCTTGTAGGCATTATTACTAATGCGATCCAAGACTTGAAAAGGTCCATCCCCTCTTGCTTCCAACTTGGATTTCCTTTGTTGAGGGAACCTCTCCTTCCTAAAGTGCACCCAAACCCAATCTCCAGGCTCAAAGTGAACAACTCTGCGCCCTTTATTGACTCTTTGTGCCACCTTTAGGTTCTTGTTCTCAATGTGCTGTCTTGCCTTCTCATGTATAGATTTAACCAACTTAGCCCTTTGTTGTCCATCTGCATTATCAATTTCTTTCAAAGGAATAGGCAACAAATCCAAAGGGGTTAGTGGATTAAAACCATAAACAATCTCAAAAGGCGAATAACCAGTAGAAGAATGAATACTCCTATTATAAGCAAACTCGATCATAGGCAACCATTCTTCCCAAGTTTTCAGATTCTTACCCACAACAGCACGCAATAGAGTACCTAAAGTTCTATTTACCACTTCAGTTTGGCCATCTATTTGAGAGTGACAAGTAGTAGAAAATAACAACTTGGCCTCTAATCTATTCCAAAGCACACGCCAAAAGTGAGACAAGAACTTAGTGTCTCTATCAGATATGATTGTCCTAGGAATGCCATGCAAACGTACTACATCCCTAAAGAACAAATCAGCAACATGTACAGCATCATCTATCTTGTGACATACAATAAAATGTGATATTTTACTAAACCTGTCAACAACAACAAATATGTTGTCTCTACCTTTCCTAGTCCTAGGCAAACCAATAATAAAATCCATAGAAATGTCAGTCCAAGGACAATCAGGAACAGGTAAAGGAGTGTACAACCCATGAGGTTGCACCTTACTCTTGGCTTGGCGACATGGTATACATCCTGCACAAACTTTTTCCACATCTTTTTTCATGTTAGGCCAATAAAAATGCTCATGCAAGATGTCTAAAGGCTTAGCAATACCAAAATGCCCCATCAAACCTCCATCATGAGCTTCCCTAATAAGCAACTCACGCATAGAACACACAGGCACACATAGCTTATTATCACGCATCAAGTAACCCTCATGGCGATAAAAACTATTAAATACAGCATGTTCACAAGCATCAATTACCATAGCAAAATCGGCATCAGCAGCATATAACTCTTTAATGTGCTCAAATCCAACTAGTTTCGAAGTAAGAGATGTAATCAATGAATACTGCCTAGACAAAGCATCAGCTATGACATTATCTTTTCCCTGCTTGTATTTAACTACATATGGGAATGTCTCAATGAATTCCAGCCATTTAGCATGGCGCTTACCTAGCTTACCTTGGCCCTTGAGATACTTCAAGCTTTCATGATCCGCGTGGATCACAAACTCCTTTGGCCAAAGATAATGCTGCCAAGTTTGTAATGCCCTAACCAAGGCATATAACTCCTTGTCATAAGTGGAGTAATTGAGTTGTGCCCCCTTCAACTTCTCACTAAAATAGGCTATGGGTCGTTTTTCCTACAACAAAACAGCACCAATACCTACTCCAGAAGCATCACATTCAATCTCAAATGTAGAGTTGAAAGTCAGGCAATCTCAAAATAGGAGCAGAATAAAGTCTATTCTTAAGTTCATTAAATGTCGAAATTTGTTTCTCCCCCCACTTAAATCCAACCTCTTTTTTGACAATCTCATTAAAAGGTGCAGCAACAGTGCTAAAATCCTTCACAAACCTCCTATAAAAACTAGCAAGGCCATGAAAAGATCTTACTTCACTTACCGTTGTAGGACTCAGCCACTCCTTGATGGCTTTCACTTTTTCCTGGTCAACTTCAATGCCTCTAGCACTCACAACATAACCAAGAAAGATAACATGATCCAAGCAAAAAGAACATTTGGAAATCTTAGCATACAATTTCGCAGCCCTAAGGGCATCCAAAACGCATCTAAGATGCTCAGCATGTTCATCCACAATTTTGCTATAAATCAGGATGTCATCAAAGTAAACCACCACGAATTTTCCAATAAATGACCTCAAAACATAGTTCATTAACCTCATAAAGGTACTAGGCGCATTGGTCAGTCCAAAAGGCATAACTAACCACTCATATAAACCATGTTTTGTCTTAAAAGCAGTTTTCCATTCATCACTAATTTTCATCCTAATCTGATGGTAACCACTCATAAGATCAATTTTGGAAAATAAACATGCACCATGCAACTCATCTAGCATATCAACCAATCTAGGTATAGGATGGCGATACTTTACCGTGATCTTGTTTGACTGCTCGACAATCAACACACATACGCCAAGTTCCATCCTTCTTTGGAACTAGAATGACTGGTACAGCACACGGACACAAGCTCTCCCTGATGTGTCCCTTTTGCAACAAGTCATCAACTTGCCTTTGTAATTCCTTAGTTTCCTCAGGATTAGCTCTATAGGCAGGTCGGTTAGTAATTTGGGCACCAGGCATAAAATCGACTTGGTGCTCAATGCCTCGAATAGGAGGTAACTCCTTAGGCAACTCCTCACGAAACGCATCAGAAAATTCCTGCAAAACAGAAACAACACAACTAGGCAAATTGGGGTCAAGATCAGTGTTAGATGAATAAGACTGCTTACAATAAACCATCACTAACACTCGTTTGTTCTCACAAGCTACCCTCATGTCCCTCATATTTGCATAGAAATTTTGTCTCTTTTTCTCTTTTCTCTCTTTAGTGGTGTCGACATGCTCTCCTTTTGTGCTCACTCTCTTGTCGACATCACCCTCACCTTTTATACTCAGTTTAGGCTCTCCTTTTGCAAAGCCCTCGGCTTTCCTCTCATCCTCACTAAGTGTGGCCGAATCGGCCTCCTTCTCCTTCATCCAAGCTTCCATACTTTTCTGCATGAACAACTGATCCTTATACACCTCTGAAGGAGATAATGCACCCAAGTTCACCTTCCTATCTCCCCAAGTGAAAGTGTACCGGTTCTTGTGGCCATCATGTATCACCTTCTATCAAATTGCCAAGGCCCACCCAATAAGATATGACAAGCCTGCATGGGTACAACATCACGTAGAACCAAATTAGTGTATCGACCAATGGAGAATGAAATAAGAACCTGCTTGGAGACTTTCACTTCTCCAGTGTCATTCAACCATTGAAGCTAGTAAGGTCGTGGATGCTTAGAACACTCCAATCCCATCTTCTCCACTAGCATAGAACTCGCCACATTGGTGCAACTCCCACCATCAATGATCATACTACATGGTTTGTCTCCAATCATGCATCTAGTGTGAAAGATGATCTCTCTCTGCTCACTCCCATCATCTCTTTGTTGCATGTTCAACACCCTTCGAGTGACATACAACTTGCGCACCACTTCTTCTTCAGAATCATCTTGGGCATCTTCCAATTCAGGCATGTTGGGATCAACATCTTCATCATCCTCAGAATAGATGTCTCCATTCTCCTTGACCATCATAGCCTTCTTGTTTGGACACTGAGCAGCACAATGTCCCTTCCCCAAGCATCTGAAACATTTGATATCCCTAAACTTCCCTGTAGGTGTGCTGGTTTCTTTAGATGGAGCAGATTTCGAATCCTCCTTTCCTTTCCAAGGCGTCGCCTTGGGTATACCATAGGTAGGTCTACTTGAACTCCCCACCTCATGCTTGGTGTACTTAGCACTAGCACTCCAACTGGTGTGATGGTACGACTTGCCCCCTTAGCCACCTTAAGTTGCTTCTCAATTTTGGTAGCCAATGCAACCATGTCCTCCAGCTCCTCATATTGCTGCAACTCAAGAACTTGTGCAATGTCAGTATTCAAACCATAATAAAAACGAGACATAGTAGCTTGTTCAGCCTCAACTACACCAGCTTGGTTCATTGCCATCTCCAACGTAATCCAATACTCCTCTACCGTCTTATTGCCTTGCTTCATCGATTGGAACTTGTGCATCAGCTCCCTTTGATGTGTCACAGGCACAAACCTCTTCTTCATAATCCGTTTAAGCTCATCCCAAGTCTCAATCTCAGGATCGCCATACTCTCTTCGGGTATTAAGAGTCTTCTTCCACCATGACCTAGCATAATCTTTGAATTCCACCACTGCAAGTTTGACCTTCTTCTCTTTAGTGTATCGATGGCAATCAAAGATAGCCTCTATGTCATGCACCCAATCAATGAATACCTCAGGATCACCAGTTCCATAAAATGTAGGCAGTTTCATCTTGATGCTATTAACATCATTATCCAATCGCATTGCACTCCCTTCTCGGTTGGCATAATACCGATCCATCATAAGTCTGAAACCACCAATTCCATCACCACGGCCTCCATCACCTCGGCCTCCATTGCCTCGGCCCCTGGGTACTCTTTGATTATCTCCAACTCTTTCCTCTACTTCTTCCTCTCCTTCCCCTTTGCCGTGAGCTTCACCTACTCTATGCCCTCCATTGTTGTTTGAAAGGTCTTGTATGGACCTCTCATGCCTGTCAAGCCGAGTGTTCAATTCTGCTCTCATCTCTCTGAACTGGAGCTGCATTTGCTCCACAGTCTGCCTAAGCAAGGCGGCTACATCCACCTGGTCTCCTCCATTGCCCGAGTTTGCCATGATGCTAGTACCTGCAGAAAACTTGTTAGTGGTAACAAATCCTAACGTGTTTGCAGCTCTCGTGTTTACACTCTTGGCAATTGATGTATTCACTCAGCCTTTTTCCTCTCCTGATTCCACTTCGGTTTATTAGTCAGGATCTAATTAAACAAATCAAACAAAACAAACTAGTGAAGTAATTCTAAAGAATGCAAAGAAACCCTAATAGAAATGAAAGAAAACTAGCAACTCTAGAAACAAATCAGACCCCAAGAAGAAAAGAAAATAACACACACAGAACAAGAATTGTATGTGTTTGATTTTAGCACAAGTTGAGCAATTCTGAAACAAAAACCACTCAACACAATGAAAAGCACAAATCGGCAAATATAAGAAAGAAAGTGAACTGAAAAATTTCAGCTTCCCCTGCAAAATGCAATCGACAACTCCAACCTCCAAAACAACAATTCCAACACTTCCAATCAATCCCAAAACAACCAATTCAATGTTCAATTGACCTAATTCAATTCGGCCCCAAATTCAATTCTGCAACAAGATTCCCAAAATTGCATTTCTAATCAGTAAGAACAAACAATTTCAGAAACCCTAATTTTCAACCAAGTCGACTTGCTCTTTTTTATATATATATATTTGATGTCGACAGTACCAGAACCAAGAAAACTCGACTTTTTTTTTCGTGAACAGTAACGATTAGGGTTTACTGTTCCGATGAACAGTAACTCAACATTTTTTTTTAATAAAGTGAACAGTAACGTCGACTAGGGTTTATGAAGAACCCAAACTGAAAATAAAACTGAGAGAAACAACAAGATAGGCCACGAATTGAATGAAAACACAATTGACAGAAACAAAAAACGAAAAGAGATATGATTGATTGAAACCTGCTCCGCTACCAAAAGATGATACGGCAGGAGATCCTGGAATCAGCACCAGAATTCCTACTGAATCAGATTGTGGTGCCGACCTCAATCCCAATCAAACTCAGCAATTCACCTCCCCTTATTCCTCTCAAATCAGCATGAAAAGAATAAGAACAATTGAATCACCAAAAGAGGATGTCGTCACCTGACCCTAATCAGCAAGAAATCAGAAAACAACACCAAAGGAATCAGAATTCACGCCACAGATAAGTTAATCTGATAAGTAAAATCTAATCCCTAGAATAAACCATGTGAATCAGCACACAAGGTCACCAAGAGAATCAGCACTCAAGGTTAAAAGTTTGAATCTCTCAAACTAAAAAGAATCTTAAAAGAGAAACCGTATTCTTAATTTTCCAAATTGTCTAAACCCCTCAAAAACATTAAAAGATGCTATATATACTAACCCTAGGCCGGCCACCCCTCTAGTGAACAGTAACCGAAACCCTAACCCTAACAGACTAGGTTTAGTCGAAACCTTAACCCTAGTTTGGACCTGATTTTTAATTGAGCCCACATTAATTGGACACTAATTAAAACCTTACAAATAAACCCCAAATAACATAAGCCCACATTAACTAACTAATTAACAATGGACTTGACCCAACATAATTAAATAAATAAAAGTCCAAACCGAATTTACAGTTAAAACACATAACTATAAAATTCGGCCACTTTAAATAAAAAGCCTAAGGATATGTCGACATGGCCCACAAGCAAATGGCTGATGTCAACTGGGCCCTACCAATGCTCTTGAGTCAATTACTCCTTATTTGACAGCAAATAAACGGGCTTCTGTTTTAGCTTCTCTCCAAGCTTGATCAGGATGTCTTCTTGCAGCTCTTTGTTCAAGAATGCTTGAATGTGAACCAAGAGCTGATTCTTGAGCATCTTTGATCTTGCTCTTGTAATTGGACCTTGAGGTAATGCCATGGCGCCATCATCCTCTCCAATGGTGCTTGAAGGACCCTTGTTTGCATCAAGTAGAGGAGGAGGTTCCGGGCTTGGAGAAAATAGTTCTGACAGTTCCATCTAATTGTCTTATGAAGGTGGAGTCCATAGTTTGGACTGGTTAAGTGTGCTGACGAAGATTTTCATAATCGGTTACCCAATCCAAAGGGATTAGCTTGACCAATTGATCTTTGGAGATTTGCCTAGGTGGCTGAACAATAGTAGGTGTAGAGCCCATGTCAGCATAAATGAGGACTGGATCGGAGAAAACCCCTTGAGAAGGTAGGTTGACAACATGATCTTGGAGTCTATATACCATCTGGTGGTGTAAAGTGGCTGTAATGGCGTTTGCCACTTGTTCAGCTCCAATAATTTGGACTTGGATCTTCAAGCTTGTGCTCAAATGCGGATCATCTAGGGAAATATTGAAATTGGGGAAGAAGGTAAGAACCACACTTCCTGCATTCAGCGTTGTCAAAATAGTGCCATGACAGCATCCTCATATTAGACATATCTAGAATCAAGCAAAGATAGTCGAGCAGTGACTGGTAGGCCTTTTCTTCCATGATGTGAAAGCACTAGGCGTATGGCACCAAGGTGAAGGTGAGAATAATGTTTTGCTTTCCATTGAGATATGAACTCCTGAGGAATCTCAAGAGTGACATATTGCTCAGCAGTTAAAGAACTCAACGTACACTGAGAAAGTCTTGATGACTGAACATATTCTTTGATTGCTGGCCTTCTGGTGGAAATTAAAGTTCTAATGGAATGAGAAAGGGACCCTTTTTTGAATATAGTGTATGGATTAACTAGAGGGAGGAGTGAGTCCTCAATTCTAGCTTCTTCTGGAATATGGGTGATTTCAACTACATGGTCTATTTTATTGGTAAGGGATGTACGTGCAGAATCTGGAATAGTAATGGAAGAGGTGATAATATTTGGTGATGGAGTTGTCATTGTTGTAGAAATTGATTTTCTACTAACTCAAAGCGTCAGATGATGAACCTGGTTAGTGATAATTCTTTGGATGGGTACTCTCCCTATAAAGCCGTGTTGGCTCCGCTACCACACAAGGGACGAGAGCCTTCAGCCTAACTGATTACTCAGGCGAGATAGAAGGATCCATACTCAAGATGGCAATCAAATCTCAAGCCCCTTTTGTAATCCAGTTAGTCTAAAGGGTCGTTCTTGCAGGATCAAAGAAGATCATTAATCAGTTTCATAACCCTAAGCTATGAGTGTTCGAAAATCAAGAGAGAGTGTTTTTAGAAAGCCATATTTATTAAACAAGTCTAAAGAATGAATCAGAACATGTACTCTGATCCCTACAACTTGAAAACCCTTATATTTATAGTTGGGGGTCTCTTCCAACTTACATCACTGCTTACATCACTGACTTAATTATTAAAAATAATAAGACAATACTGAGTGGTAACATGACCACTAACTGACACGCCATAAAGCAAAGTAGTGGAGGACAACAGATTCCCACGTTATTTATTATACAGACACTGATACTGACAAGAGAGGGCCATTATTTATTAATGAACTCGTGACTTGGACTGAGATTGGCATCTTCTGGGTCCACCATTGAGTCATCGCTGCCATAATCTAAGGCACGCGCAGCTCGGGAATCACGGGCATCTCGGTTACGCCAATAATTTGCTTCAGTCTCATCAGAATCCCAGGTGGCATCCATCTGACAAGTCGCTTGAGAATATGGATTCTGCGAGTCTTGAAATAAAGTTTGTGGGACCGGAGGTGGAGTGGGAGACAATGGTACCATGGCAGTAGAGGAAATCTGGTTGGCAGCCTCATAATTGAAGCCATTGAGGAGACATAGACTATTCCATGCTCTCCTAAGGAAAGTTTTTGATGGGGATGTACATGGACGAGATGGTGGTTCTTGATGGTATTCCACAAGGGACCTCGGTGGTGGAGATGCAAGATAAGATTCCCATGGTCTTACAACAGGATGAGGACATGGAGGTGTTCCACGATATGGTCTGTGTGCGAAAAATCTCATGTAGAGTAGTGGTCGTTGCTGAGGTGGATGTTTCAGCTCTTAGATTCCGGATACTCAACCCTCCCCGATCCCTTGGTTGGGTGACAGTATGCCACTTGATCAGGTGTGGCTTGTGCTCGCTATCCGTGGAGCCCCAAACAAAATTTCTACATAGTTGTTCTAACTAGTCACATGTAGAAGCTGGTAGCTTCACGGTTTGCATCGTATAAACCGGAAGTGCGGCGAGGACAGATTGCACAAGCATCATCCTCTCAGCAAGTGAGAGGTGACGTGACTGCCACCCACTGAGTCGCAATTGCACTGCCTCCACAATATGCTGAAAAGTTTGTTGAGAAACTCTTTGATGCAGCACTGGTACCCCTAGGTATTTACCAAGGTCATTCGTGAGCTGGAAGCCAAACGCATTGCTGAGATTCTTAGCTAAAGCAGGCTGGACATTTTCCGAATAGAACAACTTGGTCTTACTCTTGCTGACCTTTTGTCCAGAAAACATACAAAAATAGTCAAGGCAATTCTGAACAGCAGCCACCTAATCCAAGCTAGCCTCCGCGAAGAGGACCAAGTCATCCGCGAAGAACACATGTGAGAGAGTCGGTCCTCCTTGGTTCAATTGAATCGGTCTCCATACTCCCTCCCACACACTCACCTCAATCAGTTGCGACAGCCTCTCCATGCAGAGGACAAAGAGGTGGGGAGAGATAGGATCTTCTTGCCTCAGTCCTCGGCTTGGTCTAAAGGCTGTGGATAGCTCGCCATTCCAGTTTACCTGAATAGAGCTAGAAGAGATGAAAACTGTAACCCATCGAATAAACAACTCAGGGAAGCCCATTCCTTTAGTGAATCCTGTAGAAACATCCAGTGTAATCTATCATACGCCTTCTCAAGGTCAACCTTGATCGCAAAAAATCCCTTCCATCCCGACTTCTTCTTCATAGAGTGGACCACTTCCTGGACAAGAACAATGTTGTCTGTAATCAATCTTCCCGGCACAAAACTGGATTGAGTCGGCGAGATGAGATCACCAAGCACAGATTTCATCCGATTGGCAAGGATCTTGGTTTTTAGCTTATAACTCATGTTACATAACCTTAAAGGACTGAACTGAGATAGGTACTCCGGTTTGTCCACCTTAGGGATAAGGGTCAATATCGTTTTACTGATCTCCTCAGTCCATTTCCCTTGCTCCAGAAAATTCGAAATCAGAGAACCTAGACTGGGCCCAACAACCTCCCAATGCTGTTGATAAAATATTGCATGCATTCCGTCTGGGCCTGGTGTTTTGAGCCCACCCATCTGGAAGAGAGCCCTCTTAACTTCTTCTGCAGGAACAGGTGCTATCAGTCGTGGAAAGCGCATCCCCTCCAAAACAGGGAATTGGTTGCAGAAAGGCATAATTCCATTGTCAGGGTCCTCATCATGGAACAGTGCCCTGTAGTAATCCGCAACCATCTCTTTGAGCCTCCCTTGATCAGTGACCCACTCATCATTCTCGTCACACAGGGCCTTTACTTTGCTCCTCTTCCGTCGTATCAGAGTAGTTTTATGGAAATAAGAAGTATTCCTATCCCCTGAATGGATCCACTGACACCTTGCCCTTTGGAACCAATAAGTTTCCTCTTGCGTCAACACCTTATCCAACTCACATCACAACTCTAAGTCCAAATTAGCGAGGAACTTAGATGGTCGCTTGTCAAGATACCGCTGGATTCCTTCTATGCGTGCAAGTATTCTTCTCTTCTTTGCAAAAATGTTGCCAAAATCAGACTGATTCCAGGCCAGAGCATCTCTAGAAAAATCAGCTAATGTATTGCACCAATCTGGTTTCTCCTTCCAAGCCTTACGAACAAACTCAAGGAATTGCTCATGAGCAAGCCACGCAGCCTGAAAATGAAATCTGTCCCCCTGTTGATTCCTTGGTGCTGACGAACAAAAAGTGATAAGGAGTGGTCTGTGGTCAGACCCTAAGAAAAGTAAGTGGTACACTGTTGTTGCCTCAAAAGCTTTCACCCAGTCATCATTGCATAACGCTCTATTAAGCCTTTGCTTTAAAGTGCCTCTTTGCCAAGTGAAGAGCGGTCCCGCATAACCGAGGTCAATAAGACTTGCATTCTCCACACAGGTCTAGAAATCTCGGAGCTTCGGTGCCGAAACCCGTCTCCCCCTGCTCTCTCCTGTGCACTTAGTAGGGCATTAAAATCTCCAGCTAATATCCACGGTCCTATGATAAAGTTAGCTATTGCTTCAAGATTCTGCCATAGTGCTTTCCTTATCGCCCCGTGAGGACTGCCATAGATCGTCGTTAGCCAAAATTGATTTCCATATGCCCCTACCCGTAAATGAATAAACTGGGCATGACAAATGGAAACACTAACATCCACTGTCTCTTCTTTCCATAATACCCAGATTCCACCCGAGTAGCCACGAACCTCTACTCTGTGTGAACTATTAAAACCCAACTTTCTTATTACCTTCTGTGCCTTCCTCCCACTGATCCGTGGTTCCACAACCACTACCATCATAGGGTGATACTGCCTACAAAATAACTTGAAGTTCCTTAGGAATTGGGGTTTAGCAGCCCCTTGACAATTCCATTGTATGTGCCAATCTTCAGTGCTCCTCTCACTCCTTCCGCATTGATATGGCATATGGCATGTGTATTTTCGTTACATTAGATAATTTTATTAACTTTTTACTCCTTATCACTTAGGGGTATTTGAAATGTTGAACTAGTTTAAGTCCAGTGCGGGCTGAACTAGTTGTCCGTGTTTGGTGCTTGTTTTGAGGATACATCAGTGCAACAGTCTACGCTTAGTACATTTACCTGGACAAATAGTACATTTACCCACGGCAAAAAAGTTTAGAAATGTGGACTCGGTTACTTTTGGACAAAACAACCTAATTTTTTTGTCTATATTCCAAAAAAAAACAATCGCAAAAACTGATTTAAATTTGATCGGGAAAGAAAAGCCTCCTCATTCCTCCCTTCTTCCTTTTTTCTAAACTCTCGACGAGGTAAGTCCCGCCCTCTGCCGATGTCCTCCTCCTTACTTTCTTTTCTTCTTTTTCTTCGATTTCTTCATGTCTCTTTACCTTGTCCTCACCTGCAACTATATAATCATTTTCCTCCCCAGATTTTTTCCCCAAATTAGGAACGAAGGGAACCCTAGATTTTAAGGAAACCCTAACATTTTACAAATCGATTTTCACTTATTCGTTGCAGATTGCATCAGAAGGGAGGAGAAGGTTCGTTCGACCATTCATAGATAAGCTCCTTTTCTTTACCTCCTCCCTCTATTGATTTCACTTATTCCTGTTTGTTGCTTCTTCTTTTTTTTTCTATTCTTTTCTCTTGTGGTTTTCAATCGTGGAAATGAGTGTTGGGTTTGGTTCTTTCTAGTGTTGCATTTGTTTATATCTGTTCTTCGTATCTGGCGCTTCTCTCTTGAACAAATGTGATTTTTGTGTTTTAGTATAGATAGGGAATATGATTTCAGATAATAAGTCATCGAGGTTATGCCACTTTCCAGAAAATTGTTGTTTGTGTTTTTTATTGGAAAGAAAAAATTATAATTTTTGACATGAGGGAGTATAGAGTCGATGAAACGTTGTCGCTACACGGGGGCATGCTTTTCTGTATTTGGTTGTTTTTTTTATTGTTTATAATGTGAGTACGTATCATTGTTTAGTTTTCGCATCAATTTATGAATGTTGTTGTTTTTTTTTTTTAGTGAAACAATTGAACCTGTCATTTTTTTTTTATACTAGAAGAGTATCCTAGTCGACTACCGGACTAATCTATCCCCGTGGCTTGATGCGTCACCCTTTTGACATAGGACCACTAACAATAGCACAATTTCCATACACCTACTTCCACTAGGACTCGAAACCTGGACCTTGGAGTTTAAGGGGAATGCAGTATGCTTTACCATCTCTCCCTGTAGCTCGATGCGTCACGCTTGTGAGGTGAGACCACCATCAATAGCATGATTTGGATACACCCACTTCCACCACGACTCTTAACCTGGACTTTGGAGTTTAAGGAGAATGCAATATGCTTTACCACTGCAACCAATGCTAATTGAACCTGTTGTTTAGCAGAAGTGAGGATGCATGAATTGGACTGGTTCAATGTTTTTGTTGTTTGAGAAATTATATTATTTGCCATAGGGCACCCGTTTTATGATAGTTGACTGAGTTGTGGAGCTGCTTATGTGCAGAGGAAAATTGCTTTTTTGTTGGATATAGTGAATTGTAGGATGTCCATATGTCCATTTGATTTCAGACTATCTATATGTCAAATTTTACTTGCACTTTTATGGTGTCAAATTAGACTACATAGGGTGAACATCAACACTCGTCTTTCTTAGTAGACTCACCTAATTTTACTAAATCATAAATATGTCATAAATCTAACCACTGAAAAAAAATGTACTTAGAATTTTTTTGTCTTAACAAAAGAAATTGTACCTTGATTTTGACGATTTAAAAATTAGTGCTTGTACTCTCAAATTAGCATAAGCACTAATTTGTTATTGAGATTGTCTTAATTTCACTTTTATCTAACAAAATATTCATAAAGGTTATTTTTGTCATTTTTGGATTTGTATTTTTTTGTATTAAAGTCAATCAAGAGAAAGATTTGTTGGAGTCATCCAAGGAGGCTAACAAAAGAATATAGTTACCTCGTAATATGGAGGATGAAGATGGTAGCCAAAATACTTGCATATTTTTTATTAGGCAAGGCAGAAATTCCACAAATAGAAGAAGAGGAGCAACCAAAAGAACTTGTCATTTGAGGATAGTTTTCATCATTGGGTTTGAGTTGAATTAAATTTGCTCATTTTTTGCCAATATGAAATTTTCTTTGGCTAATATGAAATTTACAAGAACTCTAAGAAGACTTTAGGGTTGTTACAAGTTTGTAGTGGTTGGTACACCTTTATATTTTGTCCTGCCAAACTCAAGGATAAAGAAGAAAAAAAGAAGAGGGTGTTGGAGAATTTTTATAATATAGAGAGAATTTATTTATGTTTGGAAAAGATGTTTTTTACCCTTTGGTATTAGTCTTGGAGAGACCTTTCGATATTTGTCTGGAAGAGATGTTTTAAGTTTGAAAAGTTATAGTTGTAACTGTGTCTTTTAGAAAAGACACAATTTCAAACTTAAATTGAAACTATATAACTATTATCTTTTTGGATAGACATTTCCATAGCTATAAAAAGCCTCATATTCTCATTTCCTATCTTTCCTATTTTCTCTCCAACTATCTTTATCTTACATTCTCTATTTTATCTCCAACAAAATTTCTCTTACATTTCCTTTTTTTTCTTATATATCAATTCTCATTCTTGTATAGTATACTACTGTAGAAGTTACCATACAAGATAGACATTCTGTCAATATTTGGAAAGTGATCAAGGGTTGTTAGTGATAATGCAAAACATCTCCAACCAGGGGCTTCATTGTACCTCCGAGGAAAATTTGCAAGACACCGTTGCATACCGTATTTGGATAAAGTGGTGGTGGCAAATATTGTCTTAAGAAAAGTGGCATTAGCAGCACGCCTTGAAGCATATGCAGTTATAATATTTTCATAATCGACACTCACATTGCCTAGCCTTGTCTACTCCATCATCACCACACAATGCAAGACACAGTGCAGAAAAACAGTGTACGAAATAGTGTAGGAATGGAAGCAGGATACTGTTTCAGCAGAGGCGTTGGCACCATGCCGTAATATAGATTTGAAGCAGTGACAGTATGCCAAGTGAAGATTCACCATAGGTAAATGAATTAGAGCAAAGCCTATTACAAGGAGCAAAATTTTTAAATTTCAAAAGTAAACAGTTTCTTTATTTTCCTCCCAACACTGAATAGTGACGTCCTACCCAAATCCACCTTTCTCTATTTAATTCTAACCGTTTTCTTCTATTTGAACCATCAAAAAATATAGAACGTGTCTAAATGTTAATTTTCAACCACAAAAAACCTTAGGTTGGTTACGTTGCTTAGTGTGCCACTCTCTTTGGTACATAGTTGAGTTGAGCTTGTAATGCTCTTCACTAGTTTTGTTTGCAAGTAGGATACAAAGTTTTTTTGGATCCTAATTTCTATTTTGAGTAGTTTATCTGGTTAAGTTTATGGCTATGGGCGGTAGTGGAAGCAATGACGAAGTTGGGAATGGTGATGGCGGCAATGATGGTGTTGGAGATGACAACAATGATGATGACGTCAATGATGGCCATGGTGTCGGTAGCGTGGAACTGCTATTTTTTTGTCAGAGGAATTATAAAGGAAGTGAGACAACAACATTGATTGTGCATATATCAAAAATGCTGACTCTTGAAGGCATTGTAGAGTGTGCAAACACTCAGAGGCTCAATTGGCATTAGCTAGTTTAAGACCACCTAATTTTGTGTATGCAAACCAATCATGGTTAGAAATGCAAAGTCGAAATTTGATGTCTTTGCTTAATTGTAGTTCCGTACCGATGGTTTTCCTTATGGGTATAAGTTAGTTCACAGTTTGTTGAGGTGTTCATACACTATTGTTGTTATGCTAAACTTGTTCATGTGTTGTATTTGAAGTTAATATTGGAATGAATACAAAATGTGATTTCTAGAAAGAAAAAGTAGAAAAACAATATAAATTAGAAATCTTTGTTCTTCAATGTATGATGGAGTTAGTAATGTAGAAAAACAAGATGAATTAGAAATTTTTGTTCTTTCAAGTATGGTGGAGTTAGTAATATAGATAGAGTTTATTCTCCTATTGTAGAGCCAAATTTATAGATGTGAGGCCGAACCACTATGTTAATTATTTTTGCATTCTCTTTATTATTTATGCATGATCTTGGAGGCTTATTAGAAGAAAAATCTATTACCGACAATTGGTAATAAAACTATAGTTACTAATAGTTTTGTTATTGGGCTTGAGTCCGCCAATAATGGATTAGTGAGTTAAGGCCTAAGGTTAATCCTTAGCACTAGAATATTAGAAAAATCCTAGTGAGGGGGCCGAATATGATGACACCTTCATAGGAAATAATCGGTTATACTCGATGTACAATAACCATCACCAGTGAAAAAATGAGACATGTTTTTTTCCCTCACAAAAAATATATTCTTCCACATAGCAATTGAAACAACTACAATTATAGTGTGGAGAAAAACTAGGTTGCAATGCAGCAGATATAAATCTATAATGAAACTAGTACAATATTTCGTGTGTCACACGGGAGACAATTGTTTATATGATGTATTAATATTTATTAAGAGAGATAAATCAATGGAGATTGAATAAGATACAATTTCATCAAATTAAAAAAGATTGTATGATTTTTTCTGCATAAATAAAAAAATTGATTAGTTAACAAAAAACATAGAATAAAAAGAAAGTGATTGTGTAAAGGCAACAATAATATTCACTTGTATGTAAAC
Source organism: Turnera subulata (assembly GCA_028386065.3). Lineage (NCBI taxonomy): Eukaryota > Viridiplantae > Streptophyta > Magnoliopsida > Malpighiales > Passifloraceae > Turnera > Turnera subulata. The sequence goes on from JAKUCV010004974.1 coordinate 100,034, forward strand.
ATGCAATTCAAAAATAAATTATTTTAAGAGATTGACTTTGAAGAAAACTTTATTGGTGAGGGAGATAATTCAAATTGAATAAAACTAATAAATCTTATTACTATCTTAAAAAATTATAATTTTTTAAAATAATTTGAATTAAAAAGAGGACTTTAATATCACTATTTTTAAAAAAGAGATAATCTAAAGAGATAATTTTAAAAAAATTATTTTGAAGAGATAATTTGAATAAAAATATTAAAGAACTTGTAACCTAAAACAATTAAACATGTAACTCAAATGGAGCCACATATCTTCTTCACATTCTTTAAAAATTTCCATGTGTCATTATTTCAATCACTCTTGAAATATATCTCTGCTATATATATATATACTAGTACACATCCCGTGCAATACACGGGGTCTATGATTTGGGTTTGGTTTGATCATAATTTTAATATTTTGTATTATACAGCATTATTTATTTTAAAATAATAAATTAAAACTTAGTAAAACTTAGCATTTTAAAAATAACACAGAATATTGATATTTTTTTGCAAGCATTTAAACATAATTTAATTAATTACATAAAATAATATAGGAAAACAGATAATGAAAATGTATAGAAAAATACAACCAATATAAATAGAAAAAATTATTGAATGATTGCTGAGAAGATGCAATACACACTTGTGTAGTAGGAAAACTTACAAATAAAGGTATTTTTTTAGAGAATGAATTATGAAAAAATATTATTACTAAGAGAGAATATATTTAAATAGAAAAAAGTTGAGACCCAGAAAAAAAAAACATGTTAGAAGCTATTCAAATCATTTTATCATTTTTTTTTTAAATAAAATAATAATACAAAGAAGATGATCTTATCAACATCTTATCATTATTTTTAAAAAGAGAAAAAAGAGTAAGTTAACTATAAAATAATAACTAAGAAAATTGTAAATGCAACACATGTCTTGTTTATATGCTCTTCAACTGCCGCTGTCTTCTCTTCAATTTCTCTTGAGAGGTGTCTCTGCTATATATATATATATATATAATAGATATAATAGATCTAAAGAAGTGGCGTAGAAAAAATAAAAAATGTGCAAAGAAAGTAAATACTTATACAAGCATCCATATCCAAATGATAATTAAAAAATTGAACTAATGGGCTAGGCCAATATGGGCCAAATTGTCACGACCCCGGAATCCTAGTGGGCATAGGAGTTCGAGTTGGGTTGGGACACTACCTTGGCTGTATGGTAGGAATCCTAATATGGCTAGGAGTAGCTAACCTAGTTGTACATGGATTGGAATTGGGCTTAGCTAACCCAAGTCCATGGGTTTGTGTGGGGGTTAAGTAAACCGAGTTTGAGTAGGACTAGGATTACTTAACACTGTCAAACTAGGAGAGAGCCTTGTGGTACCTATATAAATAGGATGCGTGAGGGGGAGTCTCTGGGCGTGTGGGCTGTTGTTGTAAACGTTGGTTCTTTTATAATAATAGTTACACGAGTATTCTCCCAACCCTTTATTCTTGTCTATGTTCTTTATTCGTTAATTCCTTTATTGTTGTTCCTTCTCTTCTCTTTGGTGTGTTTGAAGCTTATAGGCTGAACAAGTAAGCTTGAGGCTTGCTTGTGCCGCACGGGGGTGTTCTATCCGCTGCGCAACACTCTGACCCCGTGACAAGTGGTAGCGGAGCAAAAAGGTTTTATTCGCGGAATTCTGGTGCTGTTGGGTGCGCTTCTGGGCGCGCCAACGACTGAGCCTGGGTGCGCTTCTGGGCGCGCCAACGACTGACCTAGGTGCGCTTCTGGGTGCGCCAACGACTGAGCCTGGGTGCGCTTCTGGGCGCGCCAACGACTGAGCCTGGGTGCGCTTCTGGGCGTGCCAACGACTGCTGCTGGGTGCGCTTCTGGGCGCGCCAACGACTGACCCTGGGTGCGCTTCTGGGCGCGCCAACGACCGAGCCTGGGTGCGCCGACGGGTGCGCTAACTGGTGTTTCTGGGTGCGCCGACGGGTGCGCTAACTGGTGCTTCTGGGTGCGCTAACTGGTGCTGGTGGGCACTGGAATTGGGCTGATTGGCGTGGTTTGGTTGTGGCTGGAAGGTCGACTTAAACTAAATAAAAAGTTGTTTTTATTTGTTTGTGTTGGTCGACTTTGTGGTTTTGCAGGAGGGTTTTTTGCGCGAATAATACTTTCTGGTTGGTGATTCTCAAGGACGATTTTGTGACTCTTCTCAAGGGAGGAGAGGTGCTGGGTGCTGTTGACTTTAGCAAGGGTGCTGTTGTCGACTTTGGCGAAGGAACACAAGTTTTTATTCGTGGGAGATCAAGGCTTGGGGGCGGCTGTATTGGCTATTCGGTTTTGCTGCTGCTCGCGCAAGAAGATCTCTGTACGCGAAGGAAGCTTGCTGGTTGAGGACTTCTAATTTTCTGCACCAATCGACTCAAGCAAACACAAGGAAGGAAGTACGGAAGCGTTGGACAGAGTGGAGCTTGCTGGTTTTCAGGTTTGGCTTTTTACGCTATAAAAGTCTGACTCTTGTTGGTGGGCTTGCTGCTGTGTTTGTTTCTGTGCGTGCCGATTGTGGAGGGCTGCTTGGTTTTGTTGATTGGAGTTGTGTGGATTAATTGGAGTTTCTGTTCCTTTGGCACCTATACACTTGTTTGTCTTTGATTGTTGCTATTTGGTTGACTATTTCACTTTGAGGTAGCCGTATCTTTTGTTGGTGGACTTCAAAGGTACGTTGGGAGCTATTGGGTGTTTTAGTTGGCTTTGCTCTTGGTTTAATACCATCATTCACACACATGTTTCTTGGAGCTTCTTCTTTGTTTTCTCTGGATTGCTTTGGTTTGGATGTGACCATGGTTGGCAAGGTTGTTGGGAGTGCGTTGATGCAATTGCCTTGTTGGGTGTTCGGTGTCAAGCATTGTTGGACTGTTGGTGCGAACTCGGAGGATGGGCGAGCTGATTAGGCGCGATTAGTTGCTTGTGATGTACCATTGGGACGTGCTGATGCGATTGGCAAGCTGATGGGTACGCAATCGGACAGAATTGGCCAGCGATGCACAGGCTGTACACGCAGAGGGCGTGAACAGTGCACAGAGGGTGCGCACTTTGGACACGGGCAGCACACGGATGACTCACACAACGAGGGGGCTGACTACGGACTTTCTGTGCAATTTCTCATGGACAATTCCAGCAGTAAAATTGTACCGTTTGGACATGAATTGGCGGAGGAAGGACAGGTTGGTGAACCACTTTTCTCATTACACATGTTGCGTCAATTTTTGTTTCTTGGTGGGGGATCTTTTTACTTGCACTTTGATGGGAGTTGGAGGAATTCGGCACAAAGTTCTGGGGCTTTTCAAGGAGAAACATGGATGATTCTTGCGACAAGAGGAAGAGTAGATACAAGTGGGATGGCTTGTTCTTGGGGAAGACAAGTTGGATTTCTTGGTGCGTTGCGACAAGGTGACACATTCTTGGTGGACTGTCATGGTTCAATGCTGAATAGAGTTTTGGCACTTGGGAGGAACTTTGGGCAGCAAGGTGTGGCAGAACTTTGTGGGCATTCAAGTGATTCGGGTGACAAGGTCATAACTTGGGATGCTTTAGACAGAATGGCGCATTGCTTTGGTGTTCTTGTTGATTTGCTGCGGTGTAGGGAACTTCATGGTGAAGTGCACTTGGCACGCTTGGACAGATGCGTTGGGGATTTTGTTAGCACTCAAGAAGACTTTGGCTTGACGATAGAGAAGACAATGGATTGGAGATGTCGACTTGATATTGGTGGTTTTTGTGCTGATTACTTTGTTAGTGCGTGGTACATTGACAGGTTTTGGTGGAGGTTCACTGCAAAGGTGTTTGCAAGCAACTCAAAGGCACATCAACACAAGTTGACAAGGGAGAATACAACTCATTCGAGGAGGAGTGTTTATCATGGATGCAAAGGACATTGTGGTGACGATGTTGGGTGCAGCAATACATGGCGGCCTGATGGGGCAGACACTCAGGACAACTCCAAGAATGAGGTGCCAACGATGGAGCCGTGGAGTGGTTCAAGATCGGAGGTACAACCTGATTGCAAGGGTGCGATTGGGCAATCTTCATTCACAAGGGACTGTGATGTCTTAGGTGGTGGAGAGAGCAGCGCGAGTTGCACATCAAATGCAGAGTCGAGGAAAAGGCGAAGCAAAGGTGACAACGAGCTATTACCAAGGGAGGCATGTGCACTGGCCGAGTCTTATGGAAGAGGAGGCACAGGTGTGGACATGATGCTTGGGCTGCTACTACCAAGGGAGGCATGTGCATCGGCCAAATCATATGGAAGAGGAGGCACAGGTGTAGACATGATGCTTGGTTTATGGTGTAAAAACTTACATCGTATGTGCGAGTTTCCGAGGAGGTATACACTTGCAAGGAGATTGCGAGACAGGGAGTATACACTTGCTGTAGGGATGCGAGACATTTGTTATCACATTTGTTCCGAGGATGGCTTAGCACAAGGGCACGTTTTCAGCAAGGAGACGGGTTCAAAGAAGACGGTTGGGGCCATGAGTTTGCTGGAGCAACGGGATGGTACGCGTCGAGTGGACACACTTAGTGGAAGTGGGGTACACACACTTGTTCGAGGTGGCGAGGATGCTAACCGAAGATCAAGAAGAATGGCTGAAGATTGGAGACCAAGAGTGATCAGGGGCTGGTCATGGCACAATTGGAAGCATGATTTTGTTTCAAATGTTCAGTGGCTTGGCGACTTCAAGTGGAAGGATTATCCATTGGCGAAGTGGAAGCGAGAACATCGAAAGAGACTATTTGAAGGTCGAGTAGCTGTGGCGCATCATCGGATTGCAACGAGGGCGTTGCAAGATTAGGTGGTGGCGAATGTCACGACCCCGGAATCCTAGTGGGCATAGGAGTTCGAATTGGGTTGGGACACTACCTTGGCTGTATGGTAGGAATCCTAGTATGGCTAGGAGTAGCTAACCTAGTTGTACAAGGATTGGAATTGGGCTTAGCTAACCCAAGTCCATGGGTTTGTGTGGGGGTTAAGTAAACCGAGTTTGAGTAGGACTAGGATTACTTAACACTGTCAAACTAGGAGAGAGCCTTGCGGTACCTATATAAATAGGATGCGTGAGGGGGAGTCTCTGGGCGTGTGGGCTGTTGTTGTAAACGTTGGTTCTTTTATAATAATAGTTACACGAGTATTCTCCCAACCCTTTATTCTTGTCTATGTTCTTTATTCGTTAATTCCTTTATTGTTGTTCCTTCTCTTCTCTTTGGTGTGTTTGAAGCTTATAGGCTGAACAAGTAAGCTTGAGGCTTGCTTGTGCCGCACGGGGGTGTTCTATCCGCTGCGCAACACTCTGACCCCGTGACAAAATTGCCCATATGAACTGAGCTAAAATATTAACCAGAGCTAGATTATTATGGATTCAATCATATTGATATAGATAGATTTGAGAAAATTAAACAATAAACTTACTAAAACATATATCAACATTATATAGCTAAATGGTTTAAACTGAATCAAATGGGTCAAAATATATATGTTATCTATTTAAATTTTTTATTAAATCATTAATAGATAAATGCATATGAACTATTTATTACCCAACCCACCTATACATACCCAAATCTGCCCAAACAAGTTATTGAGTTTGTGAATACAAAAAAATCAAGTCAGGAAAGCTTGAACCCTTTACCACTATTAGTCAGCTTTATGAGAGCACAAGACATGCTGTACAAAAGCTTTATAAATGAGGAGTCCCTCATTATTCAACCTAGTCTGATACATCCAGGAATGTGGCAGTCTTTCATAATTACATAGCCCTCATGTTCGAACTAAAATTGGCCACGTAATATCTCCAAGGTGTCTGCAGAATTAATACACAGATACAGACGACAGTACTTCTGTAGTCTTGCAGTTGCATCTACTTCACAGACTTTTTATAGCAGTGTAGGCTGAAACATGAACGTCATAGCACTCTGCATCCCAAGAGAAATCCTTTGTCATGGCATCTGCTATCCTTTGCTTCCATTTTGATGGGTTGCTCTTCTGCATACAAACACCACAGTAAAATTCATCGAAGAGGCTGAAAGGGAGAGAGGAAAAGACAATAGCTGGTGTTCATCTAGATAAATTACTCACAATTTCATCAAGGGCCTCGCTCAGCGACAAATTCCCAAAGGAAGAGCTTATAAACTGTGAAAAGCTAGAGGTCTCTGGTTGGTGATCTACAAAATGTCTGTTAAGAGACATAGAATTCAAAGATAAATCACACTTGTTCCAGGTAGAGCCATAGAAGGAGTTACTGATGCAGCTATATTCGGGTTCCTCGGCAGGATTTAAGTACCTGGGAATGTTAGGTGTCAATGCCACAGGCGCTGCTCCATATTTCAAAGCTTTGAGCTAAATTTTCATATTGTAGAAGAAAAAGATCAAGCAAGGAGTCATCTTTCAGTAAAGGCGTGTGCACAACATGCTATCAAGAACATATGAATGCGGGCTGGAAAAAGAATTCCAAGATTAGCAATATAAGGTCTACTCCAGCTCATGCAAATACTTTCAAAGAGAAGAGTATATGCATTTGTGAGCAGATACAGTATGTGTGCATATTCTAAAGCTCTTTTAAGTTTTCTGCCAACGGTAAATGCGGAAATTTCATTTTAACAATATGCTCAACCTACCGGCACTTGAAGTAAAGGATCATCAAAAGTTTCACACAAGACAATGTCTGATCCAGCAAATATGAGATGTGATAGAGCTTCATCATATTTATTTATGAATTTCACAGGTTCATCCTGGACAATGGAGACAGAGGTAGAAGATCAGAAGAAGCACACAAGATCAAAGGGAAAAAACAGCTGAGACCATGGCAGTCTGCCTTGCACAATTCCATCTTGAAGTAAAACGAGCATTAAATTTGGAAGTTGAGAAAAATTAGAATGAAAGAATGATTGAAATGACACAGAAGCATAACCAGCTTCAAAAATCTCCTCAGTTCCTTTAAGAAAAGCATATGCATGTTTCCTGCAGTCATATACCTTCAGTTCTTTCTTCATAGTTGCCAGCGTCCTATCCACATTCGCCATTATGCTTTCCATGAAGATAAACTGTGTTGAATCTTTTACTTATCAGATTAACGGTTATAGTGGTATAATAAACAAAAAGCCTTAACCAACTGAACAGCTTAAACTTCAATGTGAGAAAAACACTTATTATTTTCAGAAAGTTTCACAGAAACCAGAAAAGAATTTTTGAGATTGTCAGCAAGCATTGCACTTCATGGACAACATGCAGAACTGAAGAGAAGTAAGAACCTGGACATCTTTCCTGGCAGCATTTCGAACAAGTGCCTTCACAGTATCCAGGTCATTATCTGATAATCCTGAGAATATGCCTCCAACCTGATAGAAGTCATTAAACCTCTTGCTACCGTAGCTAAATACTAAATAGGTGATTGGCCAACTAGCATGTGGCACTAGTAAAACCAGGATACATGGCAGAGTTGGAACACAAAAAACAGGACTAAACACTTGGCCCCAGCATAGGAAAAATTCAGATGCTATGGAACACTTTCATAATTACTGCAGGATCTCTGTTCAAACAATGTAATCAAGAAAATAACAAGTTCTCTATGTTTCTTATCCTGACACGGTGCTAATCGAGGTAAGGTCCTAGAGTCTAACCACATAGGCTTTCTTTACCTCACAAATCAAGGGTGTCACCAAATGTTTGAGATTTCATCTGAGGGTTCATAGCACTTCCAATTCCGCAGAGCTGTAACCTTCTTGGCATCTCAGGTATGCCAATGCCACTGCTGGTATGTATCATGGGCATTCTTGGCTGAGCACACCAGTCGGTGTTATGAGGGCAGTAATGAAGAAAATTTAGAATGGTGTTGTCATATGGAAATAGCGAGTACCGGCGTAATAAAATGGCTTTCATGGAAGATTTTGAACTCTAGATTCTGGGGGCACCAAAGAAATCTGCATTGGCATCTACCATCACCATTCATTCATGGGCCACCAATTCAAGCAGCCACTGAACCTAATTACTAAGAACCGTTCCATCTCTCTTTTTCTAAAATGATACAGAACCAACTTCTCCTTTTAGCTCTCAAATACTAAAAAATCCAATACACACCCTATTCCTGAAGGTCTCATATTTTTTAGTCAACTGGAATTCACATCAATTTGGTACAGTATTACATTAGACACATCTATAGGCACAAAATGCACCCAACAAATAGATCCACTTAGTTATCAAGATTGACTCAAATATTCATCAAGCAACTACATGTTCCGATATTCTATGCTAAAGAAACAGGCTGCAAACTAGGTTCTCTCAGTGCCATCTTTCCAATCAACCGTGAACAAGAAATTTTAAAATTCCATTCATTCAAGTAGTCATAAGATAAAGCAAAAGATTCAGCATTCTATATCCAATACTTACGAGCAAAGTGGAATATTTTTCTGTTAGACCTAGTTGTTGTTGCAAGGCAACTTTGCAGACAGCCTTCCCTTCCATGTCATCTGCGCTGTAATTTTCTGGAAGGAATCTGTCCTTGGAAGGATCCCAGATGGAGTTGTCAAACCCAATTGGAGTAATTATCAGTTTGTCCCTTCACCAACAGTAGACCAAAGTATTTCAGAACAACAAAAAGAAAAAAGAAAAAAACAGAGGGAAATATACTCCGTCTGAATGTTACTGTGGAACCATTTTTGGGAGGTATAAGAAAATAATGAACTGCAAATTTATTTGCCAATCAAACTTTGTAGCTAGAAGCTTTGGTCTCATTTCAGTCTGCATAAAGCATGGGGATGAAGAAGATATGGGATCGGAAAATACAAATACCATACAACTTACTTGTGAATTGCTAAAGTGGGTTCCAAACCATGACTAAAACTACGAATCATCCTGCCTTTGGAATGTATAGAGGACACCATAATAACTTTGTTCGAGTATACAATTCCACCCTGAAAATTTATAGCACAGAAATTGGTTGAAGTAATGGCAGAAGGCAAACAAAGCAGAGGGTTTGATAAATTTAATGTAAAATAATCGAGGGAGCAAGGGGAAAACTAGAAGAAATGGTACTGATTTTAGCAGAAGCAAGGCCAACTTGAGAAGACAATTTACAGGAAAAACTTAACTCCTCCATGTTACGGTGTGTTTTCATTCAGATAATGGTGAGATGTCCATGGTAAGACTTAAAAGTGTTCTTACCCCTTGAACTCTTCTAGGCTTTCAAGAGTACTACTGAGCCTACAAGATCATTGGTAGATCCATCTCATCACTTGTAAAGTGGTGACAGATCTATCTCGTGATTAACATTTCTCTTATCAGCTTTTAATAGCTAAATAGATCTAAATAGACCAAGTCAAGCAGACACAATAAAAAGATGAGACCCAGCAAGGAAAAGATCGTTCAATTCTAATAGAGTCTCGTAATCACGCCCCCTTGTTCTTGACAAGACAGTCTGAAATTATTTAACCGGGGCCGAACTGGGCAAGTCTGAAGACACTGCTATAGAGCGGGCTCTTAGTGAAGATGTGCAATACAACAATGGTTAGCTTATGATCTGACATACAATATGAAAATAGATCAACTATATTTCTACCGCTTAGTTGGCAGGGATTTTGCCAGAATTCCCATTAGGTTGAGAATTCTAGCCTCATCAACTGTCCAGCTTGGTGAGTAATCCATAAAACCACCCTAACCCCTCATTGAGGCCGGTGCCTTAGCCCTAGCCAAGGGGAGCCTCTCTTCAACTTATACTTTGTAGGAATAAGGAAAAAAAAATGCTCAATTTTGTAAAGAAGGCCAATCAAATTTGTCAATGAAACTTTTACCGAGAAAAGTTTATTCACTGCGAGCAAATTTCTGTTAGAGCAGATTCAAGTTGAGACTTGCTAATCACAATGAACAGCATCATGACCAGTTTCAGTAATGGAAATTCCTTGGGGTCAAAGGTGACCATGGTCTCCCAAACCTTTTTATTTTTACATTTAAGCCCTTACTAATATCCTTCTTTTTTTTGGCTCCCTTTAGAAAGTTAGGTCTGGCTTAGGCACTTGGAGCTGGTATTTATATTTTTCAGGAAAAGGTGAGGCCGGGCATGTTTACCTTCAGAATATTGACAAGATGTGTCTTGGCATTATCTTGCAAACGATCAGGACGGTGAAGTCTTGCAGGATCAAGTCCACACAGTTCAAGCTTCTCCGGCTGCTCAAGGCACTAAAATAGAAAAGGAAAATGACAATAAACTGTGTTCAGACCAGAAAGACCTAGTCAAAATCAGTGATCCCAGATGATCAAGAAATAGAAACCACCTGAGAATTAAAGCCATGGCATGTCAGCATTATTCTGGTGCCTCCAAGCCCCTGCGCAGATCACTAGAGCAAGTTATCACGAGAATGATACCGGACAAAGTTTTTTGTGGTTGCAATGATCAAATGCCATAACTGCGGGAAAAGGACCAAAATTGTCTCTGCAACTTCCATAACCGTGGCATGGACATTTGGGCGATATGCAGATGAATGTTCACAAACAGCTCAGCCCTATGTGACCCTAAAGCAAACGAAAACAGAACCATGGACACAAGTTTCAACAGAAAAGGAAACAAAAAAAGCCAAAAACTGAAGTCCTTTGACTAACAAATTGCATGTTCCAGAGACTTCAACAGCTTACGCCTATTGTTCAACAACAAATTCACAAGAAATCTCCGACTTAAGAAACAAACAATATCATGAAAGTAAAGAAGTTCAACTTTTACCTGATTAACAAAAATATCCCAGAACAGTGGTCCAACAATAGCAGTCTCCCAGTTGTGAATGTGCAACACATCAGGACGCTTACCAGATTTTACTATATAATCCAGTGAAGCACGAGAGAAATAGGTGAACCTGAAACATTAAGTTGATTATATGCGCTGAAATGGTTAACAGAAAACAATATAAGTTAGTATGAAATGATTTAAAAGAAACAGCAAGAATTAAACTCATTTTACGTTAGTGTTCTAGTTTATAGTTGAAAGTGAACTCCCAAAAGACAGAGTTTTTAATAATGTGTTAAAATTTGAGAGATTAAAACTGTCTGTGTCTTAGTATTTTCATGTAGCGGTTAGATGTTTTAGAACCTCTCCGAAGCAACATAAGGCTAGTTAATTTATCTTCACAACGTCCCACATTTAAGAAACAATATTGTACAGCTCGGAATTAGGAGATCACACATTTGATCAACTGTCAAACTCTGTCAGATATTCACAGAACTTGATTCAACTGAACAGAAACAGAAAACTCAAAATGTAAGGTCCCCTCACGGAATAGATGAGCCGTATCGACTTGGGTGTTTTTGTATCCATGGAAAGGAAAAAGATTTCTAGAATACTTATCTTTCATGTGGGATAGATGCTTGAATGTTGGTTGGAACATATGGAGCAATTTGTTAAAAGTGCTTAAGGACACAAGCAAAATGCTTGAAAACTACCAACATTTTATCTGTTAATCAACACTACCATTAAGAAGCTATGGAATGGTCCCGGATCAAAACAAGATTACAACTATACCCGTAGAAGAATGCTCAAACTGAGAAATCAGTCTTTAACATACTAGAAAACTAGTGAAAGGTTTTATTCAACATTTCATTCTAGGTATAGAGAAAGAAAATCTTCTCCCTGTGGAAGGCTGAAAGCTGTATAACAATCAACGAAAGCCCTTCAACCCCATCTCTACAAATAAGAATTTCACATTGGAGGGTAGCAAAGGAATTTCAAACTCCAAGCACTAGTATATTATGCTTTACCATTATTTATGCATCGCTTAGGGAAAATCTTTAATACTCAATTCATACCAAGTGGCATGGATTAGTTACATTCCAACCAATCAAAAGTTCCCACTTTTCCCTTTTAGAGTTTGAGATTTCTTTTTCTCTCATTTTTCATTAGATTACATAAAATTAATGGCCTAGCTGGTGATCACTGATCAGCTTCTGCATCATAGGGGCTCACTAATGACTAGCCTTCCTATTCATTAAAACAGGTAAAAAGATAGAAAACACAATACCAAATAAAGTCATTCTAAGAAACTACACCAGTATTTGGCTGACCTTTCAAAGTCATCTGAGTAGCCATACAACCTTTCACGATTAAAAAAGGACCAGTAGTACAAAGGTTCAATAAGAGTAACTCCAATACCATGAACAACCCTGAAATACATAATCAATAAGAAATTAAACATCATGATGAATGCATCCCAAGCAAATGTAACAGGACTCGCACAATACTTGGAAACACTCAGCACAAGTACCGGATAACTCACCCAGTCCAAATTTTGTTTTCATGCAACTGACCATTGAAATAGGAATAAGACTCAGCTTCAATTTGCCGTAGTCCATGAATTGCAGAAAGATCCAGAAACGCATACCTGTTTAGAAAGCATGCTTCATTAATGAGTTAAAGGATTTATAAACACAAATCATAAAATTGGATAACATATTACCCAACAGCCTGCTTTGATAATGATCTTTTCAGAGTTGATATAGAATCTAACTTTCTATGTGAAAATACAATTCTTGTACCCTGATCCCCAGAAGGCAATTCAACCAACCAAGGTGATGGAGGATGTAATGTCACATATCGCACTGAAGATTCAGTCAGATTATCAAACCAGTGTGATAAGCATGTCAGCATGAATAGGAACGAGGCTAATAGAAATATCAGATAACTGACCCAGTAAAAAGCAAAGAACCAATCCTTTCATTTCATGCTCAGCCTGCAATTTTCACAGCTGGCAGTTAACGTATCATGATCGATTCTAATCATGTCAATGAATTATGTCCTCCTTCGTTCATTGTACAACTGATAAATCGCCAGACCATGAAAAAGCATTTTGGCATATTCATGATGGTCTTATATGCAGTTAATGATAAACATATCCCCTGAACACAAACTCACTGCCAATGGCAACTTGTTATTTACACAAGACCAACAATAACGATGGCAGTTAGCAGAAAAGGACATCTTGAAGTTTTCAGGGCCATAAGAAAATGTGGATTTTAGAATTCATAAGAATTCTAAAAGCACACTTATATAACAGTTTCCGAAAAAGAGATAAATTGTCGCTTACTGAATCAATGATATGATGGAGAAAGACTATTTCAAAAGATTAAGTGATGAAGTGAAATTTATAGTTAAATCGCAATAAGAGTGAAATATTTAGGCGCATTCCTCCCTTTCCTTCTAATCATCAAAAAATGAAAAAAGGAATCCTTACAGCCACTCGGGCAGATTGAGTTAAATGCCGTTGGCAAGTAAGTGATTAAACATAAAAAGGAAAATATGAAATGTCATGCTTACTTTGGCAAAATAACCTCCACCAAGTGGCCCTTCTTCTGCAGAGCATGTGATAAACCTGTCAGATACGATGCCATGGATCCAACCACCAATGGTGCCATTTCAGAGCATATATGGATGATGTGAAAGCCATTCCTACATTGAAATGATAGTCAGTATTAGATAACAATAATGGAAAAATCGTTGCAGCAAAGGGACAGGTGGTGATCAGAACAAATAAGAGAAAATCTTAGGGTATTAGCAGAATCTACAAATATTCAAAATATAGAGCAATTTTTCTCATAGCCTGCAAAAACTTTAAATTTTAAAAGAAATTAATAGCCAAGATCATGCTGGTGGGTTGCAGGAACATGAAAATAGATTTCGGATAAACCTGATATTGTGATCCACCAGATACTTGTATGTTTAAAAGGCATAAAACATACAGAACTAGATAATTTTACATTTTGCTTCCATCTGAAAAGTGTCGGAGTTCTGCCAGAAGCTCAGCATCACTTTTCTGCATGATACCAAAGAAAATATCAGGTACAGTATGTTTGTCATTCACGACCATCTTCCTGAAGCCGGATGCTTCCGCTGTGTTAATCATGCCGGTGAGGACCATTGAGTCTATCCGTAGCAGCAATTCCCAGCGCAATGATAGCTTTTCTGGGTTTAGAAGTAACGAGAAATTGCTCAAGCTTAGCGCTACATTACATAGGTTCAAAAAGAAAGAAAAAGGCTTCTAGTTCATCTATACAGTTCCACGTAGCAAATATGCACAATACTGTCTAGAACTTTGTAATTAATTTCAAATATAAAAAAGGATACAGAACACAAACATCCATAAAAAGGCTTAACAAAATGGAAATGATAAGTAAAAGCATTCCAACCATTAAAAAAAAAAAAAAAAGGCATGATCATAATCCCACATAAGAGACCAAATAGGAATATGTGAGAGTGTGATATGTATTTTTTTTTTAAACACTAGAAGAGTATTCCAGACGACTAATCACTCCCCATGGCTCAACGCACAACCAGAGTCAGTCACATGTATGTAACAAAGATTAAACAATGGGGTGGGTGGAGAACTCCTGATTCAAGGTAACGTTGATCACCTTTTATACCAACGGATGGCTTTTCCGATTCCAACTGCTGTATTCTATCAACTAACAACGCTTTCTCTTTCTGTGCCTTTTTTAGCTCCTCAACAGCCACAAGGCGTTGCTTGTTTAATAGAAGAATGTCTGAACATCACACGCAGCAAAAAAAAAAAAAAAAAACACCATCGCTTTCTTTTTGGTTTTTGGAATGAACAAATAATATAAAACGAATTAATCAAAACACAAGAAGCTTACTCTACTTACTCTGCTGGGCTTCTCTGAAAAGCTTCCATACGTCTCTGCTTTTCTCCTCCGGTTCAAAATCCAATGACCCGGAGCTTCTCTATATCCAAGGAAAACAACAACACTGCTTAAAACTTTATCAGTACAAATTAACTACACAATATAATATTATTATTCCATTCCAGGAATCAACACATACCCGAGAGATGTCTTCGTAGTCATGATCTTCCTCCCTACATACATCAAAAACATTAGTAAATAAAGAAAGTTCTTCTCGATGCTTGAGCGTATGAGATAAAAATGCAGTGAAATAAACAAAAAACAAAAGAAAAGAAAAGCACACGCAACGCAACTCTAATTGTGAGGGAAGTTTAGATAAGGCATTAGCGTCTCCATTCTTCCTGCAAAGACAAAGCTTAGTTACTTACAAAGAAAAAGTTTTTTTTTTTTTTTTTTACCTTAAACAACAAACTAGTGAAGGAGGTTTAAGGTGGGGTTTGGGGTTTAGTGTGGTGGGTTTTGAGAAAGGAACAACAGGTGAGGGTGAGAGGATGGCAGCGCTTAGTAGAGTCCCCATTCTTCTTCTTCTTCTTCCATTAACGTATTACTAACAACTCATCAAATGCCGTCACTCAATAGACAAGAGAGAAAGAGAGAGAGCGGGTCTCATCGATGGATCAGTGTCAAGATATTACTCTCAAATGTAATATATCACTTGGAAAAAAAAAAACACAAAATTGTTTTTGCCATGTGCTGTTCTGTGACTGTGGGGATGATGTTTTGGTTTTTTATTTTATTGCATCCACGCGATACAGTTTGGACAGGCAGGAGGCAACACAACCGCCAAAAGAGTGATAAGACACATCTTCCTCATACTTCTTTCTAAATTGACTAAGTGACGTTAGGTGTTATCTTTTCGGAAGAAGAAAATAATTTACACTTTTTGTTTATCAATAATGAGTTATGCTGTGGGATTTAAATGTTAATAAAATTTGTTTAGGGAAATTCTTTCCAGCTCCACAAACATGGCAGGCTGACATTTTTTTTTTCATTTAAAAATAAAAAATAAGAAAGAACAATAGTTTTTTTGGCTCTCCCCAAATACATGTTAGTTAATCTAGCATGAACTTTAATATTGAAAATAGAACTATATATTAAAGTAACCTTTGTATTATATTGTCAAAGAGATATTTCATTGGTTGATGGCCAAAAGCTACATTGACACCCACTGCCACATCCTAAACAACATTTAAATTAACGATATTTAGTTTTTTAAGATAAAACGAAGTGAAAAATTCTACCTATTAATTCGTAGATATGCAAATCCATAAAAATTGTTGCGGTGGTGGGAAGAGGAAGTAAGATAACTACACGTGCACGTAAAAGCTACAAAAAGTTGCAGTTGCTGATTTGGTATTTGGGATGATATTTTTCTCTTTTACATTCTAAATCAATGGGACTTGCAGTGCGAACAGCCGATACCAATGGTGTGAGTGTAAATATGGGCTCCCCAAATTTTATCATCTGAATATCACACCTTATTTGCCCTTATTCAAAAATTTATTTCCCCAGAAAATGGCGCCTACCAAATACTATTCTTACTCATCCTTAAACCAGTCCAAAGAAATGCAAACACCCAAAAATGCCTTTGAACAACAATTATTGCTATTGCTATAATTACACATCTAAATTGCCAGATGATTCCTACATTCTAATAATGATTGACAAAAGAGCAACCACAAAAATCAAAACTACCCTAGAGGGAGATCCAAGTAGTAAATAAGACTCTTAGACGGAATTCCGCCAAAGAACCCTAGTCATCGTTGGCTGAGCTTTCGTTTCTTCTCCAGTTTTCTCATCCGCTCCCTTCGTTCCTCTTCTTCTATCAAGCGAAGTTGTTCTTCATCCTCTCTCTTTGCAATCAACTCACTGCATCAACCATTACAACCAAACCAAACCGCCAAATAAAAGTACAGGTTAGACATACTTGAGGCAAAATACAAAATAAAAGGGTCATACACTGTAGCAAAAATTTGAAAATAACATTATTATATATTAACAATAGTACTAACCTTCTTCTCTCTTCCCTCATAATATCCTCATAGTTCGCCTCCATGTCACTATCATCATCTGGAAGATCTTGAAACCTTTGGGTACTGCATAATAACAAGAAGCTCATGTAAGACAAGAAGCAGATTTGCTTGTCTAATTGGTTCACCAGAAGCACCACATTAACTAGTTTCGCCTCTGATATATAACTAAATCTTCCAAAAGGGAAAACAAAAACGAACTGTTCAAGGCATTCAACCACAATTTCAATTCAGACACTCCGTACTTAGCTGCAGAAAACCAGTATCTCTCCATGTGCATTAAACTATCACAGAAGTGTGCCTTGATAGCTATTCATTTAGAAAATTAAACTAGGAATTCATCGCTTGGGCTTTAGGCCAGAGCACCAAATAGGCTCATCGAAATCAGGTTAATCCAAAACCAAACACAGCAAGTCTGATTCTTATGTTAAGAAAAGAAAAGAAAAAACATGAAAACCTAAGAGCTCTTCTATTTTTTGCATAAGCAGCATAGATGTTTCACAATAATAACCTGTATGACCCTGTGACTTTTTTTTTTAACTACAAGATTATCCCCGACAACACAGGACTAATCTCTCCCGGGCTTCAATCAGCACCTATTAAGGTGGGCACCCTACCAACTGTGCATGCTCCATTCACATCACCAGGATTTGAACCCTGGTTGATGCTTAAGGGACCCCAACCTTTGTCCACTGGGACCAACGCAAGTTGGTTACTAACTGTGACCTTGCTAGTAACAGGATATCTTTTAACAAAGATCAAGAAAAAGAAATGAGCATTCAGAACTAAAAAAGCAAAACCTACTTGAACATTCTTCTGATCATACTTAAAGCCTTTTCATCCTCGTCGTCAGATAACTCTCTCACGGGCTTTTTCCGGGCTCTGTTATCTTGCAATGACGTGCGTGATGAAATATGCTTGACTGGTCTATTTATCTGTTAATGCACCAGGAAGAGAGTACAATATGAGACGCATATGTGAAACAATAACATTGTAATAATTGTAATAATATTACTATACACTTACCTATTTTCTAATAATTGTTATAATTTTAACAATTATTTCAATACAATACCTCATTGTGATAATGGTAACAATAACTTCATTAAACAATATTATAGTAATTGTGTGAAAAAACAGAAAAAGATAGCCTGACCTGAGGCTTTGAAGACGTTGCCAGCTGTTTTGGAATCACTTTAGCCTTACTGTGTTCTTGTATTCCCCTTCTTTGTTCCTGATGCACTACCCTTCCCTGTTCCTGATGCATTCCCCTTCTCTGTTCCTGATGCATTTCCCTTCTTTGTTCCTGATGCATTTCCCTTCTTTGTTCCTGATGCATTCCCCTTCTTTGTTCCTGATGCATTCCCCTTCTTTGTTCCTGAAGCATTTCTCTTCTTTGTTCTTGATGCATTCCCTTTCTCTGTTCATGATGCTGCTTTGACACAGATGGCTGCACTTTTGAAGGGGGAGGTTTGCAAGCAGCAGGCAGTATATTTCTTGAACCTTGTACTGGGGCTTTCTTTTCCATGTTACCAACAGTTTTTGAAGTTATGCTTTTAGGATCAGAAGACCGCCCAGGCCCACTCCCACCATTACTACCAAGGAGCATTCTGGAATTCACTGGCCCTGGATTTGGTTTGCTGCCTGTAGGTGACTTATAGGAGCTTACTTTAGAATTCATATGCCCATTCACAGAAACCGATTTCCGTTCTACACGATCGCCATGACTATTACCACCCTTACTGCCTGGAAGGAGTCTGCTCTTCTGCTGCAGAGGAGCAGATCGTGCCTCTTAAACATCAGCAAAAAAACCGGTATAAGTTCTCTCAATAAAATAGTGTCTATCATGTCCAAATCCCAGCTTTGTGCTACTTTATGACAATATACCAGAATTTGGGGTAGAAACACTTTGAGGTGCAGGCTTTTTGGCAGGAGCTGGGAGTTCTGCATCATCAGATAAGAGGAAAGAGTAGTCTCTTGTATCCTTAAGTTTCTGGACTTTCACTTTTTGCTGCATTCATGACAAGATCAATAACAACATCACACAAAGAAGTTTCCTAAAATAAAGAATCTGCAATACACTCTGCCTTCCACCCCAAAGAAAAAATAAAAGGAAAGCACGAGTTGCTGAAGATACCTCATTTACTTTGGGTTGCTGCCCTCTGACTCCATTTTTTGAAGCAGTCGGAGTTGAAGAAGAGCTCTTTTTGTCCTGCAATTGCAAGCACAATTGCCAAGCTGAAATCTAACGCTAACATTGACAAAGACTGATTTGCAACTTTGCCCAGAACATCGTGATTAGCAAAGCGGCTTCATGGCAGCACATAAACGTGAATGCAAAACGACTCTTAGCATCAATGAACAACCCGAGCAAATCAACTTGGAAAATATTAGATTGCAAAAGTTATTCAAAGCAAGACTACTGATAAGTTGATCATGTATATTCAGTCTTCCATGTATACAGTTTGAGCTGATCTATTGTCCCTAAAGAGGTTCAAGTCTTTGATGGGGTATACACAATATTCAAAAAGTTAGGCAGTTGTAACTTCTTTTTTTATAATAATGGTGTCATTCTATTAATATTGAATAGACTAGAAAATACAATAATACAGATGCAACAGGATAGCAATAGGTGATTCTAGATCTATTAGAACTATCTGGAGAAACAAAATACTTGCTATCAATCCTATCAAAGAGGATTTTGATGACGACTTGAATCCCTTCACAGATAATTGACGGTAAGGCTCGACAAGTCTTAGGCAGTTGTAACTTGATCACTATTATGAATGAGAATTTACAATAGTGCACAAGCATGTGACTGAAAAAAAAAAAACAAATTCACACCATGAATATGCAACAATAGAAGTGCAAACAGAGGTTCCGTGATACATACACCATGTCGTGAATTTAACATGCTTAGAGCCAAGTGCTTGTTCTCTAGCAACGACTTGCTTTCCTGAATTACCCTATGGGAAATAACAGGCTGAGAAGGGCCAAAAAACGATCCATAGCTGCATGGAAACAGCATTGAATAGTATAAGATAAATAGCCATGAAGCATGACTGAATAATAATCAAGAGCAAACCATTAACACAGGAACGGGAATGGCAATACACATAGTAACATAGATAAGTATTGAAAGACAGCAGTTGCTACTCTGTCAAATATGATACAAACACAAGCACGATGGCAAACAAAAGAAAGCTGGACCATGACAGCCATGCATAAAAAAGTAGGATAACGTTCAGAAGATTTTCTCATTACTCACTTGTCAGACAAAATTTTCTTCTTCTTCTCCAGGGACCTAGACCCTGACGAAGAATGTTCCCTCTGCATCTTCTTTCTAATTTGTTCTTTAAGCCGAGCTCTCAACTCGAGATACTCCAATTCCTCTGCAGTGGGTTTTTTCTCTTCCTCCTCCTCATATTCCCCCTGACCTTCATCCTCTAGCCCTTCTTCTTCTTCATCCTCGTAGTCCTCGTAGCCATCATAATCCTGGTATTCCTACATGAACGCGACTCTGATTTAAAGACAAAGGAAGATGAATTGTTGCGCAAAAGAGCACGCATAACATACAAGTTAGAAATAGAAAATGTAGGCCCAATAACCAATTAAGATCAGTTGCCTACATCAATATCTCCAGCATATTCTCCCATCACAGCCGGCAATCGGATTGAAGGGACGCTTGGGATCAGCCGAATTGTTTGCCTGAACAGAGAAAACACAAACAACATAAACACCAATCTTTTTTACAAAATGTTTTGCATTGCTAAAGTGCACGAGCAATAATAAAATCCCACCCCAAATACTCTGTAAAATAACCCCAGATCAGATTTTGTATGAGCTTCAACAGAAATTGCGCGAAAAGAACCAGAAAAGGCAAATTCGAGAATATTTTTCCAAAAATTTTAAATCATATTTTGTGACAAATGATTTCAGAACAAGGTTACCAAACATAAAAGTCAATGAAATCGGATCCCAATCGATGCACAGAGGAAGACAGGGAATCGATCATGAAAGAGGAAACCAAAACCGAAAGCAATGAAATCGGATCTAAAAATTTCATGTATACAAAAGAAAAGAAATGGGTGATGAGGGAATAAACATAAAATAAAAAAAAAAAAAAAAGAGGAAGAATGGGATTGAATTTACCTCAAAAAATAGGAGAAGAATCGGAGAGACGCGCGATCGGGGGACGGAACAGAGCGGGAGAGAGCGAGGTGGGGGGGAGAGGGGCGTAGGCGTAGGGTTTCGAGGATAAAGAAGGGGAAACGGAAGGACCCAGAAAGGAACAACAAAGGAGGGAGAGACGCAGAGGTGGTATCGTGCGCCTTGGGGTGATATGCGCACCCCCATTTTTACGATTTCCCTCGCTTGGAATCGGAATACTACCACTACTACCCGCTATTACTACCACTACTATACTATCCCATATGTGATAATGAATGTATCAAAACAACAACAAAAAAAAATGTAAAAAGAAAATGATGAGATAGTTAGGGGTTGGGTACAAAGAAAGAAAGCGCGCCCTATTTTTGGGTGAAGAAGAAAATAAAACATAAAGAAAATTTTAAAAAGAGAATATGAAAAAACGGGGGCGAGTGAATGGCGCAGGAAATTGGGAACGGTTGTGGATTTGAAAAGGATTTTGTGGATCCAATTAGGCTTTGTTTGGTTCTTCGTGACTAATTAAGAGCGCCAAGGGTTTGGTGGGCCACCAATATAGGGCGAGCCGGCGAGGGGTAATGTATTTATGCTCAATACAAAACAAGTTAGTTTATCGTTATCAATAGACTTGATGATTTGATTTGCCGAATCCACGGCTCATATCCGGTTAGTTAGTAATATGACCTAGACTACATATATACACATTTACTAAGTTTCTCTTTATGATACTGCGACAATCTTAGAATCTAATTTTTTTAACAATAATGCTAGAGTTACAAAGATTTTCTTACTAAGAGACTTTTACAAACATATGTGGCATGTGTATATTGGATGATTTTGTTCATATTCCACATCATCTTTTCTTACATTAATTATTTCTATAATTAGAATTTTTATTATAAAAAAAATTATTACAAGATTTTGACAATTTCTTTCCTTTCCAAATTCCTTTTTTACCTATGCCCCTACTCAAATTTTTTTTCCTTTCTCATACTAGAGTTTAACGATTTTTACTATCTCTTTCCCTCCCATTTTTTATTTCCTTTTTCTTTTTTTCAAATTTGTCAGTATTATCTTTTTATTTATTATTTTTTCCTATCTCCTTCCTCTCTCAAATTTATCTCACTATTTTTTTCCACTTTTTTGTTAATAGATTAACTTACAGTGCATGTTAAACTCCACATCAATATATTATGATGAAAAATAAAATCCTAAATTTAATAAAGAGAAGAAATGAACATAATTTATTTTTTAAAAAAAAAATAAAGATAGTATGTAACAGCCTGGGTAAAATTTGGATTTTTACCGGGACTGTTAAAGTCGTTATACAGTGATTTACCGAATGAATTAATCTTGGGTAATTAATTCAAGGTAAACCGGGAGTCGTTTTTCGAAACCGAGAGTTTTCCCGCGCTCGGGAGTATCTTTCTAACTAACCGAGCCTCGATTTTCAGTTTCGGGAGTTGGACGATGCTCAGGAGAATTAATCGGATTTTCCGAGCCCAAGTCATATTTTTGGACTCGGGACCGGAAATTACGATTATGCCTTTGTCCTCTTCCCTTTTCTTCTTTTCTTTCCTTCTTTTCTTTTCTTCTTTTTCTCTTTTCTCTTTTTCCTTCTTCCCGTCGTCTTTCTCCTCCCGCCCGTGACGACCGCCGTCTGCCCCACCATCTCTTCCTGCCCCTCTCCCGTGAACCCCTGTCTGCCACCAACCCTCCCTTTTGTCTTTCCTTCCTCTCTCTTCCTTATCTCCTCTTCCTCTCCACCAAACACATACACTCCCGACACACCCCGCCGAGCCCCCTCTCTCCCTCTCTCTCTCCTTGCCTTACCTTCCCTTTCCCTGCGACTCCTCCTCCTCCTCGCCGCTGTTTTTTCCCTGCAGCTCGCCGTCGCCCTGCTCTGCCGCGACGCCGCCTGGACCTCGCCCACACCCGTCGCTCCCCTTCTCTGTTTCGCGTCGCTGACCAGACGAGGAGGGCCACCGCTTCCTCCTCTACTCCTGTTGCCTCTGACCTCTCCCCCTTCCTCCACAAAGACGACGCCGCCGCCGATCTACGCTTCTCCTCAAACCGCCGCCCAAACCTTCCCTGTCGCCCCGCTGATCTCTTCTCTCCCTTTTGCGCACGCCGCCGTAGGGGTAAGAGCCGCTGACGAGTTCCTTCTCTCCTTTTCTCACTGTTTCTCTTTTGTAGTTTGACTGTCTGAGTTTTTGAGTGTTTTGGGGGTGCTGCCAAGGTGGATGGTGACGATGCTGCGGACGTGGGTGGTGTTGGCCGGAACTGGGCTGCCGGGTGGGTGTTTGCTGGGTGACGAGCAGTAAACGGTGGACATGGAGGAGTGGTGGAATCGGGCCGGTCGGTTGCTGAGTGTGGTATGGTGGATGAAGTTGTTGTTCTGCCGTGAGCAGTGTCTCTGGCCGGATTCTAGCGAGCCTGGAAATGGATCCGTTGGGTAAACCCGAGCCTATGACCATATGCATCATTAAACGAAACCCGAACAACGTTAATGAACCCGGACTCTTAATTGTTTTAATTATAATAAAGATTTAATTTAATTAATCAAATACTAACCTTTAATTCCATTTATGTTTTGTAATTTGATTTATAATTTTATTTTTGTTTGGACTATTAAAAAGGCCTATAGTATTTAAATTCCGGTTTATTTAATTTATACTTGGACTGTTAATAATTAAAGGCCCAGTTATACTTATTTACTTAATTTAGTTGTCAAATCTAAGCTTAAAAATATAAATATTATTATCTATGGATTATAAACATATATGTATAAATGACTATATATATATATATATATCCTACTAAATTTATGTTTAGCTAAATAATGAAGTTACAACTTTATTTATCACATAAATAATATATGGTTAAATGGGAATTATCTACTATATATGTATAAATATGGTTACACTATATATACGTTTAATCTAGTATCGATTTATGTGTAAATATACGTGTATATATATATATATATATATATATATATATGTATTTTAATATGTTTATGTTTTCCCTTATCGACAAAGGGCTAAAGGGCCGGGATATCGGCTTGGAGCTCGGTTTCGGTTTTCAACTTAAAGATCGAGTATGACTGGTACATCGATTAAAGAGGCTAACTTCATATTAATGAAAAACATGGAAATAATAGGAATTAGACTTGGTATAAGACAAGTCGTGTAACAATTTCTAAAACCGGCAACATGCATAATCATCTTTGTTTGCGCATTATAAGTGATTATTGTGTTCCTATATGTACATATAGGGTATCGAGGTTTGACCGGATAGCAGTTTCAGAGACACATCAGGTGAGGATGGATTTCCTTCAATATGTGCCTATATTACTCGGTTATTATGTTTTGATGATTGTGCATTGTCGATTGTTGCTTTTGTTGTGTTTTGGTTCGGGATGTTTATCCCGGTGTCTTGTTTGGTTTTTGGGATGTTTATCCCCATATTGATTTTCTGTGTCTTTGAGTTCAGAGTAT
This sequence comes from Turnera subulata, assembly GCA_028386065.3. NCBI lineage: Eukaryota > Viridiplantae > Streptophyta > Magnoliopsida > Malpighiales > Passifloraceae > Turnera > Turnera subulata. The sequence continues at coordinate 124,467 of JAKUCV010004974.1, forward strand.
AATGGAATTAATAATTAATGAATTGTGACAAGGATGTCGATCCTTGGTTTGATTTGGGATGTCTATCCCAGTATGTTGGTTAGGGATGTCGATCCCTACGATTTGGTTTTAATGACGGTATTATAATTGTCGCGTGGTAAGTAGAGGTACGACCGGATGGTTAGAGACTGTTTTGTGGTGCCATGATCTGGGTTACTTGTGATGGGCATGTTGATGCCGGTTTGATTGGGATGCTTATCCCTGAGTTTGATATTGGGATGTTGATCCCAGGTTCTTTTTGATCTGGCACCAGGAACAGGTTGATAACCTGGTACGACCCTAGCTTATCCGTGACGGGGCCCGGAAAGATAAATTTGGATAATTGGATTTTATTTGAGTCTTTTGGTCTTGGACCGATTTTGGGTCGAGTCTTTTGTATTTGGTGGTTTTTACCTGTTTTGGACCTTGAGTATTTATAGTGTGCATATTGATGGTCTTTCCTTCGTCGGTGAGCACTTCGGACTCACCCCTCACCTGCGGGCTTTCATCCCGTAGGATGAGTTATTTGTGGAACAGGTTGGTGCATTCCAGACAGGCTGCAGCGTTATCCCTTGGATAGGGCTCGGATCCATAGTTTGCATCAGTGTCGCATACAGTGTTTGTGAGTTATTAAAGTCTTCCGCAATGCATTGTTTTTACTATTATTGGGCCATTGGGCCGGTTGAGTTTTTATGATGTTTACTATTTTGGGCTGTTGAGCCCGGATAACTGTTGTATACACTGTATGCTGGGTTTTGTCTGGTTGGGTTGTCACAGTTCCGGCACGTGTTTACTGTGTACGGTAAATACGGGTCGGGGCATTTCATAGTAAAAATCGAACTCTAACTTAGGGATAGTAAAAAAAAAAGGAGGAAAAAAGATGGATTAGAAGGGAAGGTGGCGCAGGAAAGGAATTAAGAAAGGAAAAATGGAGGGGGAAAAAATAATGTACAAAAATTTAGAAAAGGAAGGAGGAAATAAAAAAATAGAAGGGAAAGATACAGTAAATATGAAGAAAGGAAAGAATAGAAAAAAGAATTTGGAAAGGAAAGAAATTGTCAAAATCTTGTGATAAGATTTTTTTATAATAAAAACTCTAATTATAGAAATAATTAATGAAAGAAAAGATGATGTGGAATATGAATAAAATCATCCAATGCACATATGCCACATATGTTTGTAAAACTCTCTTAGTAAGAAAATTTTTATAGCTCTAGCATTATTGTTTTTTTAATTGGTATTAAAAAGTTTTAGGTTAGAGAGAGACTCCCACCAACAGATACTTATAGTGTGGTATTTATAGATTTTCCATAAAAAAAATGGTCGGCGGTAGGTTCGAAGAATCCAACCAAAAAAGAAAATGGAAGTGTCGGACTTGTTCTGAATTGGATGGAAGTCCAATTGTAGCATACCAATTACTTAATTAATAAATTAACCTGCTCCCACAACATAAACACTTCTCGTCATGTTTTTTTTTTTTTCCAATTGCAAACATCTAGAGGTAGAATTTTGCCAATGACATTTTCATCAACATGGGCACAATAAGTTATTACTGCTCGATTCATGTAACTCAAATCTATATCTCATAATCTATCTATATAATTATCTATTATATCTATATATATCAAAGATATAGTTCAAGAATGAATGTAAAAATAACAAGTATGAGTCCAGAACAAATATAGGAAATAGTAAAGAAGTTTTATTTACTTTTTTTTTTGGTAGAAAGGTGGCGCGAAGCCTGAGAAGTTTTATTTACTTTGAGTATAAACTAAATATGAATAACTTTTTATCTTATCTTAAGAGTATAAAAGCAATCCAAATTAAACTTGATGATCATAAAAAATAACATGATAAGATTGACTTCTCTTAAAATCTATCTCTCACTCTCTCTCTCTATATGTATACACACTATAGATTTGTTCTTGCACAATCATTCGAGTAAATTTGATTTTCTAATTTAAATTGATTGCACTTTTTTATTGCATTTTCAATATTAGTTTTTTTCCTATATTTTTTTATAATTAATTAATTATTATGTTTTATTTTATGCCATGGATGAGTTTGTTTTTTGTTTCAATAATGCTATTTGCCACTACATACATCATATGTTGATTAGATATATTAATTATTTATAAAAAATAAAAATGGAAAACCTAATATCTCTCTCAATTACTTACTTTCTTCCTCCCCTCGCGGTCAATACTCGTACCAAGAAAAAAAAAAAAACAAAATCAAAATTTCCTCAATCTACATTCATCTTTTCCTTCCCTTATCTAAAATTTGTGAAAATCGAAGGAAGGTGATCCCCTTGTTATTGTACTGGAAAAACAAAGGTTGATGCAAACATTCTTAATCTGACCAGGATCTTCCATCTTCCATGCGCAAGTTTGCCTACTGTCTGTTTCAACGTATTCACTAACTATCTCATTTGTATCAGAATTGTATGATGCATTAGACAAAGTATATCCAAATGACCTTTGACATTCGTCCATGTTAACAGGGCGAGTATTGAACGCATGAGAATTAGGGCCTTCTAGACCAATCATAAAATGTCCAAGCCGGAATGGCAATCTCTCGAGAACTAAATATCCCCTGAAATATTTGTTCTACATAGCCCCAACTATAACAGATATTGTCCACTCTCTAGTTTATCATAGCAAATGGGTTGTTGAATGAGGGCACCACCAAACAGTTATGACTTAGTTTTTAACCGAGAACGCTTTAGCAGAGTCCAGCATCATTGGGATCTTGAGCTTTTCTAAAACTTCATATCTATCCACATAGAGAAATATGGGATCAAGAATCTTTAGTCTATAAAAACAAAAACTTTATTTTTCTTGTACAATAACAACCGGAACACCTCCCTCCAATTTTCACAAATCATGGACAAGGGAAGAAAAGATGGATGTAGATTGAGGAAATTTTGATTTGTTTTTTTTTCTTCCTGGAACAAGGGTTGACGGGGAGGAAGAAAGAAAATAATTGAGAGATATTAGGTTTTCCATTTTTATCTTCTGTAAATAATTAATATATCAGTATTTAATTATAAATTTATTATTTAGACACATAGGATGTCACCTCACCCCTAAAAATTTTAGGGGTGATCTATGTAGTAGCAAATAGCATTATTGTTTTCGTTTAGCTGTGAGCTGAGGGTCTAATTTGGTTGATCACGGAGGAATTGAAGTTTCAAAGTCTTTGGGGCTTTGGTGATTTGTTGTCTTGATTTTGGAAAATTCCTGTATAGCTTGTTTCCAGTTGATTTGTTGCTCAAGAGATAAGAAGACAGAGTAGTTTGGAGGATAGAATCCAAACCCAGTTCTTTTGTTTTTGCAGCTCTGACAAGCCTTGTTATGCTTTCTCTCCCTCTCTTGGGTGTGTGTTTAATTTCGAATTGCTAGCTTTTTTTCTATTATTATCTTTTATTTTTTGTCATAACCCAGGTTTCTTTTTTTGGGAATATTTTTTTTTTAAATGCCTGTCATGGTTATGCACTTTCATCTTTGTGTTTCAGTGACCACATAGTTCATAAAATAATTTTTTCAGTTCAAGTAAATCTAAGACGAAGTCTGCACTGCCGGGGGTAGATAACATTCATATGCCAACAAAAAATGGTGGAGCTAGACAAAAACTTTAGAGGGGGGCAATATAATTTTTTTTGGCAATAATAAAGACTTATGTAAAAAAATAAAATTCAAGAAGGACCAAATATAAATTGCAATAAGATTTAAATTGAAAAATTAAAAATTTAGGAGGGGCCACGTCCACCCTCAGCACCGTGGCCCTCCGCCACTGCCAACAAAGCATTGGGTCTCATTGAGTAAGTTTAATCACGATATGTTATGTAATGTCTGCTACGTGACGAATGCCAGAATTTTTTTTACAAACTTGTAGTCGCTTTGATATACAAATTTGTTTGAATATCTATAGTTGTTGTTTCGTCTATTATTATGTTTTTTATATTTTATGTTTTATTTTTGATCTAGTTGTTGTTTTCTCAATATGTTTCTATTAGAAGGCTCTTCCTGTGTTGCTTGATCCATCCGTCATAGGCGATTTATCCTTGAATCGAGCTCTCAATCCGTCGGTCGCTGCTGGCTTTCTCCTTTCCATGGCGAGAAGTTGATCCTAAGCCAGGGCTGGTGTGGATGAATTATCGAGAAGTCTCTACATCTTCATCTTCATTTGAGGTGTACAAGTCTTTCTCCCACCTCAAGCTCCTTCTTGCTGCCATCAAAACGTGTTTGTTGAAGGTGTTCTCGTGTGTGGATGTAATCTTCCCACTATAGTCGCCCATGTAGTAAAAATAAAAATGAATTTTAAGTGATTTTTATACAAAGCTTAACTAATTCATAGATAGGCTCTTGTATTGATAGGCCCTTGAAAATATGAATAAAACTTGTACAAGGCAAAAGAGCCTTGGGCTCCAAGATTCAGAGACCTTTGATTCCAAGTTTCAGATTTTAAAGCTGGACTATTGGGTTCCATGTAGTCCCGCGGGGTACTATGCACTCTTGACTCCAAAGAGTGTTACCTGATGAACTTGAGTAGAATGACGTTGGGCTTCGTTTGGTCTTCACTTCTCCCCAAAGTGTTATTGGGTTTCTTCTAGTCTTAAGCAAATATTTGTAAGGCTTATTATTTTGGTTATATCAGGTCTATTTGCTTGTTTAATTCATCAACTAGGGAATAAAAAAAAGTTAACTTTTCCACCTCTTCAACCCAAAGCAAGGGGCTGCTGTCCGGTGTTCTAGCCGGCCGCAAGCCCCAACGTCTTTGTTTTCTTTGGCCTTTTCTTTCTACCCGTTAATAAATTGGTAGCTGTCTTGCTTCTACTTCTTTGGACAGATTAGTTTTGTTAGGCACCTCGTGATAATTCATAAAAATTGCAATAACCATCTCCTTCAAGTGGATCTAGAAGCTTTTATCTCTCTATTGCAGGATCGGCCATTTCTCCTCTCATCGTTCATCAACTCTTTGATGAACAACCGCTTGGGACTTGTAGAGCTTCAGTATGCCTATATTCCTTTGAATCTTATTTCCTTTGAAAATATTATAAGTCTCAATTTTCATCTTCAAGCAATAGGTTTCACTGCTATGGAGTTTCTAGCTTCACATCTTGTAATAGATTTTAAGGCTTTTATGCTTCTCTTGTTTGATGTGTTGATGTATCTCTATGTAATACTTTCAGATCTATGAAGGAATCTACCTCTGTTTATTAAAAAAAAAAAAAAAAAAACTCATCAACTGGAGAGAATCCAATGGTATTCGTAGTTTGAGCAAAAAAAAAATGGTATTCGTAGAAACCTGTACCAAATGTCTACAGCCAGAAAAATTATACACTGGTGATGAATGGCAATTTGGCATGGATGTTGTCGATTTTTAATATTCGAGAGATTCTTGATCAATAATTTCCATCTCTTATGTCCGAGAAGCTGTTCTGCTTCATGGCAGCATAAAAAACAACTTGCACAATGAGCTCATGTTGAATGCCATTATGAAGTATTTTTTTTCTAGATTTTCCACTATCAATGTCTATAATTGTAAAATATTTATCTGATACCGTATTCTAATTTGATCCTCGATCGAACCTCTACCCATGACCTGACCCTTTTGTGGATTTCATGATGGCCAGTCCAGTTTTCAGAAAACGAAAAAAAATGTTATACCACCTGGGTTCAATCGAAACCCAACATGTTATTTGTAAATGTTTTTTTTAACCAAGTTACTTACATATGAAACGTATGTATAATTTTTGTATCTCCCTAAAAGGGATTTTCCCAGACTAATAAAAATTGGATTTCTAAGAAACCACTAAAGCCTGACTTTTATCAGAATATCCTTGGGGAATGGAGGAGGTATAGTGTAGAAGCATCATCCTTTGGTGAAGCAACGGCCTCTTTCTTGCTGGCCATCCACTGTTAGTGGCTACTGTCTCAATTGGGTTAGGAAGAGGCACAAAACGCTGCCAGAAGTATGAAACGAACAGCCTGTAGTGCACGCCCTAATATTTAATAGGCCCGTCTAGGCTCCCTGATGCAAACTGAAAAGACAAAAGAGATAAAAAGCCAAGAAATGTATGTAATTATAATCATCAACTAGAAGGGGCATCGTGCCAAAAAAAAGCTAGAAGGAGCATCATAGAGTAACAATAATACAAGAAAGGCAATCATAGTTAAGTACAGGAGAAACAAAAGATGCTTGATCCAGTAGATGGCATTCATTGATCATTTAGTATAACGACCTCATATTCCCCCCCCCCCCCCCCCCCCTAACATGGAAAAAAAAAAGGAATAACAAAATTTCATGGCTACGTAAGAATGTCATATTCTGTTTCCTTGTATGCGATACCACCCCAGGTCCAAGCAATGTTTTAACATAACGGAAACATAAACCGACGGCAAATCTCATCACACAAACTAGGCAAGTTAGAGGGAAAACATATTTAATGAATACCTGTTGAACTATTGGATTGGTTGAGGTTGTAAATTCATGCGTCATCCCTTGCCAAACGACCTTGCCTTCATGCAGAAACAACAGCCTACATGTGAGCAGTAATTAGAATAGCTAAATTTAATTGGCATACCGACACAAGCAGCGAATGAAAGGAGAAGAGACAGCAAACCTGTCAACAGCCCGTCTGATGGTACTATGTTGATGAGTGACTACCACATACGATGCAATCTTCCCAGGTTTCCCGAGTTCATCCTCACCCTTCATATGCACAGAACGCATGAGATCTTCAACTACAGTTGATGCAATTGGATCAAGTCCAGCTGTTGGTTCATCATACAAAAGCACCTGTCCAGGAATACTAAGAACATGAAGAAAAACATAATACGGAAGACAAGCTCAGAACATCCTTCAGCTATCATGAAAGGACAATATCATGAAAAGACACCAATCAGATCTTGCATTTCCAAAATTATCTATGAAAGGAAAGTATTGCAAAGAAGTTAACAAAAAAAAAAATGCATGCATGAATACATCCTTGCTTACATACACGTCTCTAGTTTCCAGACCCTTTTGCAACCATCGAACTCAACTTCAGTCTCTAAACTCAAACACCATCTTATTCAAAGAAGTCCCTCAGGGAACCTTTAAAAGATCGGACTGCAAAATTAAGTTTCCAAGAATAATATAAACCCACGTAAATAGGACAGATCTCTCACATCAATCTCGCATCTGCCCAATCTGCACATAATATTGTCGTTCTGTATTCTTATTGTTCACAACCACAAAAAAAAAAGTATTCTCATTGTTTTTTGCAAGGAAAAGATATAGAAGCGAAGCCAGGCATGAGGTGATTGACTGCCAAAAGCAGGTGCTGAAATATTCCACGCACCATGAACAGAGGAGATACTTGCTATAGACACAAGTGACAATATCTAAGTATAAGAAAACCCAAAGACATGAAAAAAACAGTACACCATGATGCCAAACATACCCTACACACTGCACCACCAGTAGTCAGATATGTCCAATACAACCATTTCTGTTCATGCCATCTTATGCCATCTCCTGCATCTCACTTTATTTTTGCAAGTGCACACGTAAATTTTTCTTGTGAAACTTATCAATGCGTATATTAAATTTACTCCGCCACAGTGAAACAACAACAAAATGGAATACTGAAGAGATTTTTGCATTAAGTTGCTGTACATAAAATTTGAAAATACAACCCCAGGATTGCAAGTACAAGAAATACAGTATTAATTCAACAGCTGTAGGCCTTAATTTCATTTTGATGTGGGTTTTTTTTTGCAGGTTATAGACAACAGAAGCAAAATCTAACATCGTGCAGAGTTGCTTCTGAATCACCCAGCAATCCTAGGCATCACATCAAAATTTCATGTCTGAGAATTGCTTAATCATTCATCAGCCAAAAGGTAGAATATAAGGTGAACTTTTGTGCACGGCAATTAAGCAGCTTGACATGCAGCTGCTTGTTTCTAGTCTAAACAGTTGCATACTTCCTGCTGAATCTGTTGACAGTACAGGTGTCAAAAAATTAAATACGCAAGGATTCCACAAATTTTTTTGAATAGTTAATGCACAAGAAAACCTACATGAGTCACCAAGAATCTAGCCAAACATTGTCATGGCTTATAAGCCTTCTACAAGTGCGCTATAAATTATGTTCCTGTAATAACATATCTGGTTCAAAAGGCAGGGTATACCACTCTAGAAGAACCTGCAAGCAACAGGTTTAATCCAGATTATAAATGGTTGACCAAGAGGAAGTGAAGTATAAATTGTTGATAACGGGTGAGCTCCTCTTTCATAACCAGTCATACCATCTGGACCGGTGAAAAGTTTGTAAGGTTCTAATAATTGTCACCATTTATCAGAAGAAATATCCACTATCCAAACTGGCAGCAGTGGCAGATCCAGGATTTTTGAGTGGATGGGCCGGGGGCGGAGAAGGCAACTTTATATACTAAATTTGTATTATAAAATTTTACAAATATAATGAAATATAATTTTAGAATTTGATCAAATAAAAACACTATAATTAAACTGAAAGAATTAAAACATTAGAAAATGATATTCTAAATCATAGTTGTAAGGTTAATCATTAACCATTAAAATTGAATTTTTAATTAAGAATGTTCAAATGTGCAAAACAATAGAATCTCGTCCAAAAAATATCAATTTGATTAGTAAAAATTTGATGTAATTAAATATAAAGTTAATAAAACTATTTCACAAAAATAACAATAATAATTTGATATATTTTAAACAAGAAGTTAATAAATAATTATTTTTTCATAATTTAAATTCTCAATCAAAACATAAGAGTAGAATCTCTATTGTATAAAATCCACTGTAAACTTATTGGCATTGAATTTGTGTAGACCATCTAATTATGGAGATACTGTATTGCATAGCAACTAAATAAAATTTCAAAGAAATAAATAACATAAAAAAGGTAAGTTATTTATATAAAGAATGGTAAGTTATCAGTGCTTTTTCCTATTTAAAAAATCTCAATCTTAGGATATTGAAACAAAGATTGGGTATTGGATACACGTTTAGTTCAAAAAAAATTGATAAGCCAAAATATATTTACAATTTAATTGAACAAATAGGAAACCATTTTGCTTTTTTTTTTTTCCAAACTTTAGGGAAAATATTATATAAGATATATTTTGCAATGACCATGACAAGGACTAAATCTTTCACCATTACCACGCAATCCGCGACTGGATCACCAACTCCTGGACATCTTTTCCCGGTTAAGTAATCACCATATGCCACTAAAGACAACCACGGAAACAATCAGCCATCATGGTTGATAATGGTTGAATCAGATGTAACGATCACCGCCAATCATTCATCAACAACAAACATAACTGACCACTGGCATCCTCCAACACAAACGACCAATAAAGCATATTCTCCTTCTAACAAGATTGACCACATTCAGACCCCAACAGTATGTGGTGGGAGCTAATTATTTCAAAAATTCATGTGGCACAGTGAGCTGGGGTCAGATGCAGCCAACACATGGATTTAGAGAAGAAGATGGCTGTCCTCTATTGTGTAGCTCAAAGGATGGCAAGCTTCCTGACATTATTATTGATGACAAAATTGCTCATCATCTTACCGGTATTTTTCTTATGTTGCCAAACACGAAAGAACAAGAAAAAGAAAATCATCTTCCTTCACATTTTTGACTGAATAATGTCCACCAATTGAAGAATACTTTTTCTATTCATGCATATGCAGATACCAAAACAGTTATCTAAGTAACAGTGAATTGAAAGAAACAAAAAGGAAATGGTTTAAAAAAGGCATTTATGCAATTCCCAGTCATACCTCTGGCTCTATGGTTTCCTTTGTGGTATCAAAAATTATAGAACGAGCTAAAGCAACTCTTTTCTTCATTCCACCAGAGAGTTCAGAAGGTAACCGATCCTCAACTCCCTGAAGAAAATGTTGAGTTGAAAACCCATCAACCAAAACGAAAAGGTTACTGCATTTTACAGAGAGAAGATTAGATTAAGAGAGCAGGGAAGTAGGAGGATGACAACCATGGGGACATATAGTCAGTAACCATAGCAGGTAATTAGAATTAAAAACTAGAGATAATTCTAAGCTTCAACACAAAACTAGCTTCATCTTGGTGTAACACTTAAATATTACAATCTGCCCAAAATGCAATCAAACTGAATTGCTATAAGAAGCAACTGAGGTACACCACAGTTAAGTCCAAATGCTTCCTTTTATTCTTTTCTTTTTTTTGAGAAGAAAATTATCTAAGGTTGTGCACAAACCTACTAAGCACCATAGATAACATGTGAGAAAGTCATCTTCATTATGATTTGCATTCTGTTCGTACCTTTAAACCAACTGCAGCCAATGTTTCCGTCACAAGTTCTGAAATTTGTTCCTCAGGCATGGTTGAATTTTCATATCTAACCAATTCGAAAACATCATTGGAGTAATTATTTTTTTTCTAGAAAGAAGCAGTATCAAACTAATGGAAGAGGTTCCAAAAAAAAACAGAGTGATGAAATGTATCTTACAAAAGGAAACCAACATTTTCGTGTACAGTCAAAGAGTCAAAAAGCGCAGCACTTTGAAAAACCTGATATACAGATTAAATGAATATAAGACTATAACAACAAATAGTTCTGAATAAAGCATCCTTCATTAACAACTCAAAAATAAAATTTACCAAGCCAATTCGAAGCCCAGATATTCCTTGATCGCTAATCAAACCATCTCTCTTTCTACCCCGAATATAAACCTCCCCCTGTTCATTAGAGATTACACAAAGACCACATAGAAGTTTCAGGATGCGAGACAGTTGCAGGACCGAATTTCTTTGTCATGCAGCATAATAAGAATGCAATGAGAAGGTACATAGGAGCAAAAGATGCATATATATAACAAGCACCTTGTCTGGAGCAAGAAGCCCTGCAATAATCTTCAAAATTGTGGATTTTCCAGTACCTGAAGGTCCAATTATTCCAACTGCTTCACCATGTCTAATCTACATAACGAAACAAATAAATAAAACAAAAGCCAGCACATAACAAAAGAGAAGGCAAAGAAGACAAACATGAAGCACACTGTTAGATGATTACAACATAATACCAACGATTAAACTTAAGCTACATTAACCCACAGAAGTAATTATATGAATCAATACAACACCATTTAGATGATGTCTCCCCATAGTTTGAGAACAACAGACCCGTATTGAAAGCTATCATAAGGCTAATTAGAGAGTCAATTGAGTTGTTTGCAAATTTGTCAAACTCACCTATGGCATTCTCAAGAGTCAAGAGTTATTGATCAGAACTTCAGCTTGGAACCTAAGGTAAGTAACACGTTTATTTCAAGCCTTGATGGTATGGTGGACGATTATTTGCAAAGTATTAACTTACTTAAAAAGCCATGAACCAATGAAAGCCCAGTGTTCAACTCAAGTATGCAATGTTAAGAACCCAAGAAGGTAGAAGGAGAGTAGGAAAGGATGTTTGGTTCAACAAATTGTAGTATTCAGGCAATTAAAATGAGTTCTCAAACGATCATCAAATATTTTTACAGTTGTACTTGATGGAGGAGAGTAAAGAATTGGAGGGGAGTAAGAAAGGGGAAGGGAACTGATTCACCTTGAAGCTGACACCTCTGAGTATATGCTTCTCTCCAAAAGACTTGAAGACACTTCGACATTCGATCAAAACATCGGAGCCATCATCATCCTCATCCACTGGTTCACAAAATCTGCTTACTTGATAGGAATCCTAGTTACAGAGATTGATGCAAAAGCCCAGAGGAATCGAAATTATCAACAAAATTAGGTTAAGACTAAAGAAGAAACATCAAACAACATTTGAGAGACCATTGTTAAAAAAAAAGAAGCAAAGGGAATTAGGGAGGAATGAGAAAAAAAAAAAAAAAAAGAAGGAATTTACCTGCAAATTGTTGGATGGAGAAAAATCATCGGTGTTGATGTTGTGGGGGGATGCTACACAAGCGCACACAACCTTTTTCCGTGCCTTAAAATGCTTCCCAATGTAGGAAACGCAGTTGGGTGTGATTGATGATGACGAAGAATTCTTCTGAGAAACAAAAACACCCTTATTCCCTCCCCGAACCCCTAACCATAACCTTGTATTACTACTCACAGGAAACAACATTGATCCCGCAGATGTGGAGGAAATGCTGCCTTCCAACGCCATTTTCTTGTTCACCTACACCTAAAATGCAATCTCTCATAATCTCTTAAGCAAAAACACAAACGGTTGATGGATAGAAGTTACAAGGAGAAGAAGAGAACCAGATCGAAAATTAACAACAACAACAACCACCACCTTGTGAATTGTGATGTGAAGAAGGATTCAATTACCGAATCATTTATCCACCACGAGTATGTATGTATAACCCCAGTGTCCCGGATTTAACTTGTGAATTTACCATTTTATCCTATACCTTGCTACAGGAGTACTCAACTTGATGCAAAGATAAGATCCATAACACCAGCAGCAATATAAATCTATACACAAGCCATTATTACTCCTAACCAACGTTCTGGCCTGCTAACCACCAGCCCAGACTAGACCCCCTCGCCGGAATCCATCCCACGCGCCGGTCGGATTCCGGCCAAGCGCCGGCCAGGAAACTCTCACGGAGCCTCTTCACACACGCATTCCACTAGGTTTCTGGATGCAACAATTACATGGCCGGAGTCCGGCAAGAACATGTACAAAAATTTGATTGGGAAACCATAAAAAGATCAGGATCCTCACCCTCTAACAAGATTAGGATCCCCACAAATCGCCCACACCTTGACCGGAATACACCAAAACGGAACCAGAACAACAATCAAAACCCACAATCTTCACCCAACTCAAACCCGTGTAGAAACCACACATCCGCACCGGAGAACACCACACACCGAGCCACCAATCACCGACGCACCATCATCATCCACCATCGACCAGAGACCATCACCATCAAATCCCGCACATAACCGAAACACGCAAGAACAACAAACTCGAGTTAGGGACAGTCATAAACTATCGCGCGAGAAGAAAGAAACGATTAAAGAGAAATGAAATGAAAAGGTGAACAGAGGCGACGCCGGCTTACCGGTTCCCGTCGATTACTCGAGCAACGTTACCCCAATACCCAACACCACAGACCCGAGAGAGCGAAGACTTCAAGCTTCTCTAATCGGGTTCCTTGTGGTCTCTCATCCGTAGGCTTGTACACAACAAGGCGGCGGCGTCGGCGTTTCAAGGACGGCGATGACAGGAGAAGAAGACGAGAGAGAGAGACTTCGAAGAGGCAGAGAGCTGGGCGGAGGAACTGGCGAGAAGTGAAAGTGACGAGAGACTCTTCTAATCGGTTTGTTTTGTTAGCCACCGAAAAACGACGTCGTTTCGGAGGAAACGAACGAGTGCCCCGCATTTTGATTATCAGCCCACCTAGCCTCCATTTAGCCCTTGAAAACGAATGGGCTTGGGCCTAAACACAAATAAAGGTCCAAAATTCTCAAATTCACTTATTGATGTGTTTATTCCCAAAATTAATATATCCTCCAAAAATTATGATAAATCTCCAAAAATTCACATAAACCTCGAAAACTAAATTTAACACCAATCAAAAAATATATTTTAATTATTTTCAAAATTATAAGTAAGTAAATATATGTGAATACCCTACCCAAAATCACTTGGGCCTATTCATCTAATCCTTTCACGTTCTTCTTCGGGTCAATCCCATAACATTGGAGTCGCCACCCAAGTTTTATTAAGGACAAAACTTGGGAAAAACCTTACCATGACTCCTTTAGGCTACATGGTCATGGCGAACCAAAGTTATGGGATCGAGGGTTCGTCACAGATGGGAAGGTGTTAGGCACCCATCCGTGTTGGGTCGAGACTATGTGCAATTATGAAACGTAAGTGTGCCTGGTGTAAGTGTGCAGGTGTGGAAAGTAAAGAGAAGGGGAGAATAAGAAGATTTGGCTTGCATCGCATTGTAAGACCAGGATTACCTACGTACCCGAGTGATCGGGGTCAAAGCCACGTAGTTCTAAACATGGCACAAATCGGCCACTTACATCATCAAAAGCATCAGCATATAATCAACAAAGATCAATCAAAAGAGAGGGTTTAGTGTTACCTCTCGTAGCCCTCCTCTAGCTCCTTGTAATGGATTGAGTTCTACACCTACCTTCTTGCCGTTTCTAAGCTCTATGGTTGATCCTCTTCTTGACCTTTCCTTGCTGAACCACTGCTAATGTCTCCCACGAAAATCCTCCAGAGTTTCTACCTAAAAAATGTGTTTCTAGGCTTGGAGAAGTAGAGTTTCTCCAAGCACTCAAGGCTTATAGATTTGTATGTGAGAAAAAATGTGTGTCCCCTTGAAATGTGTGTGAGGGGTCCTATTTATAGTGTTCTGGGAAGCCTAGGGGCGTGGACCTGTTTAGTGGTGAAGATTATGCCCGAAAATCTAGTCCAAAACCGCGTAGGATCGAATTAGGAACAAAATCGGCGAAAATCGGAGATTCTGGGCACCTATGACCGCCGCTGCCGGCAGTCATCAACCAGTGCCGGCGGTCATGTGGGGAGGACCGCCAGCAGATGACCGCCGGTCACCCCGCGTGTCACCCGTTCTTTCCTTTTTCGGCCTCCAATCCCCCTAATTCAGCCCTGATTTGATCATACCGCGTAATCAACCCCTAATCAACCCAGAATCACTCAATTGCTTGATTATCACTCCCCCTAAATCATTCCATAACAGATTGACTACACCTTAATGCCTATTTCATACTAAATCATACCAAAAACAATATTTCTATATAAATGATATTTAGCTCTGATTTTCCACAAAAATCAGGGCTAAAATTATCTTGCAAGAAATGTGTTAATGGGCTGGGCAAACTCTGGAGAATCCATTTACTTGGACCTTTAAACCCATTCCTAACTCAAAAATAAATCATCTCAATATAATTGGGTTAAAAACAACTAAAAGAGCCCAAGCAATAAAATGAAATGTATTTTAATGTGAATAAACCTTATTATATGTTTCACCCTAAGATTAAATCATCTTATTAATCCTAAGGTTTAGAAGCACAAAGGTTTAGATTACCAAAATACATTAATTCTACTAAATTAAATTCTTATTATACCTTAACTCAAGATCAGATCATTTCACTAACCTCAAGTTAAGCATGTTTGGAATCTAGTTTTAGTAAAATATTCGTGGGTCAAATTTGGGTGTTCACAATATATAGGCATGACTTATTAACCGCATCTTATTAGTATGCTATTCATTATTACTTTATCTAGACCTTTTTTTTTTATTTTTTCTTAATAAATAACTTACCTGAACGCTTCACATAGATTTTCATAACCTTACTGTGCAAAATCTGGATATGCATTTGAATGGGTGCCCAACTTATCATATATATAACGAGTGATATAGAAATGTAATGAGTATTCTCTTCTTTTACCCAATACCTGATCACATACTTCACAAGCAATGCATTTATCAAATTCAAAAAGGATTCGACTACAGAAGTGTTTCAATGTGATTAATTTTTTATAAAGATACTGAATAGTTACTGGTAAACAATTTGTGTGAGTGTGGGATCCACTCAAGGACACTATTGGTTTAGTTAAATATCTAATGCGCTCTCCCATCGGAGAAGTTATTTTTGGAGGAGAAACGATGTGTTTTTTTGAGGCCAGCGATACAAAAGGGGTATGAATTGTTGTCAAGGCTATAAAACACATCGCGACTGATGTTGTTGTCACTTGACCTGCTAAGCCTTTTGGGCTGAAAGTCGGAATCCAAGATAGCATGGATTAGCCAAACTTTGCCTAAAATGACGTTAATTTTTGTAGGTATTCACTTAATCTTACTAGGTATAGGTGCTTTTCTTCTGGTATTCAAGACTTTATTTTGGGAGAGTATACAATACCTGGCCTCCAGGAGGAGGGATATAAGAAAAATTACCACCTTGACCCTTAGCCCAAGTGTCACCAATTCAAATCTAGTTCTTGACACCTAATTAATTTGTTTAGTAAAAAAAAAAAAAATCATAGAAATGGAAATAGGAGGAAATAAAGATGCCTCGAGACTTTATTCCGAGGATAAAAGATCTAATTAATAATGGAAGCACCGCAAAGATCAATTAAGGAGACTTTGAGTCCATATAGTACGAACTGCTTACTTTATGTCATAAAATAAGACAAAAGTTCAAAATCCACTTATGCAACGAAGTTGACTCCCCCGGAAAGATTAAGCAGCGGTATAGCACCATTTAAGAAATAACCATAGAAACAAAGGAACCAGGTATTTTTGATTGATTTCTATTTATTTTATTGATTAGGTTTGTGTGAATACCCGACCCAAAATCACTTGGGCCTATTCACCTATTTCCTTACACCTTCTTCTTCGGGTCAATCCTA
This sequence comes from Turnera subulata, assembly GCA_028386065.3. Classification (NCBI taxonomy): domain Eukaryota; kingdom Viridiplantae; phylum Streptophyta; class Magnoliopsida; order Malpighiales; family Passifloraceae; genus Turnera; species Turnera subulata. The sequence continues at coordinate 140,927 of JAKUCV010004974.1, forward strand.
TGTCAATGGAGTCGCCACCCAAATTTTATTAAGGGCAAAATTTGGAAAAAACCTTTACATGACTCCTTTAGGCTACATGGTCATGGCGAACTAGAGACATGGGATCGGGGATTCGTCACGGATGGGAAGGTGTTAGGCACCTATCCGTGTTGGGTCGAAACCTTGTGCAATTGAAGAGATTATGTGTGCCTCGTGCAGGTATGCAAGTGTGGAAACAAATCACATAAAAATCACAAAATTGAATTGGAGGAGTAGGAGAAGAAGATACGGAACAAAAAGGGAAAATAAAAACATTTGGGCTTGAGTCTCCACCACTAGAGACCACCTACGTACCCCGGCGACCGGGTTCAAAGCCCATGTAGTTTTTGACATGGCATCACAACAATCATATAATCATCACAAGCATCATCAAATAATCAACAAGAAGTAATCAATTAAGTGCGCAAAAAAAAAAGTTAGAACACTTAGCTCGATTGTTGGACAGAAACTATGAGTTGTCTTCTACTGGATTTTGGACAATACCAATGGCTGATTCAGCTTCTAGTCTCAACAAAAAAATCATAGCTCTCCCTCTTACTTTCCATAGAGTCCAAGATCACGACAATCCGACCTTTAAAACTCAAGATATGGATTGTTTTCTAAGACTGCTTGCATCAGATCCTTCTACTCTGATTGCCCACCTTCTTGACGCCTAGAATGCCTTTGATTGTCCCCTCCTCTTGATCTCCTCTTGATCCCTTATTGTTGACTTCTTCCTTGATGCTTTCTCACGAAATTTCTCCAGAGTTTCTGCCTATAGGAATGTTTCTAGGCTTGGAGAAATAGAGTTTCTCCAAGCAAACAAAGCTTATGGGAATGTGTGTGTAATAAGTGATTGATCCTTTGAAATGTATGTGAGGGGTCCTATTTATAGTGCTCTGGGAAGTCTAGGGGCATGGACCTGCTTAATGGTGAAGATTATGTCTGAAAATCTTGTCCAAAACCGCGTAGCATCGAATTAGAAACAAAATCGGAGAAAATCGGGGGATCTGGGCACCTATGACCACCGCTGCCGGCGGTCATCCTTTGGATGACCACCAGTGCCGGTGGTCATGTGAGGATGACCGCCAGCACCTGGCGGTCGTCGCGAGATGACCGCCGGTACCCCTCGTGTCACTTGTTCTTTCCATTTTCGAACCCCCAATCCCCCTAATTCAGCCCTGATTTGATCCTACCGCGTAATCAACCCCTAATCAACCCAGAATCACTCAATTACTTGATTACTACTCCTCTAAATCATTCTATAACTGATTGATTACACATTAAAACCCATTTTAAGCAAAATCATACCAAAAACACCTTTACCAATTAAAGGGTGATTTGATTCTGATTTTCTACGAAAATCAGAACCAAAATTAGTCTGCAAGTAAAGTGTTTATGGGCTAACTAAACTCTGAAGAATCCATTAACTTGGGCTCTCAAACCCATTCTTAAATCCAAAGATAAATCATCTCATTAAAATTGGATTAAAGATAGATAAGAGGCTCAAGTAATGAAATAAATACATTTCAGTGTAAATAAACCTTATTTATATATTTTGTCCTAAGATTAAATTATCTCATTAATCCTAGTAGTCCAATATACAAAGGTTCAAATTACTAAAATGCATTGTTTCTACTAAGATAAATTCTTAACATGCCTTACTCCTAGGATCAAATCATCTCATTAACCCTAAGTTCAAACATGTTTAAAACCTAAACTTTGTGGAAAATTCGTGGGTCAAATTTAGATGTTCACAGTTTGATACTCGGTATCAATATATTTCTTAGTTTGAGATGAAATATCTTAAAAAATTAAAAATCGTGGTTAGGTCCTAAGAAGAATTCCCATGTTGTGGCAATTCCACCTAGAAGGTAATGAGTTACTCCTACAGCCCTTTCTTGTATAATGCTCATAGACCTGGCAATTCGTGTTGTCGTGTCGGGTTCGTGTCGGGTTGAACAGGTAAACGGGTTCTAAATCTTCAACCCGACCCAACCCATTTAATAATCGTGTCATGTCGTGTCCAACCCGTTTATTATCGTGTCGGGTTCGGGTTGACCCGTGGGTTACCTATTAAGTCTAACAAACCAAAAAATCAATTTGAAATTTTTCTATTTTGCACAAGTCGTTGTATTTTTTAAGCAAATTGGCATATAATTAGATTTTCTCATAATATAAATAAAATTATAAATTATAGAATCATAATATAATAATATTGTAAAGCATTTATATAAATATTTTTGGATAATTTTAGTAACTTTGGCCTTAAATATTAAATAAGTCTTATATTAAATTAGTATAATATCCATACCCTAAATATAATTGGGTCATAAACAGGTACCCATTGGGTTGGCGGGTCAACCCGCGACCTAACCTGCTAATTTTCATGTCGGGTTCGTGTCGGGTTGTCGTGTCAATACCCATTTTGCCAGGTCTATGCTCAAGGCTCTAGGTTGAGAAGCAGGAGCAAATTTTAATTTATTATGATGCCGCCAACGTTCATCCTCATCTTGAACCAGACTCCCTGTGAAATTCTTAGTTGTATTACTTAGCTTCCTTGTTCATAGACAAAGCGGATTCGGAATTGTTTTTTATTTTAAGGCATAACTTGTAATTTGTGAGAGTCTGTGGCGCACATAGAGAAACTCTAAAGTGTACAAAACCGTGACAAGGATTTATGCAGAAAGGACAAGACAACTATATCGAGAGTCATTTCGACTGAAGTTACAGAAAAATCAAAGAGTTTTAGTAGGGTAATAACAAAATATAAGGAAAACAACTATATCGAGGAAATTTGAAAACATACCTAACATCCTCTTTGATTGTACCGTAGTTTACCTTTGAAATTTACAAATGGCTTGTAATTTTAGAATTTATCCTAAAAATTCAGTAGTTTAAGTGTGTATAGAAAACTAATCCTAAAGAACATAAAGGTATTGCTCTTTTTAGTTAAAAAAAATATAGATTTTCTATCATTTCACTGCATATCATCAACTTAGTCATCACTATCGGTTAGTTCTCATTTTATAGTACAAATATTGATTATAATATTAAATATATGTGACCTTTTAGTTTTCATGAATATTGCTAATTTCTATATTTAAACTTAATTTATACTTCAATTTCTTTTAGATTCCTGACTATTTATTTATTAGTGCTTTTATTGTTCATGATATACCTGATACAAATAAAGAGACCCAAAAGTATTTTACAAAGGGAAGTAGAAAAGTGCAAGGTGGTTTAAAGACAGTTCATGTATCTTACAAGAAATTGATGGGACAAAAAACAGAATAGAAAATGCTCGACTTACTAAAACACAAAAAGTAGAATGTTTTTTCACTTTACAACAATTTGTGATGCAAAATAACCGACACAAAAAGGGTACTTTCAAAAAAATTGAATCTCTATTGGGAGACTCACTCATCACACCTACGTGTGAGACCAGGGTCGAACCCGGATTAGTTGGGACAAGGCTCTAGGTACAAAATGGGGAACCAAAAGAAATTAAATTAACTAGTGGTTGAGGAGTATGCTAAATTTTGATTTTTTATTTAGTGGATGTGGTTATGTGATGCGACCATGGTCGAACCCGGATTAGTTGTGACAAGGCTCCGGGTACCAAATGGGGAACCAAAAAAAATTGAATTAACTAGTGGTTGAGGAGTATGCTAAATTTTGATTTTTTATTTAGTGGATGTGGTTTGGACCATTTAGTTCCCAAGATGCATTTAAATACAAATTAAGACACGTTTTGGAATGTTAAAAGTTCCTTTTATCCTTTAATTATGTCCCTCCTATCCTTTAATTCTGTCACGCCCCTGCTTAAGCGCGACCAGCCAGGTACCGTGTGCACCCACATCATGCCACAGGACAAGCCAAGGCCTATAACGGTCTTCACAGAAGTTAGTTGCCTCTACCTAGTGGGTTAGTAACCAAGTATAATACGCAACATAAATGGAAGCAAAACCAACATAGCAAAGGCAATCAAAAGATACTAATTGTATCAAACTCTTCTATTAAGTCATTTCCATTGATGTTATAAAATTCTTGCGAAGGGGCGCTAACTATTACAACCCAAGTCATAACCTCTTTAGTGAATAAATACAATAAAATGATTAAAGGAGACCAACTCGGCTATACCCATCGACCTGCTGCCCGTACTATCATTCTTGCACCTAAGGGGAGAAATGGGGTGGCCAGTATAAAACTCTGTAAGTAATATGCACACAAGCAATAACCACTTAAAGCATGAAATGTTTAACAAATATGCAACCAATAGCAAGGTAACCATCCTCGTGATCAAGCCTACGGGTAAGCCAAGTGATGAACTTCGGGCCTACTTCCATGTCTTGGTAGTCCTGCACGCAAGCACAACCTTATCCTACAGCCCCACATACAAGGCACAACCGAATTAGCCCACAAAGTGCATATGGCTTGCTACCAAGGCACACACAGCGCCCTTTGCAACACCATCCTTTGGCCAAGCGGATAGCACACTGTGAGGACCCGAGCCAAATCAATCTCTTTGGCCTCCTCACCTTAATTGAAACGCCCGTATCCCAAATGATCCAATTTAATTAATTTTAATGTGTAAAACGACCAAAATGTCCTTCTACCCGGGATACGTTACAAACAACATAATCAATGTATAATTATATAATAAATTATATAAGAAAACAAATATGCAGCAGAAGACAAATACATCAAGAAACATGAATGCAATATACTTCAAGGATCCGACCCGAGGAGAAGATACACTACCACCTGCTGATATGCAATCTTGATCATCAACCTGTTAACCTGTATAAAGACGTAAGGGGTGAGACCAACTACTGTCTCACCAAAAACAAATAAACCAAAGTATACATTGCCAAGTCAACTACAACCACATCGATACCTAGCAACCACTGCCACAATGCACAAAACAAGCCGCCGTGCACCACTGATTTACCTGTTAGTTATTATGCTTAAATGGATTACCAGAGATGAATGTTTATTATCGTTCATTATCTTATCATGGTTTGAGTATTTATTATTCAGGGCCCTCTACTGTGAGTCAAGTCTCGGTAGCGTATCTGGCCAGATCCCGGGTGTGAAAATGTCGTACCTCAGAAGGGATAGATTCTGAGGCATAAAAACCACCGATAAACCTCGAGTGGCCGCTAGCTCCCTGAGGGTGCGCTCAAACACACCTAATTAGTGCAAGTCTTCCAGGGGTACACCTACCTTCCCCCTGGGATAACCATGCTAAACCGCATAAAGTGACCCGAGGGTACCCAACCTTCCCTCGGGCTACCAGTCGACTTCACAGTAGAATTAAGTATTTTATTCTCAGTTATTCTTATATAGTTCTGTGTGCCATATATTATGTTTATCCAGGGATATGTGAACTTTATGTGTTATTCTCATTGTCGGGCCTTCGACCCATAACCTCACACTATTACCAAAACATAATAACATGATATAATCCATAACAAATTCCTCATGCATAATTTAGGCATGTGAAAGCAAACCGGCACACAATCTCAGTCACAACAAATTATAATTGCATTACACTGTGCAACCAAAGCAGTAGCATAAGAGGCACACATGCAAACAGCATTCAGCCAACAAGAATTCATATGTCAATTTCTATGATCGCTTATAATTCCGAGTATTGTAGGCAGTAAAGCATACAAGGGTTTATATGTCCTCACCTGGGCCGTATCAACTATCTCAGAAGCCGAAGCCTCGTTCCGCCTCAACATTCCTATGTTCATATCCTACGAACATTCAAGTCATATAAGATGTTTATTGGGTCAATCATATTTTTTATCTCTGTGTTTGCCGCTTTGAACATTTTTCATCCTTGTGTTGCAAAAAGGACATTTTTCATCCTCGTGTTTATTTTTGGGAACAATTTTCATTATCCGCCGATTTTCCCACCCGAAAATGCTGACGTGTCACTATTTTTTTGACACATCAACAAAGTGGATAAACGGGTCAATCATATTTTTCTTCCTTGTGTTTATTGCTTTGAACATTTTTCATCCGTGTGTTTTGCAAAAAGGACATTTTTCATCCTCGTGTTTATTTTTTGGAACAATTTTCATTATCCGCCGATTTTTCGAAAAGAAAATGCTGACGTGTCACTTTTTTTTGACATATCAACAAAATGGGGCCCACTTAGAACCCGGAATGCCCTACCCATTGGCACCCGCCCGACCCGTTTTCGCCTACGGTTTTTTCTCGTTTCTCAATTTGTTAATTACTAAAACACCCAAAAAATTACCCAATCCTAGAAAAAAATAACAAAAAAAACAACACACTCCCTTAACCAGCCAAGAGGTCACCGTGTTGGCCACACCCATCCCTACACTTCTTCTTCTTCCTTGACGGCCTTGGAGACGGCAAGGATGGGGGATCGGCGGGGGGCGGAGGAGTGGAGCTTGTGGAGGCGGAGGTTGCGGGATTTGGATCGGAGGAGGGGGAAAGAGGAGGAGGAGGAGGAAGAAGAAGACTTGAGAGGGTCGAAGAGGAGAGGGAGGTGGTGGGGAGTCCCCTGAGCCGCTTAACCGTCAGCTTCTGGAGGCTGGTGCAGTGGCTCAGAATTGCGTTGAGGCCCTCAGCGTCGTAAGCGCAGGAGGCGAGCGAGAGCTTGGTGAGGCTCGAGCAGTTGCGGGCGAAGGCATCTACGCCATGGTCGGTCACCGCGCGGCAGCCACGGGAGCTTGAGGCAGGCGAGGTTGCCGCAGCGGATCGAGATCGCGACCAAGGCGTCGTCGTCGATGGTGTCCTGCATATCCAACTGCCGCCGCTACCGTCACCTGCAAATCCAATTGTCACCGCTGCTGTCACCTGCACATCCAACCGCCGCCGCTGCAAGGACCCGGACTGGGTGAGTGACGAGCAAACACATTGGGATTATTTTTGGGGTTGTTTCAGTAATTGGCTAACTGGGAAACGAGTAAAACCCGTGGGCGAAAACGGATCGGGTGGTGTGATTCGGGTTGGGTGTTTTTGGTTTAAAGTGGGCCCACATAGCTGATGTGTCAATTAAAAAAGTGACACGTCAGCATTTTCTTTTCGAAAAATCGAGGGAAAATAAAAAATGTCCCGAAAAATAAACACAAGGATAAAAAACATCCGTTTTGTAACACAGGGATGAAAAATGCCCAAATCGATAAACATATGGATAAAAAATATGATTAACCCATTTATGGTGGGACCTACTTTGCTGATGTGTCAAAAAAAAATAGTGACACGTCAGCATTTTCGGGTGGGAAAATCGACGGATAATGAAAATTGTTCCCAAAAAGAAACACGGGGATGAAAAATGTCCTTTTTGCAACACAAGGATGGTAAATGTTCAAAGCGGCAAACACAGGGATAAAAAATATAATTGACCCGATGTTTATTCATCACAAATAAATAAAATGCATGTTAATGATATAATACCGAGTTTAACCCACATCTCTAAGCCCGTTACTAAAAGACCAGGGTCTAAGCCCAAACAATTCCTCCAATTCCAGAATCTCGTATATAACTTAAATCTGGTGTAATCAATTGGGCCTAAAGTGTGTTATCTTTAATCTCCAAAATCACATTGGCCTAAAGCCCACATCAACAAAAGCCATTGGGCCTATAGCCCATCTTAAATTAATTACTCTTTATTGGGCCTATAGCCCACATCAACCAAAACTACTATTAAATCCCATCATGTTTTTCTTTGGGCTTAAAGCCCGCTACTTATTAAATCCATATTAAACATACAAGGTTATATTGTATCTTAAATGGGCCTGGGCCTGGTTTCCTAATTCTGGCTCTAAGGTCATTCCTGAGCCCAAGTGTTTTCCGGTCTAAGGTTCTATTCGCGTTGGTGGAATTTCGGCCACGCACACTCAATCCCCGCACACGGTATTTCACTAAGTCCATTTATTTTAATACACGAACTACATGCATATACAGTACATAACTTTGTACGTAAACTGAACAGACATCAACGCCTGAGAATTACCGTGTAATGTCGGGAAGTACACTGTCCCGTCAGAACAGTAACCGTTCGCCGGATTCCGGTCAGATCCTTGTCAGAAAGTTCAAAGAAACCTCCAAACACCAAATGGTCAAAGGCCATAATCAATAGATCAATCTCCAAACCATACATCACCCACGACATCAGTAAAAAGAGCCAAAGATCAACCCAATCCACCATAAACAATCTAAAAACTCACCGGAAAGATGAGACCCGTGCTATCCAAATTCGGGTAGTCTCTATAGCCCTGGGTCCTCCAACAAAAGAATCATAGACCCACTGCCAAACTCGGCAGCTAGCCGAGCCCCCCCAACCACCACCATCAGCCATCGCTGTAACCTGACTCCAAGCATCGAACCAGATGCCATAACAAAACACACAAAACAAACCCGATTAACAACTCGATACAAGAAGCAGAGAAGAAAAGCGACAGCGAAGAGGAAGAGGGAAAGGGGAACAAAAGAGAAGCAATTACCCCCACACGAGCACAGATCGGCACCAACAGCACCACTTAGAACCCCGTTAACACCCACACTGCTGGAATCCACAAACCCGACCACCAGCTCGGCACTGCCCGACAACTATGCATCTCCTGCAGCCATCGACCACAAACAAGAGCAACACACACCCGCCATCGAGCACCACAATCGAGCAGAAGCACCAAACACCGTCCACCAACAACCACACACCTAGCAATCCAAAACACAAAGAAGAACTCGATTAGCAAATCAGTACTCAAGGCTGCAAGGGATGGGGGAAGAAGAAGAGAGAAGGGAAGTTGGAGCTTACCCGACTAATGGAGGCGTTGTCACGGTGGCGGCGGCTTCGGTTGGTGCACAGAGCGGTGGGCCGAAGAGGAGAAGAATAGGTTGAGGGTGTCGGCAAAGAAAGGAAGACAGGGAAGAAAACGAGAGAGTAATTTGAGGGGAAAAGGAAAAGAAAAGATAGAGAAAAAGAAAGGGGTTCCGAGTTGTTATGGCCACGATCCGTGGCAAGAAATCCAGGTGCCAAAACGTAGGTGACGGCTCGGGGAAAGAGAGGATAAAAAGAAGAAAGAAAGAGAGGAGAGAAAACAAAAGAAAGAGGGGTAGGGTTTTTGAATCAGCCGAGCCAAAACGACGGCGTCGTCAACCCGCCCTCACTAGGTCAACGCCACTGTTTTGTTTTGTTTTTTTTTTCTTTTCTTTTCTAACCCTAAAACGACGTAGTTTAATCTCGAACTACAATAAACTTCGGGTTTCACCCTGGAACATCCATTATCTCCAAAGAACCCGATTAAGGATTAAAAACCAAGGAAAATAATAATAATTTTCTTGACCAAAAACACCCGGAAATTCCGTAAGGGTAAAATTGGAAGTTAAATTCCAAAAATTTTTGAAAATCCATAAAAATCAAATACCGAAAATCCGGGGCGTTACATTAATCGTGTATCAACTAGAGTCACCACCTTGATTTTATTACTTGGAAAACTCTGGGGAAAAAATCTTTAGGCATCACTTCGATTAGGCAACAACTCAACTTAAGGGACTGATCTAGCCTACCAGAAATTGTAAAAAAACAAATGAGTAGTAGGACTTGGTTTGTTAAAACCCATATGAGTAACACTTATACCTTCTTTATGAATTGAATGCCTCTGTTTTCCAAGCAAGATATTCAAACTGTCTCTGTCCTTAGTGAACTTATCAAGAGAGTATTTCAAATCTTCAACATCATTCTTAAGCATGTCATTTTCTTTGAGCAACTTTTCACATGAAGCAATATTGCATGCAATTTTCTTTTCAAGTTCATCATGAGCATTTTGTATGGCAAGTTTCTCGCTTTAAAGGTTTCACAAGATTTCAACACATCAACAAGGGCAAGATCAAGTTTTTCATATGCAATCTTATGTGCTTCAGCATCATACTCTAGAATCTCAATGCGTTTGTCGTATGCAATGTTCTTTTTGAGTGCTTGTATATACTTATCATGCAATTCACCAAAAGCATCTTGTAACTCATCAAAAGTAAAGTCAGGCGAATCATTTACCTCATATTCTTTTTTAGCCACAAGACACAAATTCAGAGCTTCATCCGTGTCTGAATCGCATGAAGAATCCGAGTCATCCCAAGCAGTCATATCCTTCCTTCTCTTGGTCTTTGAATAGTTAAAATTAGCACCATCAAAGTAGGATGCCTTGTTGATGCTTGTTCTCTCATAGGCCATGATCTTTACCTCTGGATGTTACTCCTTTGCACTGAGGAAGTGGTTCCGCTACCAATTGTTAGCCCAGATAGGCCTGAGAGGAGGGAGGAGGGGGTTGAATCAGGCTACCCCTTAATCATGTTTGGTTTCTGGTTTGGTATTTGATAAACCAAATGGTTTCTTCACAAACCACACTCTTGCAGATCTGTCCGCACACACAATCTAAAGATTGAAAGAACAAGAGTAAGAGAAGATGACATAGTGATTTTAGAGTGGTTCCCCCTCACCAGGTACCTCTACTACCTAAAGGACCCTCCTTTAGAATTTTAAACTCTCACTATCTTAGGCTTTTGGGGGATCAGCCTCAACCTTTATAGAAACCAAGCTTTTGCAAGCTAAATTCTAACCTTTACAAGAAACAAGCTTTTACACGCTAAGTTCTAACCTTTACAAGTTTTTCTCAGGCTAAACTCTAACATTTCCTCAAATCTAAATCCTGATTTGAGTACTCAGCAAAACTACACTAAGTCTTGCCTAACAACACTCCCCTTTGTCTGAACTTGAAGGACTAGAGTAAGAACAAGTGTAAGCCCAACAAGAGCAGCAAGAACACAACAAGTATCACAGGTGTATGCTCAGTTGCAGACTAAAAAACTCTTTCAAATTGGTTGGGATAATTTTCCAAGATATTATCCCCTTCCTTATATAGAGCTTGAGTGAGTGGGAGTAGGTAAGGGCTCTCTTTCTTTCTTCCAACGGCTAAGAGCTCCAATAATGCTCCATGAGCTAGCCAAGATTCTTCACAAGTTGCTAAAGGTTCAATTCTAGGAAGTCCATTCTTCATATTGCTCAACAATTCAAGAACATTCCATTTGTGGTAAGTGAGGACCACAAGTATGGACCACTTTTTGATAATTGAATCATGGAGGTGAGAAACAAGTGGTCAAGTCTTAAAAAGACTTCCTCTCTGTCCTGGACCACTTCCTGTAGCCGTAGGGGGTGGTTTCCAGTTGTCTTCAATGCTTGTGAGGACCACCATCCACTTGCAGCACAAAGTGCGATGTTGACAGCGACGTGTGGTTTCTTGTCTGGTTTTTGTATGAAACCACGCTGCAAACTTAATCAACAAAAATACATATATGTGTGCACATATCCAATCCTTGTTTGTTGATCATCCAAATTAATCCATAATCAAAGACTAAATATGGTTAATTACGAATTAACATTAATCATCACATTAAGTCCATGTTTAGGCTAACAATTTGGATTAATTTCATAACTTTCAAATTATTTTATAAAAATATTTTATATAATTCAAATATTTTTAAATAAACAAATCTATTCAAAAAAATAAATTATTTACTCTATTATAAATTTTTCTTACAAATAAATCAAATATGAGATTAACATTCAAGGCAGTGAAATATTTTAAAATTATTATATTAGAATAAATACTCTGTAGACAATTTTTAAATTTAATTCATGACATTCAAATGTTATCATAAAAATTTTACATGAATGGTTATCTATTCAATATGATAAATGAATTCTCAAAAAAAAAATTACGATAATTCTCTTACAATTGTGTGTAATCACACGTTTTTATAAAATAATTTTATATTAATCAATTTTCTTCATTTTTTTACGAGCATTTGTAAAATTTATGTTGATTTATATTTATTTTCTTAAGCCTTTCTATTTTTTATGTGTAAATTTTATATATTTTAAATAATTAGTTCATATAATATTTTTCTCAAGATTTTAGAAAATCTTTATGTGCGGAGGTTGGATAAAATTAAATATTATTTTTAGTTGCCACATTTTGTAATTTTTATTTTGATTATCTTTCATTTTCTGTATTTTTTTATGTATTGATATGATTATAAATGATTTATTAAGACTTTTTTTTATCTTCTTTCTTATATAGATTTCTAATTTTTCTATAATTAGCTTCTTTTTGTTTTCTCCTCAAAAGCAAAAAAAAAAAAAGAAGAAGAAAAAAACTCAAAAATTTGTTGTTCCTCCATATTTTAAACAATGTTTTTTTTTCCTTATCCTTTACATGAAGATAGATAGTTCTAAAATTTTTGTAGATATTGGTTATAATAAGACTAAGAAATGCACAACATATAAAATCAGGAAAAAATGCACTATATAATAGAGAGGTCTACATTCTTATCTCCATGGTTTTAGCTTTAGCCTGTTTGTATTCCACTAGAACTATGTTCCTTTTGTATTGATATACGAGACTCTGTCTGAGTCATCATCCTCATATTAAGAGAGTCTTGTTATTTTCCTTGTAATAAATTTAGAGACTTTATATCTCTTTTACCTCATGTGTTTTTCATATTTCTATGTATTCGTTTCAAGAAGTGATATGAGTGACTTTTTTATCAAAAAAGAGAGAGATGTCTACAATTGTTTTTATTTTAGAAAAATCGTTTAAAAAATAGATTATAGCGTTATTTTGTCCCTGTGTAAGGCCTCAATGTAACAGCTCGGGTAAAAATTTGGATTTTTACCGGGACTGTAAAAGTCATTATATAGTGATTTACCTTTAAATTTAATCTTGGGTAATTAATTCAAGGTAAATCGGGCATTGTTTTTCAAAACCGAGTCTTTTCCCGCGCTCGAGATTTTTCCGTGGATTTTACGGACCAAAGTTGGTATTTTTCGGGTCCCGGAATCCTCAGAAGAATCACACCGGAAAATAACTAAGGGGGTACGCAGTTATTTTCTGGTCCGGTCTGGACTCGCCCCATATGCAGCCAAACCTGCATAATTGAGGCAACTATGCAGGCGGCTGATACACGACTATAAAGCAGGAAGCAGAAGCGAAGAAGAAAAGAGAAGAAAAAAAGAGAGAAAAGAAGACAGGAAAAAAAAAGAGAGAAAAAGGAAAGGAAAAAAAAAGAGAAGAAAAGAAAAAAAAAAGAAAACAAGGAAGAAAAAAAAAGAGGAAAACTGGAAAAAAAGAGAGGAAGAAGAAAAGTGAGACGCCCTGACCCGAATTTACCGTACACAGTAAATCCGAGCCGGAACTTTGACAACCCAATCAGAATAAGACCAGCATAAAGTGTAAACAGCAATAACTCGGGCTCAACAGCCCATAATAATAACAACAAAAGTAACTCAACACGGCCCAATGGCCCAATAATAATGAAAACATGCACAGCGGAAGACTTAACACTCACAACACACTGTATGCGACACATGCAAACTATGGATCCAAGCCCTGTCCAAGGGATAACGCTGCAGCCTGTCTGGAATGCACCCAACCTGTACAATGAACAACTCATCCTACGGGATGAAAGCCCGCAGGTGAGGGGTGAGTCCGAAGTGCTCACCGACGAAGGAAAGACAATCAATATGCAACTAAAAATTACTCAAGGTCCAAATCACGTAAAAACTACCAAATTGAAAGACAGGACCCAAAACCGGTCCAAGACCAAATGACTCAAATAAAATCCAATTATCCAATTTTATCTTTTCGGGCCCCGTCACGGATAAGCTAGGGTCGTACCAGGTTATCAACCTGTTCCTGGTGCCAGATCAAAAAGAACCCAGAGATAGACATCCCAAAAATAACAAACTCAAGGATCAACATCCCAATCAAACCGACATCAACATGCCCATCACAAGTAACCCAGATCATGGTTACCACAAAATAGTCTCAAACCATCCGGTCGTACCTCTACTTACCACGTGACATTTATATTATCATCATTCAAAACCAACACATAGGGATCGACATCCCTAACCAAAATACCAGGATAGACATCCCATCCAAAAATACCAAGGATCGACATCCTTGTCACAATTTATTATTAATTCATTATACTTATTCCAAAAGACAAAGAAAAAACAACACGGGGATAAACATCCCGAACCAAAACATAGCAAAAGCAACAATCAACAATGCACAATCATCAAAACATAATAACCTAGTAATATAGGCACATATTGAAGGAAATCCATCCTCACCTTGGCCTATTACTCAACTCCGGAAATAATGACCGATCCGACGCCGGCTCCTCGGGAAACTGCCCGATAACCAAAAACCTATACAACAAAACCATATATTCACATAAATGCACATCAGAGTATGTCATGATGCCAATACTACGAAATTACCCATCCCGATTACTCATCCTTTATTATTATCATTTATCGAAAATAATTAACCGTACGTAATTTCGGTACCATACTTTAATTAAAACTCTTTTCAAAATATTTTCATAAAATAATTATAATTTCCAAAATTATAATCTACATAATTTTTCCAGAAAAATAATAACCTATTTATAATTTCTAGAAAATATTTATAGTATTTATCTCTTCCAAATATATATACAATTTATTTTTCCAACACAAAACATAATTAATTTTAATTTACAAAATACATATTTATATACATACACGACAACAGTAATTTTCCAAACGAAATTATTTACATATTAAATTTTCAGAAATTATTTCCAAGGCATATATATATTTTTCCAAATAACAATAGTTTTCCAAAACATAACTTAATTATTTATCAAAGTAAATATATCTATATTTTAATAAAAATTCCAGAATCAAATCGTCCATAATTTTCTCAAAATAACTATATAATTTTTTTTCAAAATTAATTACCAGAATATTAGTAAATACATATATATAATTATAGTTTTTTTTAATTAAATTAAACGGACTGGGCCGAGTCCAAGCCAAGCCCAAGGCGGAGCCCAGGAGCCCAAGCCCAGTGCGCCCAGACCAGCCCAATAGCAGAAGAAACTATGGCGCGACCCAACCAGAAGCATCCGGGTCGGACACGGGTCGTGGGTTGCTCACCTCGGGTTGCAGGGCTGGCGACGACGGCAGGCGCGACTGACGGGAAGGGAAGACGGCCACGAGGAAGGCGACCTCGAGGCGACTCCAAGGTGGCAGAAGGACGGCGCAAGGCGGCACGGCGTGAGGCGGCAGCTGGGCTGAAGCAGATCCGCCGGGTCCGCCGACGGGTCTAGGCTCCCTGGCGGCGCGTCTCGCGGCGGAACGTCACGCCGTCGCCGACAAATGAGACGCCCCGCCCGTATTTACCGTGCTAAACACAAGCCGGAACTGTGACAACCCAACCCAAAATGAAACCAGCATACAGTGTATACAACAAGAACACGGGCTCAACAGCCCAAAGTAAAATCAACAATAGAAACTCATCCGGCCTAATGGCCCAATAATAACAAAGTATGCACAGCGGAAGACTTAAAGACTCACTAACACTGTATGCGTAATGGATGCAACCTATGGATCCAAGCCCGTCCAAGGGATAACGCCACAGCCTGTCTAGAATGCACCAAGCCTGTACAACAAACAACTCATCCTACGGGATGAAAGCCCGCAGGTGAGGGGTGAGTCCGAAGTGCTCACGACAATGGAAAGACGATCAATATGCAACTAAAATTACTCAAGTCAAAGACACAGGCTAAACAGCCCAACCAAAAGACTCAATTAAAAATCAATTATCCAATTTTATCTTTCCTTTTATCTTTTTCTTTTTCTTTTCTTCTTTTTTTTCTTTTCTCTCTTTTTCTTTTTCCTCTCCTTTTCTTTTTCTCTCTTTTTTTTCTTCTCCTTTCTCTCCCGGCTCTCCTTCTTCTGCTTTCTTTTTATAAACTAAAAATGAACTATTTGGCATGTGAATTACAAATAATGCAATTCGTCTGCATTACGGGCGAATCCGATCTGGACCAGAAAATAACCGATACCTTCTTAGTTATTTTCCGGTGTGAT
The DNA here is from genome assembly GCA_028386065.3 of Turnera subulata. NCBI lineage: Eukaryota > Viridiplantae > Streptophyta > Magnoliopsida > Malpighiales > Passifloraceae > Turnera > Turnera subulata. The sequence continues at coordinate 156,912 of JAKUCV010004974.1, forward strand.
TTTCTGAGAAATTCCGAAACCCGAAAAATACCAACTTAGTTTCGAAAAATCCGCGGGAAAATCACGAGCGCGGGAAAACCCTCGGTTTCGAAAAACAACTCCCGATTTACCTTGAATTAATTACCCAAGATTAATTCAACAGTAAATCACGGTAAAAAGACTTCTACAGTCCGGTAAAAATCAAAAATTTTACCCGGGCTGTTACAAAAAGAAAAGGAAGGAAAAAAAGAAATAAAAAAAGAAGAAAAAAATACAGAAAATGAAAAAAAAGAGAAGAAAAATAGAAAAAAAAGGAAGAAGAAAAACGAGTGAACAGTGTCGTCACCCTCCTCCTTCCCGGTCACTGTTCACGCGGAACGCTTCCGTGCCGCGGCTCGTCTCACCGTCGCCACCAGCTTGCTCGCCATGATGTCGCCGACCTGTTGCCGCCTCCCCCGAGTTTTTCCGCCGCCTGACGCACCGCCAGGAGGCGTTGACCCGACGGCCAACCCGCGGATCCAGCTCCCTCGCGCCTTCCGTCTTCGGCCGACGCCGCCGCGCCCTTCCTTCTGCCGTTCCAAAGTCGCCTGACGCCGCTTGTCTTCCTGCCGCGCTCGCCTTGCCTCCCTCGCGCCGCCGTTGCCGCTGAAGGTGAGCGATCCGTTTCTTCTGGGCGGGTCACGACCGGGTCGCGAACCTGGTTGGGTTGGCTTTGACCGGGTCCTGTTAAAAAAAAAAACATATGTATATATATATTTTTACTTATTTTCTGGTATTTAATTTTGAAAAAAATATATATATTTATATATATAACTATTTTCTGCTAATTAATTTCTGGAAAAAAGGGTAAATATTATTTTGGAAAATTACATGTAATATTCTGGCTTTGGGGTTTTGAAAATATATATATACTTTCATTCTTTGAAAATTAAGATAATTATATGTTGTTTTAGAAAATTAATATTATGTTTATCTAGAAAAAGATATATATTAAGATTATATTTTCTGAAATGTTATTTTTCTGGAAAATTATGGGAATACTTTTGGAAATATATATATAGTATACACAATTAATATTTCTAAAAAATAAATTATTATGTTGATATATAATGGTTTGGAAATGTATTTTGTCTTTAGAAAATATATATATGTATGTTTATAATTCATATTTATTTTCAGAAAATAAAGTTTATATAATTATATTTTCTGGAAATATGGTTTTATAATATAATAATATTTGGTAATTATTATTGGCAAGTAATATATTTTATGGAAAATATTTTGGAAAAATATATACATATGTTATATTTTCCAGAAAATTATGGTGTTTATATTTTGGGAAAAGTATAACTATTTTATGAAAATGTTTTGAAAAGAGTTTAATTAAAGTATTGTACCGGAATAATATCCGAATATATATATGGTATATTATTTCCGGAAAAAGGTTTAATTATGGTAAAAGAAAATTTTATAAGGATGATGACGTATAAGAGGGGATGTGAATTTTTTAAAATAATAAAACATAATATATATTTTATATTTTAAAATAATAAAACATAATATGCATCAAACCATTCAAATTTTATTTTTTATTTTATATTTTGTGAATTTTTTATTAAATATAAAATATAAAATATATATTATGTTTTATTATTTTAGAAATAGGCTAATTTTATTTTTCAAATTATTTGTATAATTAAAAAGAATAAAATTATATTTTGGGTTTTGGGTTATTTAGGTGGGAGGAACTGGTCGGGTGGATCCTGGTTTGGCTTTGGGTTTTTCCTGACAAGTGGGACCAAAAAATCTGATGTGGCACCAAAAAATGTGTCACGTCAGCAATTTTCGCTGGATTCTGGCCGGACTAACCAAACGGGTCGAACAGAGGGATGTAAAGAGGCAAAAAACCTACACGAGGATGAAATCCAACTTTGAGGCCTTACACAGTGACGAAAAAAATGCTTTAATCCTTTAAAAAATTTAATCGGCAATGTAGAAAAACCCTTGACGTAAGCATCCAAAAAGAAAAATCCTTGACCTAAGAACTTATCTGGCAGCACAAACCCAAACTCTTAAAATGCCCGCCTCCTCAAAATAGGGTTAAAAATACCAAACACACCACTCGACGCCAACACTTGCTACTCTCTTGACGAATCTGTTCAGTCCCCAAATCTCCACCTCGCACCGCACAACCTCAAGTTGAGCGTTTCCCCGCGAAGATACGCCCGAAGAAGTCGGGGAAACTAGATATAAATACCGAGTCTGGTTTTGGTGTAAGCCTTGTTTCTGTTCCCTTCGGCTTTTTGTTGTTTCAGTTATTTGTTTGATGCTGGGCTGGTGTTTGACAGAATGCCTAGATGCTCTAATGAATAAGAAGCAGTAATTATTTCCTTTTCCTCTTTTTTGGCAGAAGAATGGGAAGTGAAGAAGAAGCAAAACTGGAAGTTGAATTCAACGGCAAGGTTTGCCAAATTGTGAAAGATATTATGACAAGGTAACGATTACTAACATGAAGCCATAATCAATAGTTTCATTGGCTGATGCCAAAAAAGAAAAAAAGAATTATTATTACAAAGCAGAATTGTTTGACACAGAGTTGCAATGCTCGAGGAACTTGAGACTACTGGGGGAAGATTCCTTACTGGATATCAGCAAGGGCTTGGTTGGTGCTTTATAATCGTATTGCCTCTTATATTGCCACGTTAATTTGGTTTCGTACTGATTTCTAATTGGATTTCTCCTTTTTTTGGTGATATAGAATCTCTCCGAAGGCCTCCAATAGACAAGTCATCTAAGCTAATTGAAAGCATCATAGAAGCTAATCAAACAAGGAGGCTTCGATCATACATTAAAGCTGGCTGTAACAACAGCCCCGACACAGTACAAAACATGAGCAACTGTAAGTGCAATTTAATTCAGCCTTTGACATTTATATAGTTTTGTCTCTTTCATTTTTGCTGTTAGTAAACTTATTTGCCCTTGACACACGTTTTTCTCTCATGCTGAATTATTGCTTCTTTTCATGGGTTTAGATTTTTATTTGTTTCTGCATAACAAACCTTTTTGCTTTGTGTGCAGAAGTGTGTACTTGCTTGCTTGGACTTCATGACCACTTGAGTAAAGGTAACTTCCTCAATCTCTCCAACATTGCAGCATTGACAAAAGGGTCCATAAGCTTTATGCATGCCCAGTACTTGCCTTCTTGTATGGCCATTTTAGATTAATAATTAAGCAATGGCTCATGTTTGAACTGACAATCCAACACAGTTTACAGGCTATCCTTTTGTATATGGTATATAAAGGGAGATAGCGGAATATTAGTCAACTCTTTAGCAGTTTTCTCTCTCCCACAACCTGTTCTTTTTTATAATTCTAATTTGCCACCTGTGGTCAAAGGAAAAGATTCAGTGATTTATGCAAAGGGGGAAGATTTAATAAGCTGAACTCAGCTAAGTACCAATCCTCAAGTAGTTGTATGATGGCTCAGCATGTCTTCAGTATTTCTGCATGCAATTCTCATCTAACTTTCACCTTATTAAGTTTGTTCATCTCCTTCTTTTGGTCCACTTATGTTTTTGACATTTTTATGCGCCTATGTTTCCCTTGAATTAGCAATGATTTTTTTATATATACATGGATGCAGCCAAAGGTATACTGAATGAACTTGAACATCTCCTTGGAGGCTTAACTGGTGTGATTGAAACTGCTAATCAAGGTTTATCACATCTAGAGACTGAAGAATCCTGCGACCAATTTTTGGAACAAGAAACAGTGGACCAGGTTGGCAATATGTTCATGAACACAGTACATCCTCTGTTTGAAGCTTATGCATGTAGTTTCTTGTTACTTACTCCTTTTTTCATGATTTAGAAAATTTATCATTGTGTTTTGGCCTTGACTTCTTTACTATGCTCCATTTTATTTGTTGCTGAGTGTTTCTTTCGAGTTTGTGCAATGCATGTGGCTGATCAAATCCTACCAGTAGTTATGCATTGTCAAAATGTCAAGTTACTGATAATATGCTCTTGGCTTACTATTATTGATTCCTATTTCAGCAGGTAGTCATTTTTAACTCAGCACAAAAAGAAATCATGATGAATTGTCAAAATGGCTCTGTTCAATGGTTTGCCTAGAGTCTCTAGACATCTTGCTATAGGGAAATATTTAAATCCTTTACGAAGAACAATTAAAGATTCAACATTATCTGTTTGAGAATATTGGAAGAACCCTTTTCTGGACTTGTATCCTTTGCTCAACTATAGTGTTGAATGTTGTATATCTAATACATGATGGGTAAACGATTTAAATTGGACAGAAGAAATATATCGGGTGTGGGAAAATTCAAATGTTTTTCATGAAAATTGATAAACCGCTAATAATTAGGAGTTTGTTCACCTCTTCCTGATCATTCCAACATGTAACAAGTAGTTCTATTATGTATACACTATAAAAGTTGTTCAGTACTTTCTTGTATTTTTTGTCCATGATGCAATTCATTCTTATGTTGCAACCTGCTTGCTCTTCAGCCCCTCCTTATACTTTGAGTTGTAAAACAAGTAGTTGTATCGGCACATTTAGCATCTCTTTTGGTTCTTCGGTTTTAAATGGCCCTTTTCAGATTCAAATCTGAATGCAGTCAGTTCAACATGTTGTTTGACTCAAAACTCTGGAATCGTTTTTATTGTTAGGAGGAAAACACATCATCTGGCCTTCAAAGACTTGAGATGATAAATCATGCTGCAATGATGGGGTTTGTTTACGATATGGTAAAGCAGGACTACATGATGCAGGTAAGGGGCCTTACTCCTTTTATAATGTTTGCTAGGTGAATATATATCATTTAATTGTGTTGCTTGTGACAACTATGGTCATGTCATTGCAGGAAAGGATTATAAATTCGTTAAATCTCAAATCGCCGTCCGCGGAATTAGAGAGCTATTGTGTGATGTGGTCCTTACGCCCCTTTGTCAGTGATGAAGTTATGAGTCATGCTTGGACCCTTCTTTCCTAGCTCTCCAGTGTTTGCAGGCAGTTGTTTCCTAGGAAAACTAATATCTGCACCGAATGCTTCTTTTACACTCTGCAATTTTTCTTTGAAAGATTTGCATATTTGCATGTGAAAGATGATGGCTAGGAACTGTTGTCCAGTCGATGGTCAAGTAAATGCATTGTATTGACACAGTTTCTTTTTTCCCCTGTAGTACGCTTTCCTCTAACCAATTTCTTGCCGATGCAAAGTATTGGGGTTCCTTCTCTGTTTGTCTCTCGTCTGAATCCTGTTGTTTTTCTCTAGAACATTAAGTGAGTCTTGTGTATATCATATTTGAGACTGCCAAGTGGGTTAGCTAGATAATACGACGTTTCCATGACCCTGCCAGCTTTCGGTATTAACTTGCAGTAAATCCAGAATTATAGAGACAGGACTGTGCATATAATCTATTGTAAAATAGAGTAATGAATTCAAAAAAATACTCTACCGTGGACAAGGAACAACATGGTGATTTACGAGGTTCAGCATCTTAAGTCTACGTCTCCCCCATGTACTCGTAAGTTCTCATTCTACCACATTCAGGCAATATCCACAGTCCAATTGACAGTCTTCAAGAACCGATTGAGTTTGTAAGAGAGTAAGTCCACCGTCAAGAATGAAGGTGGCTGGCACATTCTACAATCTTGAGTCGGAGTCTTGAATCAGAAAACAGTGATATGTAAATATTCAGGTTCAATCCCGCCTGGGAAAACTTCGGTGGGGCCACAGAACCAATCGGTCCGACTTACAAAATTAAAATTAAGAGGACCGCCCGATATAATAAAATTATAGTGCCACCCATAAATTATGAGTCCCATTCCTTGACTCAACCCAAGGTGTCTGGAATATTTTTTTTCCACAGTGAACCGTGGCCTTCATCTGATACAACCTGTTGATACGAATGAATATGACTGACACCCCCTTGAACGAAACGTTTGTTTTATTTTTATCAACAAGGTTGAGTTTGTTCTTGAACTGAGTGTGTTTTGGTAGAAGACAATGGGTTGGTTAAGATTATCTGCCAGTTGATCTTCATTTGAAATGAGCCCAACTGTTAGCTTTGGGTTGGCAAGATAATCCCGCACAAAATGATAGTCTATCTCCACATGCTTGGTTATAGCATTAAGAACGGGATTGAATTGACACTGATATAAAAGTAAGTAGTCGTTGGCGTGGAGAAAGGAACCCCACCCCCACAAGTTCACCAAGAATACTTTGTATATCCAAATAAAGTTCAGCCCCGTGCACGCACATCTGCCATATCCTTGACGACGATCTGGGAACAGTTTCCTTGAAGACCTACCAAGAAATGAGTGCTTCAGTCCAGCCAGATCCATCTGCTCCCACTCGTCCTTGCAAAATAAAAGGGAGGCGACAGTGGTGCTCCTGCTGCAAACTCTCCTCAGGCGGCTGTTAATGGTGTCGTCAGTGGCGGTACCTTTTTATTATTGATCAGGATCACGCTCAGAGCCTTTCTGAGGAGGATGTTATATAATATTTCTCCGTTCTGTCGGACTCCTGGAGAATGGTATTGGTGGTGATGAAGGAGGAGGCCTCACAGCAGAGGAAATCAATGCATTTATTGAGCAGTATGCGAAAGTGAAGCCGTCCTTGAAACTCTCAGACCAAAAGCTGCCTGAATCATAGAGTGGATCTAACAAATTAAGGTTCTGATTTTCTTACAAGAATACGTAAATATATAAGCCTCACAGTAGAGGCGGCATTATTTATTAAGTATTCCACTCCACTCGCAATATATATAAAGGAAATCGGCAAGTCACTTTGTTCTCTCCCACGGTCAGATTTTTAATGTATGTCTTGGTGGCCAAAAATGTATACTAAGATTTGATATCTTGACTATGCTGGTAGTCGATTTGATCTCATCCTTGGGAGACAATTGTACTGCCTGGGTCTTTATAACACAGCAGGTTTCTTTTTTTTCCCTAATAAATTGTGCCTGCCTGGGTTTTACTGAACAATGATATTATGGTAGAATAACAAGTGAAACTGCTAGAAAAGGCTAAACTAACTAGAAAATATCAACCAACACAATTTGGAAGCTTCTGCAAAATTTTTCACTAGGAGATTAACCATAAGAGCACAATCCTGCAGACAAATATATATTCTTCCTTTGAACACAGACCAATATCAATTATCACCAAATACACGATTACACCTGCCTCCAATCATTTATTTTTCTTAGCTTGTCCCCCCTATTCCTTCACCCATCACATTTTGCTTCTCCATCGACCAGAAATTAGAAATTTGGTCCAGCTGCCAATATCTCCTCAGTGAGTTTGTTATCTTTCCCGATCTTGTGGTCGGTGAATGTGGCGAAGTTATTCTTGAACAGGCCAGCCAGCTTCAGCAATGTATCCTTGTAAGCTTGCTTGTTTGACCACTACAACCCAATAATCAAGCATTTTAGAATGTTAATCACAGTTGATTATCGAAAAGTAAAAAATACATCAACTATTCATTTTGTAAGTGCTACACAAAAAGGCAAGAAATGGTGTGAAGGAATGGATGGACTACTAACAGTGTTCATTGGATCCAGGATTTCAGAAGGGACTCCCTCAACTTCTGTGGGGATCTCAAGCCCAAACACTTGAGTTTTCACATACTTTGCCTTCAACAGGCTACCAGAATGTATGGCATCAATGATCTTTCTTGTGTATGCTAGCTTAATGCGGCTTCCTGATCCATAGCTGCCAAGTACCAAATAAAATTTCATTCAATTTTCTTTCCTCCAAGAAAATTCTGATTGATCACCAACTGATTATGTATCAACAATTGTAAAACATACCTTCCACCTGACCAGCCAGTGTTCACGAGCCAACCTGTTGCACCGTGTTTCTGCATCTTCTCAGCAAGCATAGCTGCATACTTTGTGGGATGCAACATGATAAATGCTGCCCCGAAGCAAGCCGAGAATGTTGCCCGTGGCTCCTTCACACCATCTTCTGTGCCAGCCACCTGCATTAACCATCAAGAATTAAGTCTTGCTTTGATTTAACATGTCTACTTAGATTAACAGAAGCATCATTGGTTATAAGTCAGCTGATTATTATTACCAGGGCAGTATAACCACTAATGAAATGGTACATGGTCTGTGGCAGGTTCAGCTTGCTCACAGGAGGGAGCACACCAAATGCATCGCATGCCAAAAGGATAACATTCTTAGGATGTGGACCAACACATGGTATTTTCGCATTAGGAATGAATTCAATTGGATAGGATGCCCTGGTGTTCTCTGCAACAAATGATATGATATACGTGAATATTTCCACTCTGGTGGAACCTAATATTAATAATCTAAGAAAATCATCTGTTTAGGAAGTTCCATTCACCTGTAACAGATCTGTCAGCATAATCAACTTCTCGAGTGTGCTCATCAAACACCACATTCTCCAACACTGCCAACCACAATCAACTTACCTCAACATGCATATCCAGAAGAAGTTAAACAAAATGAAGAAATAAATAGCATTTACAGCTTCAGCAATCGAATTTGCTTTCTGTTCCATTTTATAGAACAATAATTAAATAGAGAACATATAGATTGATACCAGTTCCAAACTTGATGGCATTCCAGATATCAGGTTCCTTCTCCCTGGCGAGATCAATGCACTTGGCATAGCATCCTCCTTCAATGTTTGAGACTCCAGTCTCAGTCCAGCAGTGCTCATCATCTCCAATCAAGTATCTATTTGGATCAGTAGACAGAGTAGTCTTTCCAGTACCTGAAACCAGCATCTCAATTAATAAAAAAGCAAATATGGAAGAAATAAATAGGCCAACAGGCCTAATACCTCTCGTGATATGAACAGAATGTTGTCAAAGCGTACAGTTAGAGGGACACATATCGGTATGGCAAGGCTTTGCACCACATCGCGACCATGACATGGTGATACTATACCTGACAATCCAAAGAAGAGGGCAACATCTCCATCTTTTCCCATATTGCAGCCAGAGTGTAAGGAGAGGATTTGACGCTTAGGCATAAGATAATGCATAACACTGAATAGACCCTTCTTCATTTCCCCGGCGTACTGTGTGCCGAGGATTACCATTTCCCTTCTAGCAAGATTCAAATCTATGCTAGTAGAGGATGTCATGTAATGTGTATAACGATTACAGGGGAACTGGCCAGCATTGTATATAGTGAAGTCCGGAGTACCGAAATCCTCCAGCTCTTCAGGAGTGGGTCGGATACACCTGTCACCCACCCAGTCACATCCAATTGTACACACTTAGCTCATAACAACACCATGGCATTGTCTTACCATTTTCCTCCATTGTAGGGGGGGATAAGAATTATAAAAGAATCATATCAGAATTAACATTGCTTCGGCGATATATATAGGAAACTTATCTGGGAGGCTTAGGACTTTGCGGGATCGGAGAGAAACACAATAATGCATAGTAAATATGTTAGAATTCTGCTTCAACTTACATGTTGTGCATGAACAACGAATGGTACGCTCTTGCAGATACAATCCTCACTTTTATTCTGTTCTCAGGATCCCAATTCAAGAATTGATCATTCACAAAGACCTGAAAAGCCATACATAAATATATTTATTTATTTGACAAAAAAAGAGATTTAGTAGAATTTATTAATTGTTTGGTTAGAGCAAAGATGCATTCTTTTTTTGAACAATCCACAAATATGCCTGCCAGTGGGAGAAAGCTGCGACAAAAGTGTGCAATGCTAAAGAAACATTCAGGACAAAAACGCAACCACCAGAAGGCGACAAAATTGCTACTCCCAATGAGGACGAGAAGCAAATAAGTCCAAGTTATCGGACAAGACAACATAGATACCATACCACCACATATCTCCATCAAGCATCAACAAAAAACATAAAGTAAGCAATTCGAAGATACAAGTCCAAAGAAAACAGTTTGTCAGGATAAGAGCACAACAGTTGGCTACTACTGACTACCTTGTCCAAAGAATTCAAGTAATCAACAGCTCGTTCTCGGTTAACCATGAAGGTATGCTCGTCCATTTCAATGTTGGGGGAACCCCTGGGGATCAACAAATTAATTAATTTCTTTTTTTTGTTTACGAAAAAGAAAAGACGAAACGCAAAAATTAAGAGGTAGTATACTTACTTTCCCCACCAAAGCTCCTCCCCTGTAACATCATCCCTGACGACACGCTTATCCCTTGGAGCACGACCGGTCTTGGCACCGGAGAGGGTGGCTAATGCGCCGGTGGATGTGATAAATGACCCTTTCTCGTACTTTATGGCTTGTTCATACAGCTCTGCATGCAGTCCCCCAACCCCAACACACAATCTTTAATTAATATAGTATTAAATTAGTACATTAAACGACGTCACTCCCACGTAGATTAATAAAGAAATTGCATATGTATAACCTGCAGGGGAGAGGTTGTAGAGGACATGGGTGAACTTCAAGGAGCTGTCACTAACGCTGATGGTGGGTGCCTCGACATGGTGGTGGTGGTGCACCTTGGTGGGCTGGACCTTGTTTGCTGGGTCTCCTTTCACCACTTTAGGCCCAGTTTCTCTTGTCAGGGATGCCAATGACGCACTGTTCCCAAAACAAAAATAACACATAAATTATTATTTACAAAAAGAGAAAAAAAAAACATTTATTAGTATCCCGATTATATATTTGGTTTGGTTTCTTCTGAGTCAACAACAGGAAGCCGTGGCAAAAAAATCAATGTGTATTCAATTTTTTTTTTTTTAACCAACAATGAGTATTCTATCGTTCAGGCAAGTTGTAGGTAGGGGCTTATTTTTGGGAATCTTAATCCCAGCCAGGAACAACTTCATGGGATTCTTAGGACCATCCATATAGATGCATCCAGGGAAGGGAAGGGAAGGTGGCTTAATAATTCCTCCAGTACTCATTCCATTCCGAATCAAAGAATCCTCCGAAAATCGCGTCGAGAAATTAAGGAGTGGCACACCTCCCATCGTACTGCTGCTAGTGGACCCCATACCTTCTACACAGCAAACATCATCCCCCCGAAAATCTTTCCCAATATATTTTGTTTTTTTTTCAGTACTCATTCCATTCCGAATCAAAGAATCCTCCGAAAATCGCGTCGAGAAATTAAGGAGTGGCACACCTCCCATCGTACTGCTGCTAGTGGACCCCATACCTTCTACACAGCAAACATCATCCCCCCGAAAATCTTTCCCAATATATTTTGTTTTTTTTTTTTAAAAAAAAATATCATATCATATCAGAATATCAGATCAGATCACCCACCGTTCCAATTCCAACATGATATCACGGTTGGCCCTTTTCTTTTGCCCCCCTTCTCCCACTACTAGCCTTCCTTTTGTCTTACCATTTTTCATATATTTCTGGATTAGTTTATGTTTCTGTGGTTTAAGCTAAGCAACATTTTGAATTTACCGGGGGATTTTTTTGGGTTTCAAACATATTATTTTGCCTTAGGAAAATAATCATATTAACTAACCAGGTTTATTATTTACGCCGAGGGAAAGAATGAGTAAATATATTTTGTAAATAATAAAAAAAAAAGAAGAAGAAAGAATCAGTGAATATATGTATATAGAGTGAGTATATATATACCTAATGGACTGGAGCTGCTGTTTTTGGCGCTCTTGGTCGGAGATGGGGGAGAATGGAGCCTGGGTCCCATTGATTGGGGTGGTGGGTGCAGATTTCTTCTTCTGAAGGGAATGGAGCTCATCAATCGTCTGTGCCTTCACTGTGGGTGCACTCATATCCTGGCATATCCCTCCGTTATCTTTATTGTATTTCTGTTTCTCACTCGTCGTTATCTTCTTCAACCCGTTCCCCTTCATCGCCACCTGTCCGTTCCCGTTCGATGCCATTCCTCTCTATCTGTCAAACCAAGATGATCATAAAATAAAACACAATTTCCAATTATTTTCCATATATATATATATACCTATCCGCTAACATGAATATATATATATATATACATTCAAACAAAGTTTTTTGTTGATAGGTATTGTCCAGTAACACTACCAAGCTCAGCTAGTAAAAGTGCTGATTGGTACAGCAAACAGCAAAATACGTACTACTACCGCGCTTGTTTCTGTTCGGTACACTATCGGTTGATCGTAATAATACCACTAAACCAAGATCAATGACTGATCATCGTCATGGTATAATTAACGTCTAAATTCCCATGCAACGAAATATAAACATTAATTTTTTTTTGGAATAAGGAACAGAGCAAGACAGTTTTGCAAGAGAGACAGAACGAACCCGGTAAAAACGAGAGATGGGCCCGAAGATGTACGTAAAGAAACACAAAGGTTGAAAGAAAATAAAAGGTTAAAGAGAAACTTGAGCGAAGGTGGTGGATTTTTCTACCATCAAATAGAGGGTTTGATGTGGGGAGGGAGGGAGAGAGAGAGAGAGAGAGAGAGAGAGATAGATGGCGAATTGAGAAGTGGCGAAGAAGCAGAGCAGCCCCCACGAGGCCTTTTAAAGGGATTGTTAACCAGAGTTAAACTCCACCATATGGAGGTAACCGGGGTTAGGTTTTATCCCCTGTCTGGGTGAAGCTCCATAAAAGGCAAAATTCCAAAACTTCACTTAGAACGGAGCAAGCCAGTGGGTCCGGTAATGACTACTACTATCCAAAGCCCTGTGGTCCCCACCAATCCTACAGATGATCCGATGGTTATTTTATTACCAACAACATTTTGTCCATCCATCATAACAACAATCAAATCTCATTTGGTTTGAGCCGCTTCTAATCAAGAAGTTTCATTTTGTCCATCCATAATAACTGTTGGCCCAAAGTGGCTAAAAGGGGAGCTGAATTAGTCTTTTTTAGATTAAATTCGATTTGGTATCACTAATGCCAAAGTGTTTATGTGTTTAAATTTTGTGTTTAAGAATGCTAATGATCAAACTAATTAACACACAAGGAGGAAATGTTAGAAATAATTGGACACACGATTTATAGTGGTTCGCCACACAGGACTACATCCACTACTCAAGGATCCCCCCTTGAGATTTCTAACTAACTCTTATTATGGTTTTTCACGGGTTCAACCACTAACCTAAAATACAAGTTTTTTCCTTAGGCTCAACTCAAACCTTACACACTCACCACAAAGCTTTCACTAGCTTTGTCTTACAGAAGATCCTTTGAAACAAAGTGTACAATTAAGTACTACAACTTTTTCCTTCAAATATTTTCTCTCAATGTATGAGCTAAGAAAAATTTTTCTCTCTTTCTCTTTGCTTGATTGAGAACTGCAAATGCAACTATGTTTGCTTGAATTCTGAAACTCGGTTTAGCAGCTCTAAAGTTCTCCTTGAATCAGCATCACTTTATATAGACAAGGTGGATGGTGGCAATTCGAATTTGAACCGTTGCATGTCCCTTTCCATCCAGCTGGTTTGTCTCCCGAGGTGCCAGAGCGTCAACGTTCATATTGCCTGTTGTCCCTTTCACTTTGGCACGAGATCCAACGGTCTGCAGCTTTTGTCATTGATGTCATTGTTTAGCATAGTCCTAGGTTGGTCCTAGAAAGTTTGAATCAGCTGACTTTTGATTTGTTTAAGGTAGGCTTTTCATTGATTCAGATTCCACAAATGGTAGTGTCCTAGGTTGTTTGACCAATGCCCATAAGGATTAAACAAATCAAGTCATTTGGTTGGCTTTTTGTTGAAAGCTACATGTCAACTCCACTAACACATCCTCCAATCCTACTCACACTTCTTCCCACAGAAGAACATAATCTTCATCAGAGTCATAAAAATAATCTTCACAATCACAATTTCCTTCACATTGGGTAGAATCAGCGCCCCATATAAAATGACCATTAATATGGGAAACATAGACAGCAGATCACGATTTGAACACCTTTGTGAGCTACAATTCAGTGTTAGAAACACAAGATACTAGGTTGTTGACCAATCCTTTTAAGGATAAAATAATCACAAGTGGCATGGGAGTTTGCATGTTGAAAGCGACATCTCATGCTTAAAAAAAAAAAACAATCCCACTCACTCATCACCCATGGCTTGATCACGATTTGGAAGCTCCTCATGTGAGCTACAATACATGGTTAGGCACAATACATACTACACATAGGTTTGTATAGGTTTGTCATAATCAAAACCTAGTTAGTGTATTTAACCATATAATAATAATTGGCATATCAAATTGTATTTAAAGGCATATAATAATAGTATAATGGGTTTTTGGGTTTTTTGGGCCCCCGTGTTTAGTGGTTTGGCCAATTGGGTACCCCGACATTTTTTTTGGCCGGGCATATACCCCGAGATTGCATGGGCAGGCCAAATGTATACCCCTGGTCAGGCACCTGCTGACGTGGAGGCTGCCCGGGTATTTGCGCGTGTTACTGTAGCAAAACGACGTCGTTTTAAGTGAGAAAACGACGTCGTTTCATGCCACGCTGGACACAGGTGGCTTAGTGGGGGCCCACTTCACTCAAAGCCAATCCTCTAAAACGACGTCGTTTTGCTACAGTAACACGCGCAAATACCCCGGGCAGCCTCCACATCAGCAGGAGCCTGACCAGGGGTATACGTTTGGCCTGCCCATGCAATCTCGGGGTATATGCCCGGCCAAAAAAAAATGTCGGGGTACCAAATTGGCCAAACCAGTAAACATAGGGGCCCAAAAAACCTGAAAACCTAATCAATGGCATAATTTGATCCATGCCTTATATTAATAATCATACTTAATTAGGCCTAAGCATACTTAATTAACCTTAAGCATCTTTCTAATCATCAACCGATTTACATTCTCCCTCTTTTTGATGATGACAAACCTTAAACTATGTGGAGATGTGAATTTTGTGTATTCTAAGCTCCCCCTCAACATATGCTCCCCCTATCTAAAATATTTTTCCAATTTGTCCATCATTCAAATGATTAGAGCATAAGGAGCAGAAAAATAAATTGAACACGTAGAATTGTGAAGCCACATTATATTAAAAGAGAATGAACATGTCGACAAACACAGATCCACATGCTCCCGAACCTAGTAATCTCTCCCCCTTTTGGCATCACAAAAAACACAACAAGGATAGACAGATTGGCATGGAAGAAGCCATAGCAGAAACAACAGCAACAGAGATGAAAGAGAACAACCAAATAACAGTAGACAGAAAGACATACTGGCATCGAAAATGCCATAACTAATAGCAATGATAAAGAACAAGCAAAGATAGAACATGCATTATCCTAATTGAGCATCAGATCTGGATAGCCATGAGAGGTCAGACACTGGTAGATTTTTGGCCGGACGAGGAATCAGTAGACTCAACATCATCACTACTATCATCGCCCTCATCTCCTTCAACTATTTTCTCAACCTTATTCTCGGCAACCAACAGATCAAGTTGAGCTTTTCCCGTTTCTATGATCTTCTTCAACATACCTTTAAGCTCATACAGCTCTTCCTTCACATCCTTTATCTCCTCAGACAGAGCTTCAATGCGAGCATCCTTAGAGGCACTCGGCTGAACCACATAGAAAACTCCATGCTTATTCTTTTTTAGGTGCATTTTGCTAAGAGTGGCAGTGCAGATGGAGTCACCAAGTACTGAATGACGCGCTTTGGTGGGAATCACACCAAAGTGACGAGCAATCAAGGTGATAAGGCTTCCATAAGGTCGAGCAGCAGATAGACGAAGGTGGTGAAAGATGATGTACCCATAGTCAACAGGACTATTCGTCAGCACACAACCCAGAAGCCACATGTCATAAGTCTTGAGCAAGGTCTGGTGTCCTCCACGGGGAATCAAGACTCTTATGATAAATTAAAGAACCAACCTATGCTCAGGACAGAGAACTTGATAGGAACCCTTCTTGGTGGACTGCCCAAATAACAACTTTCTCTACTCAGAAAGGCTAGGTGTGTCGGGCACATTGACAGGATTTCCAGAGGTAGTGTTATAGTACCTAACAGAGCCTTTCTTCAAATTCAACATCTTCCTAATCAATTTGGCATTGACAAAGATAGAGACCCCACAGATTGTGCTTTGAAGACCAATAACGTTACCAATATCATCATGCTTAGGTAACAAATTTGTGTGGAAATCCTGAACCAAAGATTCATAGGCAGATACCTGAAGAGTGGTTAGTGTGGTAAGTTGAGCCCGCTCTACTTTTTCCATAATGGAAGATCCAATCAAATCCTCAAAGTGGACAGAAACAGATTTCAGAAATTTGAAACCACTACCCACGATTTCAGTGGGATCCTTCTCTTCCTCCTCATCATCAATAACCTTCTTCGGCTTCATTTTGGATCTGGAGAGTTTCCCTGACTTGCTGATATGTTTTACCGAGGGTTCATAGCATTCTTCACTCTCAGATCCTTCTTTTTTATCCTCAGCCACTATAGGTGTATCCCTAGTTACACCTTCAGGGGTTACATCCAGAATCACTTCATCATCATCATCTTTTTCCTCTGACTTTGGAACCGCATAAACCACCTTTTCTTTTCCTTTTCTGGATACAGGAGTCTTCAGCCTTTGTACCCGAGTACTCTCTCTTAGTGCACGCTTTGGCATCGCAGATGCCATAAGCTTTTCAGGCCTTGCTGGCTTCATTTTCCTTCCAGCCGTGGTCTTGGCTCTCTTGGATGGATATTTCTGGGCTAAGGGAGTGTTATCATCTGAGGGGGTTCTCTCAGGGGAGTTCCAAGGGTTCTCTGGTTGATTTTTAGGAGTAGGGTTAGGAGGGACCTCAAAGATATTCTGGATAATGGATGGATTGTCAGCAGGAGGAAGGTCAATGAGTGAGGATTGTTTTTGAACAAGCTCAAGTACCTTGGCCTGCTTCTCGAGATCAAGCTCCTTCACAAAGTGATCAATCATCGATTTCCTCTTCTGAGCTCGAAATTTTGTCTGCTCAGTGGGATCAGCGAGGTGTGGAGGAATTCGAATCTGAGATAGGAACTCATCTGTGGAGGCTGCAATGTTTGCAAGAGTTTTTGCAGCCTCTTGATCAGTGATTGGTTCAGGTAGGTTTGAAGGTGTGGAAGACATCTTTAGAGAGGAGTGTTTTCGCTTTTTAGGAGGTTTTGGTAGAGTATTTGGAGGTCTTGTAGATGGAGTTGATAGTGTGGGTTTTGAGTGTCTTGTAACTCTGGTTAGAGAAGTCTTTGACACGGCTGGGGCAGTAGAAGGAAGTACAGGGGTTTCGGTGTTTCGAGAGTTTGTAGGGTTTTTAGTTCTTCCCATTTTGAGTAACTGATAAGTTAATTTGAGGAAGACTTTGATTGTGGGAGTGATGGCGAGAAAGTCGGTTGTGAGGTGAGGTTGGATAAGGAAGGAGGTTATGTAGTGGAGGTGGGTTGTCGTTCCTATCTAACGGGTAATAAAGAGTTTTAATGCAGCAATAACACTCAACCTTATAGCCTTCTAGGTAATGGTCATCTCCCTGTCAATCACGCACTTTGTCCAACATACACTATAGCTGCTTTTCCATCCACTTGCACTGTCAGACCCGTGCATATTATTTTATTCAATAAATCATCTCCTCGTGTAGTGGCGCCGATGATGCCAAAATGTCCAGATTCTTTTCCTGACCAGTTTTCCACTTTATGTATACCTCTAGGCTTATCACTTTACCATCCATCATAGCTCGGATTTTCTAGAGTGATGTGTGTGTCTTTTGAATACATGTCACATGTTTTAAAGAGTTAGAAGCACATATCTGGATAGCCTTGAATTTTAAGGTGCATTACACATACCTAGCTCCACCGAATTTTTGCAAATTGTTCTTCCTTCAAGAGTTTAGTGAATATATCTGCAAGCTGCCTCTCGGTTGTGACAAAATCAAGTGTTATATCTTTCTTAAGCACATGATCTCTAATAAAATGGTGCCTTATTTCTATGTGTTTTGTTCTAGAGTGTTGAATAGAATTTTTAGTCAAGTTTATGGCACTAGAACTATCACATAAGATTGGTATAGTTTCAAACTTTAAACCATAGTCTAGTAGGGTTTGTTTCATCCAAAGTAATTGTGTACAACAAGATCCTGCAGCTACATATTCTGCCTCGGTTGTTGATGTAGCTACTGAATTTTGTTTCTTACTAGACCAAGAAACTAATGAATTTCTCAAGAATTGGCATGTCCCACTAGTACTCTTTCTATCAAGCATGCATCCAGCAAAGTCAGCGTCAGAATATCCAATTAAATTAAATGACTCAACCTTGGGATACCAAAGACCTAGAGAGGGTGTTCCATTTAGATATTTAAAGATTCTTTTAATAGCCCTCAAATGAGATTCTTTAGGACATGCTTGAAAGCGAGCACACAAGCACACACTAAACATAATATCAGGTCTAGATGCAGTGAGAAAGAGGAGACTTCCAATCATACCTCTATATTTCTTAATATCCACATCTTTACCAAATTCATCTTTATCAAGCTTTGTTGTTGTGCTTGTCGGGGTTGGGCTTACTTTGGCGTCTGACATGCCAAACCGTTTCAGTAGCTCCTTTGTATATTTAGTTTGACCAATGAAGATACCATCATCATATTGTTTGATTTGGAATCCAAGAAAGAAGTTCAGTTCTCCCATCATGCTCATCTCGAATTCACTGTGCATTAGCTTTTCAAAATCTTGACATAGAGCATCATTAGTAGCACCAAATAATATATCATCAACATAGATTTGGTGTTTCACAAAAAGTATGGAATCAACTTTACCTTTAACAAAGTTTTGAGAGAGAAGAAATGTGCTTATCTGTCATACCATGCCCTAGGAGCTTGTTTGAGTCCATATATAGCCTTTTTAAGCTTATAGACATGTTTTGGATGCTCATAATCCTCAAATCCGGGAGGTTTCTCCACATACACCTCTTCCATGATTATACCATTCAGAAAGGCACTTTTCACATCCATTTGGTAGAGTTTGAAGGATTTGCAGGATGCATATGCAAGGAGCATCCAAATGGACTCTAGGCGAGCAACGGGCGCAAAAGTCTCATCAAAGTCAATTCCTTCTTCTTGGTTGTAGCCTTGTGCCACAAGCCTCGCTTTGTTCCTTGTCACATTCCCAGCCTCATCCAATTTATTCCTAATTACCCATTTTGTCCCAATTATTGAATAATTGGTGGGTCTAGGAACTAATTCCCAAACATCACTTTTCACAAATTGATTGAGCTCTTCTTGCATAGCCATCACCCAATTTTCATCATTGATAGCATCATCGACATTTTTGGGCTCAATTTGTGAGAGAAAAGCTTAATGGGAATTAAGATTGTACAAGGATGATCTAGTGGTTACACCTTTAGATGGATCTCCAATAATGTCACAGGTTGACAGTCCTTTTGGCACCTTTAATGCCGGACTGTCAAGAACAGTAGATGGTGTAGATTTTGAAAGGGTTTCAATTTGAATTGCACTTGCAATTTGCACTTCTTTCTCCTTTTCAATCTCAGCAGACCTTTCTGGGTTATCAACAAGGATATCGCCAGGTTGTTTATCCTGACTAAGCATATTCTCATCATCAACACCATTGTTAGTTTGCACAAGTTCATCAAATACAACATGTATTGATTCCTCAACTATAAGAGTTCTTTTATTATAGACCCTATATGCTTTACTCCTAGTTGAGTATCCAAGAAATACACCATCATCAGATTTAGCATCAAACTTACCTAAGGAGTCCTTGGTATTTAGTATAAAACACTTTGACCCAAAAACTTTAAAGTAGCTAATGTTTGGTTTTCTATCATGCCAAAGCTCATATGGAGTTTTTTTCTAGTTGTGATCTAATTGTTACACGGTTTAGGATATAGCAAGCAGTATTTACTGCTTCAGCCCAAAGATAAGTTGGTAAAGATTGTTCATTTAACATTGTCCTAGCCATTTCTTGTAGAGTTCAGTTCTTCCTTTCAACTACCCCATTTTGTTGGGGAGTTCTAGGAGCTGAGAATGTATGCTCAATGCCATGTTCATCACAAAAATGATTAAAGACAAGGTTATCAAACTCACCACCATGGTCACTCCTAATCTTGTCTAATTTATAACCCTTTTCATTTTGGAGTTTTCTTATTAAGGAAGCGAATTCATAAAGTGCATGGTCCTTTTGTGAGAGGAAGATGACCCATGTGAAACGAGAGTAGTCATCTATAACAACAAAAGTGTAACACTTACCTCCAAGACTTACCACTTTAATAGGTCCAAAGAGATCAAGGTGTAGTAGCTCAAATGGTTTGGTAGTGGAGATGCACTTTTTAGGCTTGAATGAGCTTTTGAATTGCTTTCCAATTTGGCATGAATGACATACCTTCTCTTTTTCAAATTTCAGCATAGGTAGTCCCCTCACAAGTTCCTTGTTTTGAAGTTTTGCAATAAGCTCATGATGTGCATGCCCCAATCTTCTGTGCCAAAGTTCAGCTGTTTCTGTACTAACATTTAAGCACTTGTTTTCCGGATTAGAGACATCAACCATATTAATGGAATACAAGTTTCCTTGTCTTTTACCAATAAACAAAGTTTGATTATCATCATTGTTAGTTACTAAGCATTTGTTAGATTAAAAAATTACTTTGCATCCACGGTCACATAGTTGAATTATGCTGAGTAAGTTGAATTTTAGATTTTGAACTAACAACACATGCTCAATGGTTGGATCCTTACCGACATTGCCTACACCCAATACTTTTCCTTTCGATTTGTCGCCAAAGGTGACAGAACCTTTACCTCTTGGATTTAAGGATGAGAACTTGGACATATCACCCGTCATATATCTTGAGCACCCACTATCGAGCACCCACTCATCCCCATTGACCTGTTGCAATGTCAAGTTTTAGGTACCCAAACATGCTTGGGTCCTTGTGAATTAGTCTTGGTACCTCTAGGTACCCACATAAACTTTATAGGACAAGTCTTTCTCCTAAAGATGCAATTTTTGATTTTGTGTCCATTTCTATTACAATAGTGACAAGTGATGTTATGGCTAGATACAGTCCTAACAAATTCAGTCCGATGATATGCTTTAGTATTTCGGGTATTAGAAGAATAGTTAGGCTTAGCTTGAAAAATGTGATGTGTAGCTCCAAGACCTACTTTTTGTAATGTATGTCTTTGTTGACTTAGAATCATATCTAAACCTTTACTACCATGATCAAACTTTTCAAGCATACTTTTCAAAGAATCCACAGTCTTTTTCAGATCCACATTTTCATGTGCGAGTCTTGTATTCTCTTCCTTACATGTATCAAGTTGTTGCACAAGAACCTTTTGTGACTTAGCGAGTGTTTCTTTATCCGCTTTGGCGTCTTCAAAACCATTATTGGACAGGGTCAAATTTTTAGCCATTTCTTTATTTTTTACCATACATTCTTCCTTTTCAGTTTCTAGGAGTTCAACCTTCCTTTTTAATATTTTGTTTGTCTTAACCATGGCTTTAAAGCTTTCAAATAATTTTTCATATGCATCATGGAGTTCATCAAAAGAGAAACTAGATGAGTTGGAATGATTTACCTCTTTTTCTTCTCGTGCCATAAGACAAAGGTTTGCCGATTCCTCTTCATCCGATTCATCATCTGAATCAAGCTCATCCCATGCAGTCATTGTTTTCTTACCCTTGTTCTTGAAGTTATTGAACTTAGGTTTTTGCATGTTGGGACATTCGGCCTTGATATGCCCGGGTTGATTGCAACCATAGCGCAAAGGTTGCTCCTTCTTTGATTCATCAACCTTCACACCTCTGAAGTTCCTACCCTTGAGGTTTCTCCTTTTCATAAATTTTACAAATTTCCTTGTAATTAAGGCAACGTCTGGGTCACTTTCGGAATCACTCACATGTGAGGACTTGAGAGCTATATCCTTCTTTATTTTTGGTTTTTCTTCAAATTTTGACCCATGAACAATGAGACTTCCCATAAGATCATTGTAAGTGAGAGTGTTCATGTCTTTGGCTTCCTCAATAGCAGTGACCTTTAGTTCCATATTCAGAAGGAAGAGATCGAAAAATTTTTGTTACCTTTTCTTTGTTTGTAATGGTCTTGCCAAGACAAGCCAAGTTATTACACAAGATGGTGAATCTTGTGTCGAGTTCTTGTATTGTTTCATCAGGCAGCATCTGGAAAAGTTCGAAATCTCTCATCAGTCGATTCATCTTTGACTCTTTGACTTGGTTAGTTCCTTCATGCGCAATGCATAAAGTACTCCAAATTTCATGTTATGTTTCACATGATCTGACTATTTCAAATTTGGCTTGACTGATGCCACAAAGGAGTGCATTCTTTGCTTGGGCATCTAGTTTGGCTTTCTTCATCTCAGCTTCACTCCAGGTCTTCATTTCCTTCGTTGGACGTGAGTAAGGAGAATTTACAACTTCCCACATCTCAAGATCCTTTCCGTCAAGAAAGGTCTTCATGCGAAACTTCCAATGATCAAAGTTGAGGCCGTTGAAGAAGGGTGCATTGTTGATGTTGTTTCCCTCAAATGCCATGATCTTTTCTCTTGGATGTTAATCCACAAATGGAGATACCTCGCTCCGCTACCAATTGTTGGCCCAAAGTGGCTAAGAGGGGGGGTGAATTAGTCTTTTTCGGATTAAACCCGATTTGGTGTCACTAATGCCAAAGTGTTTATGTGTTTAGGTTTTGTGTTTAAGAACGCTAATGATCAAACTAATTAACACACAAGGAGGAAAGGTTAGAGATAATTAGAGACACGATTTATAGTGGTTCGCCACACAGGACTACATCCACTACTCAAGGATCCCCCCTTGAGATTTCTAACTAACTCTTATTATGATTTTTCACGGGTTCAACCACTAACCTAAAATACAAGTTTTTTCCTTAGGCTCAACTCAAACCTTACACACTCACCACAAAGCTTTCACTAGCTTTGTCTTACAGAAGACCTTTTGAAACAAAGTGTATAATTAAGTACTACAACTTTTCCCTTCAAATATTTTCTCTCAATGTATGAACTAAGAAAAGTTTTTCTCTCTTTCTCTTTGCTTGATTGAGAACTGCAAATGCAACTATGTTTGCTTGAATTCTGAAACTCGGTTTAGCAGCTCTAAAGTTCTCCTTGAATCAACATCACTTTATATAGGCAAGGTGGATGGTGGCAATTCGAATTTGAACCATTGCATGTCCCTTTCCATTCAGCTGGTTTGTCTCCCGAGGTGCCAGAGCGTCAACGTTCATATTGCCTGTTGTCCCTTTCACTTTGGCACGAGATCCAGCGGTCTGCAGCTTTTGTCATTGATGTCATTGTTTAGCATAGTCCTAGGTTAGTCCTAGGAAGTTTGAATTCAGCTAACTTTTGATTTGTTTAAGGTAGGCTTTTCATTGATTCAGATTCCACAAATGGTAGTGTTTTAGGTTGTTTGACCAATGCCCATAAGGATTAAACAAATCAAGTCACATGGTTGGCTTTTTGTTGAAAGCGACATGTCAACTCCACTAACACATCCTCCAATCCTACTCACACTTCTTCCCACATGTTGATCACGATTTGAACACCTTTGTGAGCTGCAATTCAGTGTTAAAAACACAAGATACTAGGTTGTTGACCAATCCTTTTAAGGATAAAATAATCACAAGTGGCATGGGAGTTTGTATGTTGAAAGCGGCATCTCATGCTTAAAAAAAAAACAATCCCACTCACTCATCACCCATGGCATGATCACGATTTGGAAGCTCCTCATGTGAGCTACAATACATGGTTAGGCACAATACATGCTACACATAGGTTTGTCATAATCAAAACCTAGTTAGTGTATTTAACTATATAATAATAATTGGCATATCAAATTGTATTTAAAGGCATATAATAATAGTATAATCAATGTCATAATTTAATCCACGCCTTATATTAATAATCATACTTAATTAGGCCTAAGCATACTTAATTAACCTTAAGCATCTTCCTAATCATCAACCGATTTACAATAACAACAATCAAATCTCATTTGGTTTGAGCTGCTTCTAATCTAATCAAGAAATTTGGAATTAACAGTATTGAAAATACGCGTTTTAAGAGTGAGAGGCGCTATAATTTCTATTATGTCTTAATCTGAATTAATTTAAACTTTTTGATATTCTTTAAAGGATTAATGTCACATTTCGTCCTTGTATTGCCTCTCAAATTGAAATTCATTCTTGTGTTGAGTTTTGATTGGTTTTGATTCCTCAGTTGGTCAATTTTTTAAGGTTTTAGTCCTTTTTACCGATTTTACCCCTAAAATTCAGCCCTTTATTGTTCAAACCAATTTACCCACCCGAAATTCGACCAACTAACCGACCCAACCCGGAACCCATTAAAAAATCTCCAATAAGTATATAACTCTATCTCCCAATATCAAAATTTTGGAAATCAATAAAAAAAGTACAAAAAAATAAAATTTTTTTTAAAAATAAAAAAATATTAAAGTAAATTATTTTTTAGCTTAAAAATTTTTAAAAATATAATTTTTTTGGATGTGTGGAGAAGAAAGGAAGGAGAAAATAAAAATTTAAAAAAATAGATAAAAAAATTAAATTGGAAAATTTTTAAATTGAAAAAATAATATAAATTATGATTTTTAATTTTTTAAAAAATAATTTGTATTTTTTTATAATATTTAAATTTTTGATGTTGAAGGGGAAGGAGGAGGAGGACAAGAAGAAGAAAGAAAAAAATAAAAATAAAATAGAAAAAAAACATGTGGAGAAGATATGTTTAAATTTTTAAATTTTTTAAATTAAAAAATAATTTAATTTATGATTTTTTAATTTTTTAAAAATTTTTTTAAAAATAATTTTTATTTTTTTATGTTCTTAAAATTTTTGATGTTGGGAGGTAGAGTTATTTGTTTATTGGAAATTTTTGAATAGGGTTTCCGGTTGGGTCGGTTAGTTGGGTCAAATTTCGGGTGGGTAAATTGGTTTGAACAATAAATGGCTGAATTTAGGGGTAAAATCGGTAAAAAGGACTAAAACCTTAAAAAATTGACCAACTGAGGGATCAAAACCAATCAAAACTCAACACAAGGATGAATTTTAATTTGAGGGGGCAACACAGGGACAAAATGTCACATTAATCCATTCTTTAAAAGTGAATTCGCGTAGAATATTAGTGCGAAAGTAAAGGGAAAAAATTGGATTGCCCATCCAATTTTAGCTAGTATTTGCCTTACATCCTTATTTCATTGAGTAGTACCATAATTTTTCACTGAATAGTGATTTGCTTTAGCATGTATCTTGAAAGTTGTAATGAATCCGTAAGCAAATTTTTTTCGGAAATAAAAATATTCTATATTACCAATAAGGCAAACGGATAAGTCATGATAATTCATTTGTCGGATAATAATACTACGTAAGCTTCCAAAGTAATAAAATATATTGACCAGTGTCTGTCTAAAACTTGTGAATGATATGATTTTTTATGTTGATAAAAAAAAAGATATGTTTTTTTATGCTGCTCAATGGTTGAATCAAATTTTACTTGTTATAATTTTAATCATATCATAAAAAATTTCCGTTTATGTAATTTATCTTTTATATAATAAAATAACTTATTTTTTGATGGGTATATAAATTGAAGAAAAATTACCACCGCAGCTCAAACAATATTTTTTTTTTACTTCCATCAGAAGACAGTATTTTTTATGAACCAACACTAAATTAATTGTAAGTTTACCAATATGGGCTGGTTTATTTGGTAAGCGATTTGGTTCAAGCTCAAGCAAGATCTTGGGTTTGAGACTTGAATTTTTGTGTATGCTGAAAATTTTTATTGGGAGACTCACCCATTATATCCATGTATATGACCCGAGTCGAATCCGGATTAGTCGGGGTAAAATTTTATATACCCAAATGGGGAAAAAATTAATTAATTGGAAGGCTGTACAAGTCGGGGTAAAATTTTATATATCCCAATGGGAAAAAAATTAATTAATTGGAAGGCTGTACAATACCCACCTGGAACAGGTTGGGTCCGCGTGGCGAATAGTTTTTTTAAAAAAAATCTCTCTCAATTATTATTCTTCCATCGCATAGCAATGTAATAGCTCTTTTTTTTGTGCATAGCTATTTTTTGTATGTAAATAATTGCCGACTTCTATTTGTACTAAAATTAGCTTTTTTTGTTTTTTATTATTACTCTGAAAGTATATATTGCGCTAACAATATCTTGGATGAGTAGTTATATCTTATATCTAATGTATTACTTGAGCAGACATTTAGGGTTGGTATAGCCTATTCTAATTAGTATAATTTTGATAAAACAACATACTATGTAATACGTATACCCTATCCAATAATTAGTATCATTTTGATAAAACAACATATTATGTCATAAATTTCCAAATTATAGAGTTAAATTTAGTGAAATAAATAAAGGAAATAAGAAACCAAAAAATTTTGTTATATATTTTATATTTTTCAAGTATTACTTAGTTATTAGTCAGAGTATACCAACCCAGAACAATAAAAACAAATCAAATAATTTTTCCCATTTCATATACTCAGGATCCTTATCCCCCTAGCAGGGAAAACATAAAGAGTTTTTTAAATCAGGAGAAAGACAGAAATTGTTCAGTTTGAATTCTTTGCTAAAGACCTTGCAAATGTGAAAGAACAGATTATAGATGGCATAATGGATCCAATATTTTCCCTCATTTATCGTATCCTAGCTAAATGAGTGGATATGTCGAGTCGAGTATACCAGTAGGCAGTAATTTTATCCACTTCCCAATTAGTAGTGAGCTTTATTTTAAATTAAATTTTATCCAAAATAATTGTACAAAGTTTGATGGACTGGTGAGCTTGTAGTATATCCACTTCCTATATACTTGGGGGATGTGCAGAATAAAATTTTCCATTTCGAGCATATTTTTTTCTTTAGGCAACTGGTTAGGATTTAACCAAATTTAAATCAACATTTTAATTTTGGATTTAGTGTCACAACAGTGCTTTCGACTTTCTTCCTTTTTATTGAAAAGGAAAAGACGGTTGTGGATGACTGGCAAATGGCGTGGCCATGGTCATGTTAAATTGATAGGTTTGAAGATATGATAGGATTTTTTTTTTTTGATAAGAAGATATGATAGGATTATAGAGAAGAAGTAAAGGAGGGGAACCGATGGAATTTGAGATAAACTAGCTCACTTCACGTGGATTTCACGGGCTTGCTTATTAATTAATTTTTTTAAAAAAATTAACATTTTAACTATTATTTCTAGACATTTGTTATGTAATATTAAAAAAAAAATCACATAATTTGTTTCCAAAATATACATTTTTATCATTTTTTTCCATTTTTTCATATAGATCTGAAAAATAGATAAAAATTATTAAAATAAAAATTATAATATAAATCAGAAAAATAATAAAATAAACTATTTAATGATAATATAAATTGTAACAGTCCGGGTAATTTTTACGTTTTTACCGGTGCCGTAAAAATTTATTTTACAGTTATATACCATCAAAATTAATCTTGGGTAATTAATTTATGGTAACTCGTGCATCGGATTCCGAAACCGAGCCTTGTCCCACGCTCGGGATTTTTCTGCGGATTTTCCGGACCAAGTTGGAATTTTTTGGGTCCAGGAATCTTCAGAAAAGTCGGGATTAACCCCGAATTACCGGGCCAGAAATAAAGTCAAGGGGGGTACATTAGTTATTTTCTGGTCCGGACAGAACCCGCCTCACATGCTGCACAGTGAGGGGGCTGCAGCCGCCATTCACTGTGAGGCATGTGAATGGCCAGTACGCCCGTGCTCCACCAGTTCCTGCATGCTTTCAACCTATATTATTTTTCTTCTCTTCCTGCCTCATCAGCACACACACCATACTATCAATAACCCATCTCTTCCCTCTGCAAACTCTGCAACTCATCACTGCCAGAACCAAAACTTCCCTCCCTTCACAAATCCAACCAGGAAAAGAAGGAAAAAAAAAAAAACAACAACACACCCATACACTCCAAACGCCACCGTTTCCCCTCTCCCTCCTTCTTTTCTTTTTCTTCTTTCTTTCTTTTTCCACGCCGCCACCCGTGGACCCGCTGCCACCAACCCACCCGAGCCACCTGCACCGAGACACCACCATTCCGCCGCCGCCACCGAGAGTCAACACCACCACATTTTCCTCCCTCGCCTGGCGTTGCAACAAGCTGCGCCAGCCATCGCCTCCTGCAGAACGACACCGCTGCCATCGAGCCAAGCTCACGCCGCCGTCTCTTCTCCACTCTTCCCGTCGATGACGAACCCCACCAGCAGCCGAGCAACCTTCCCTCGCACCTCCTCTGCCGTCGTCTGCGTCGTTTCTCGCCGCTCGCCCGCCCGTCGCTCTTCCGTCGCCGCGCCATCACCTCTGCAAATCGAGGAGTTGATAACGAGCAGATACCTGAGGAACTGGGCTTGGAGTCTGTGGGGCATTTCCAAACTTGATAATCGGCTAAGGTGAGGATGGATAACCTTGGATATGTGCCTGTAATACTGTGTTTGATTTTTGTTGTTTGATTGAACTGCTGAATCGTTTATTGGTTGTTATATGACTGCTATGAAAATTGTTGATGATTATTGTTGCTATTTATTTGCTGTGGAATTTGCCATGATGTTACTGAAATGTGTTGTTGGTTTGTGATATTGTGAGTATCCATTGAGCTATTAGTTATGAGTATTCAGTGATATGAAATTGTTGGCTGGTTGAGCTTGAGAAATAATCTGAGATGATAAAAAGTTGAATAATTGATGATAGAGTAATGGAATTGGAATTGAATTTGAGATGATGATATAATTGTCACTTGGAAAGTAGTGGTACGACTAGATGGTTAGAGACTAGTTCTGTGGTGTCATGGCCGGTTGGTTGGTTGTTTGGGATGTTGATCCCAGATCTGTGATATTGGGATGTTGATCCCGAATTGTTGATATTGGGATGTTGATCCCGGATTTGTGATGTTGGGATGTTGATCCCGGATTTGTGATATTTTGATGTTGATCCCGGATTGTGGTTGGGCCTGGCAACCAGAATTAGTTAATAACTAGGTACGACCCTAGCTTGTCCAGTGACGGCGCCCGAAAGATAAAATTGGTATTAAAAATAATTAAGCATTCTTTTGGTCTTAGCATAATTGTTATGGTAGTTTTCTTGTGTTGTGATTGTTTGTGCTTACTGTTGTGTTTGATGTGCTTACTTCGAAAGTATTACGGTTGAATATATATCTTTGTTTATCCTTCGTCGGTGAGCACTTCGGACTCACCCCTCGCCTGCGGGGTTTCATCCCGTAGGTTTGGTTGCTTCATAGTTCAGGTACGATGTACGATGGCTGCTGCTTTCTTCTCCACCTGACTCCAGATCCATACCTCCGCTGCATGTGCATAAAAGTCTTCCGCTGCCGTGTCATATATGTCGCTGCTTTCCTATATTGCTTATGATGTTGATATTGTGGATTGTGCTGCTATGTTGAGCTTTAAGTGTGGATTGAATAATAGTCCCCGAGTGTGGGTGACAGATGTTGTTGTGTACATTTGTTGTATCTGAATTTTACCGTGTAGTATTTTGACTGCGATGTACTGTCTGTTCTATCAATAAGAATAGTTTCGGCACGTGTTTACTGTGTATGGTAAATGTAGGTCGGGGCGTTTCATAAATAATAAATAATTTTTAAAACTTAAACATGCATTATTGGCCCCTAAAACAAAAAAACATATTAAACAACATAAGAAAAAGTATAAAGAATTAATTAATAATAACCAAAAAAAAAATATAAGAAACTAATTTTTAAATCATAAATCAGTAAAATTAATAAAAAATATTATTACTAAAAAATTAAATCAGTAAAATATAATATAGATCAGGAAAATAAATTTTTTAAAACCTATTTAATAATAATATAAATAATAATTAATTTTGTAAAGTTAAACATGGATCGTTGAGCAAAAAACAAAAAAAATATTAAACAACAGAAGTAAAAATCAAAAGAATTAATGAATGATAACAAAAAAAAGTAAAAAAAACTTAAGAGACTAATTTTAAACAAATATAAATCAAGAAAATAAATAAAAAAATACTATCATGTGGAAAAAAGTTAAATTAGAAAATAGAAAATAAATCAGAAAAATAAATAAAATAAACTATTTACTATTGAAACGCCCCGACCCGTATTTACCGTACACAGTAAACACGTGCCGGAACTGTGACGACCCAACCATACAACCCCAGCATACAGTGTATACAACAGAAACTCGGGCTCAACAGCCCAAAATAAAAACATCAGAAATCTGGCCCTTCGGCCCAACATCAAAACATGTCACCCGAACCCGGGATCATCAATAACATCATAATCGGCCCAATGGCCCAACAATAGCAATATAATGCACAGCGGAAGACTTAATAACTCACAAAGACACTGTATGCGACACTGTTGCAAACTATGGATCCGAGTCTTGTCCAAGGAATAACGGCGCAGCCTGTTTGGAATGCATCAGACCTGTACCAAAAATACTAAGGGATGAAAGCCCGCAGGTGAGGGGTGAGTCCGAAGTGCTCACCGACGAAGGATAGACAATCAATATGCAACACTATAAATTACTCAAGGTCGAAACATGCAAAAACCGCCAAATATATACCAAACCAAAAACTGGACCCAAAACTGGTCCAAGATAAAAAAGACTCAAATAAAAATCCAATTTCAAATTTTATCTTTCCAGGCCCCGACACGGATAAGCTGGGGGTCAGACCTGGTTCTCAACATATTTCGGGTGCCAGACCAAATCCAAGAGAGCCTAGGGATCGACATCCCAAAAATAAAAACCCAGGGATAGACATCCCAAATATAATCACGGGATAGACATCCCAAGCATAGACATGCTTATCACAAGTAACCTAGGTCATGGCCACCACAAAACAGTCTTAAACCATCGAGTCGTACCACTACTTATCACGTGACAATTATATCATCATTATCCAAATCCAAATCTCAGGGATCAACATCCCTAGCCAAAATACCGGGATAGACATCCCATCCAAAACCGAGGATCGACATCCTTATCACAAATTATTATTTAATCCATTATTCTTTAAACAAATGACACCGAGATAAACAACCAAAACTCAACATGGGGATAAACATCCCAAAATCAAACAAAGTACTGGGATAAACATCCCGAAACAAACCACAGCAAATGCAACAATCAACAGTGCAACAATCATCAAACACAACAACCGAGTAATTCGGACATATATTGAAGGAAATCCATCCTCACCATAGCCGATTACTCAACTCTGAAGGTAATGACCGGTCCAAGGCCGGCTCCTCGGGAAACTGTCCGATATCAAAACCTACACAACAAAACAACATGCTCACATAAATACACATAATTGGTATGTTGTGATGCCAATACAGCGAAATATACCCATCCCGGTTCATATCCTTTATTATCATCTTTTACCGAAAATATTATACCGTACGTATATCCGAATATAATTTCGGTACCATACTTTAATTAAAACTCTCCTTCAGATTTTTTTTTATAGAATAATTATACTTTGTCTTCCAAAATGATAACAATATAATTTTCCTAGAATTTATATCATATATATGTATTTTTTCCGAAATTATTTCCATGAAATACATTAATTGCCAAAATAAAATTACCAAATATTATTATTTATCAAAAATATCTATATTAATCATGTGCTATATATGTTATTTCCCAGAAAATATATATTCATAAAAGCTTATTCTGAAAATAAATACAAATTATTAAATAGGTACTTCCATTTAAAGACAAAATACTTTCCCAATACAATTATATATCAACATAATTTTATATACTTCCCAGAAAAAATACTTTTTGCACATATATATATATTCCAAAACTGATTTTATTTCCAGAATTAATAAATAGGAATATATCTTTCTTTTCCCAAATAAGCATAATAGTAATTTTTTTAAAACAAAATATAAGTATCAAATATATATATATATATATATATATATATATATATATATATATATATATATATATATATATACCAACACACCAAACTTATCATATTTTCCCAAAATATATTTTTTTCCTAAAAATATAAATTCCCAGAAATTAAATACACATATATATACATATTTTTTTATTTTTTTAACTGGGTTGGGCCATGAGTAGTGCCGGCCCAAACCCTGCACAGTGCCGGCCCAGGCTCGTGCAGAGCCCAGCAGCACAGCCAGCCCACTAGCCCAAGCTCCCAAGCCCAAAGTCAAACCCAACCAAGCCCTGGGTCAACCCGACCCGTGGCCATGACCCGGTAGCATAGTCGGGAACTCATCCTCAACCAGGGGCTTCACGGGTGCAGTGGCAGGCGGCGGCATGACGAGCGAGCGACGAGGCAGGCGACTACGAGGCGGTAGCGACAACGAGAGGAAGCGGCGGAACGCTGTGCTGCAAGCGGCGGCTCGGAAAGCAGGAGGCGGCGCGTCTGCAGGGGAGGCGTGCGACGTTGGCACCGAGAGGAGGGGGCAGCGATTTTTCGGGCTCCTCTCCACAGGTCGGTAACGGGAGGACGTCGATGTGGTTGTGCTACTGCGAGGAGAGGAAGGCGCGAGGTGGCATATCTGCAGGTGGAGGACGTCGAAGTCGGCGATCCGGACCAGAAAATAACTGCATACCCTTTAGTTATTTTCCGGTGTGGTTTTTCTGAAGATTCCGGGACCCGAAAAATACCAACTTAGGTCCGAAAAATCTACGGAAAAATCACGAGCGCGGGAAAAGCCTCGGTTTTGAAAAACAACGCTCGATTTACCTTGAATTAATTACCCAAGATTAATTCATTCGGTAAATCATTGTATAATGACTTTTACCCAAGATACCGCTTATACCCTTAAGTGACATCTCCTCCGCTTATAAATACTAAACCTCATAACTGAGACACTCACTCTCAGCCATGGACTCTCCACTAAGATCAAGAACCACTTCAGACTCCGAGGACAACAGCTACATCGGTGGTACTGCTTTCCCGACAAGCTCTGATGAAGAACCTCCCGAGAAGCGGTTCAAGGCCAACACCATCAGTCTGAAGGAAGATGTGGTGGTCTCCCCAAGACAGCGAAAGAAGCGTGCCAACAAGAAAGCTGAACATCGGAAGGGCAAAGCAACGGCTGAAAGCAGCACTCCACTGCAGACACTGACGCAGCTGAACGTCTCACTGAAGAAGATCAGCTCGGCGGTGATGCAGATAGAACTGGCGTGCGCGGAACTCTTTCCCCACGTCAAAAACATCCAAAAGCTTGTAAAAGACTTAGAGAAGCATGTAACTCAATAGAGTACTTCTTCTCCGTTGTAAAACCGTTATGAATAAATAAAAAAAGCTTTTTAAATCAAAACTCTTATATTACGTAATCTCATGTTAAACAGAAAAACAAAATATTTAAAGCAATACAAAACCTTCGAGAAGGTAAAATAAAATCATAACATAAAGATGTTAAAAACAGAACCAATAAAAGGAAGTAAAACCAATATAATGAAATTAAAAACAAAACTCGTTTAACAAAACCAAAACATAAAGAAGTTAAAACAAAACATGTTTTCATGTTCGGCGCTCTAGATCGGTCGTAGACATCCTCGATCCCGAGAAACATGACACGTACAGCTAATGGTGACGTCGGTTTCCCTCGTGAAAAAAACATCCGTTAACTCGCAAGGCGATGATCACGAACACGTCCTGTGTCCCTCGATAGAAACGTTATCCACTTGTCCACAAATTCCGCATGAGCCGAAAACATCTGTCAAGTCTTGTATCCCTCCATGATGTCCGAACAGGTGTAAGCTTGTCGCACATGCGCTCTACTCGAGGTATGGTCCCATCAGTCTAGCCTCAACGGTCACGGATGCATGTGATAAAAGATGCAGAAAAATATAGAAAAATCATAGGGCGTTAGAAAATCGTAAGACGGAAAAGAGCTTAAAAACACTTGCGTTTGTAACCCGAAAAACATGTAAAGTGATGAAGTAATAAAAGAAGCAACGGCAAAATTTTCAAAAAACAACACCTTGAAGAATGAAAACAGTTGGAGTTTTGTAGGAAGAAATTTGCTTTTCCTATCACCGAAAAATCCGTTAGACTTTCCCGGGGATAAGTGGGGTCTAAACTTTGAAAAACAAAACGATAATCACGCTCCCCATAGGAGTATAAAAGACGGAGTGGTGAGATGTAAATCATCAAAAGCATTTTGAAAGAGAGTTTGTAACACGTTTGGAAAAATAAACGCAAAACACGTCCAGAAAAGACACAAAATTGCCAAGTCAGAAAGCCTGCTCCATCATCCGTCTTCTTCGTCGAAGGTGCCAACCTAGGCAGAAGAAACCGGCTGGCCTACAGCATGATCAACGAGCGTCCGGAGGAACTACCGAACGAGCTCGGCAGAATGCCCCGTCTGGTCTTCGTCGACGAACTCTACTCGTCCAGATTCTTCGTCACTCCCATGGAAGAGACGTTCTTCCTAGAGGACCAAGGTACTCTTAGGACCTCCTTCTACGGCTCGGCCAACTCCGTCATGTTTTTCTTTTCTGAAAGACTTCAGGAGTTCAACCTAGAGTCCACTTGCCATTTCCTGGACCAAGACACCTACTACCAGCTCTCGATGACTGCCCAGAGCATGCCAGAGTCACTCGGTTACCCCCAACTTGGCCAAAGGCCCGACTACTGTTGTGGAACTGCAGAGGAGTCGCTAGGCGTTCCCAGGAGTTCTCGCGTACCCTAAGGGACCTGAAGAACCACTATAAGCCCAACACGGTTCTTCTCACGGAGACCCAATGGCAGCCTGAAGACGATCACGGTGTCATCCCACTCCGGTTCCCTCCAGCAAACCGGTTCGAACTTCCTGGCCAGAACAACGCGGGCGGTATGTGGTTCTCGTGGAATGACAGCATCAGGGTCAACATCAACAACGACCCCAATAGCTTCAGGGTCAACGTCGTACCGAGAAGATGAATATGTTTTTTTTATAATATTAATGTAATTTTAATGTTTGTGATAATAATATTAGCAATATTAATAGTATTTATATTCCCGCTTATTTATGGCATCAATTACCTCTTATGTGAACGTTCTGCGACACCTGGCGTCCCTTGACTGGATCCATAATGCACTAACTAAAATGATATAAAATAATAAACAAATGGAACGAACTATGCAAACAAGAACAACAACACACAAGGACTGCCCAACAAGACCTAACGCCCGCTCCGCTACCAAAATGAAACGCCCCGACCCGTATTTACCGTACATAGTAAACACGTGTCGGAACTGTGACGACCCAACCATACAACCCCAGCATACAGTGTATACAACAAAAACTCGGGCTCAACAGCCCAAAATAAAAACATCAGAAATCTGGCCCTTCGGCCAACATCAAAACATATCACCCGAACCCGGGATCATCAATAACATCATAATCGGCCCAATGGCCCAACAATAGCAATATAATGCACAACGGAAGACTTAATAACTCACAAAGACACTGTATGCGACACTGATGCAAACTATGGATCCGAGTCTTGTCCAAGGGATAACGCCGCAGTCTGTCTGGAATGCATCAGACCTGTACCACAAATAACTCATCCTACGGGATGAAAGCCCGCAGGTGAGGGGTGAGTCCGAAGTACTCACCGACGAAGGATAGACAATCAATATGCAACACTATAAATTACTCAAGGTCGAAACAAGCAAAAATCGCCAAATATATACCAAACCAAAAACTCGACCCCAAACTGGTCTAAGACCAAAAAGACTCAAATAAAAATCTAATTTCCAATTTTATCTTTCCAGGCCCCGTCACGGATAAGCTAGGGGTCAGACCTGGTTCTCAACATATTTCGGGTGCCAGACCAAATCCAAGAGAGCCCAGGGATCGACATCCCAAAAATAAGAACCCAGGGATAGACATCCCAAATATAATCACGAGATAGACATCCCAAGTATAGACATGCTTATCACAAGTAACCCAGGTCATGGCCACCACAAAACAGTCTTAAACCATCGAGTCGTACCACTACTTATCACGTGACAATTATATCATCATTATCCAAATCCAAATCTCAGGGATCAACATCCCTAGCCAAAATACCGGGATAGACATCCCATCCAAAACCGAGGATCGACATCTTTATCACAAATTATTATTTAATCCATTATTTTTTAGACAAATGACACCGAGATAAACAACCAAAACTCAACACGGGGATAAACATCCCAAAATCAAACAAAGTACTCGGATAAACATCCCGAAACAAACCACAGCAAATGCAACAATCAACAGTGCAACAATCATCAAACACAACAACCGACTAATTCAGGCACAGATTGAAGGAAATCCATCCTCACCTTAGCCGATTACTCAGCTCTGAAGGTAATGATCGGTCCAAGGCCGGCTCTTCGGGAAACTGCCCGATATCAAAACCTCCACAAAAAAACAACATGCTCACATAAATACACATAATTGGTATGTTGTGATGCCAATACTGCGAAATATACCCATCCCGGTTCATATCCCTTATTATCATCTTTTACCGAAAATATTATACAGTACGTATATCCGAATATAATTTCGGTACCATACTTTAATTAAAAGTTTCCTTCAAATTTTATTTATAGAATAATTATACTTTGTCTTCCAAACTGATAACAATATAATTTTCCTAGAATTTATATCGTATATATGTATTTTTCCTAAAATTATTTCCATAAAATATATTAATTGCCAAAATACAATTACCAAATATTATTATTTATAAAAAATATATATATTAATCATGTGCTATATATGTTATTTCCCAGAAAATATATATTCATAAAAGCTTATTCTAAAAATAAATACAAGTTATTAAATAGGTACTTCCATTTAAAGACAAAATACTTGCCCAATACAATTATATATCAACATAATTTTATATACTTCCACAAAAAAAATACTTTCTGCATATATATATATTCCAAAACTGATTTTATTTCCAGAATTAATAAATAGGAATATATCTTTCTTTTCCCAAATAAGCATAATAGTAATTTTTTAAAAACAAAATATAATTATCAAAGTATATATATATACCAACACACCAAACTTATCATATTTTCCCAAAATATATTTTTTCCTAAAAATATAAATTCCCAAAAATTAAATACACATATATATACATATTTTTTATTTTTTTTAACTGGGCTGGGCCATGAGCAGTGCCGGCCCAGGCTCGTGCAGAGCCCAGCAGCACAGCCAGCCCACTAGCCCAAGCTCCCAAGCCCGAAGTCAAACCCAACCAAGCCCTAGGTCAACCCGACCCGTGGCCCTGACCCGGTAGCATAGTCGGGTACTCACCTTCAACCCGGTGCTTCACGGGTGCAGTGGCAGGCGGCGGCACGACGAGCGAGCGACGAGGCAGGCGACTCCGAGGCGGTAGCTACAACGAGAGGAGGCGGTGGAACGCTGTGCTGCAACTCGGAAAGCAGGAGGCGGCGCGTCTGCAGGGGAGGCATGCGACGTCGGCACCGAGAGGAGGGGGCGGCGATTTTTCGGGCTCCTCTCCACAGGTCGGTAACGGGAGGACGTCGATGTGGTTGTGCTGCTGCGAGGAGAGGAATGCGCGAGGTGGCAGATCTGCAGGTGGAGGACGTCAATGGCGGAGTCGGCGTGGCCTGCTGTGGCGGCGGTTCCCGGTGGTGGTGAGTGTGGTGGAGGGGGTGGCTCGGGCGGCAGCTCCTCTCCCCCTTTTCTCTTTTTTTTCCCTCTTTTTTTTCCTTTCCGATTTCTATTTCTTTTTTTGTTCTCTCTCTCTTTTTTTCTTTTCTCTCTTTTTTCTTCTTTCTCTTTTTTTTTTCGCTCCCTCTCGCTCTTTTTTTTCCTCTTCCTTTCTTCTTTCCCTCTTCTCTCTTTTTTTTTTCCTTCCCAGGTTTCACGGTTTATACAGGTGAGGATACTGTGCATCAGCTGCCTCAATAATGCAGGCGGGTCCGATCCGGACCAGAAAATAACTGCATACCCCCTTAGTTATTTTCCGGTGTGAATTTTCTGAAGATTCCGGGACCCGAAAAATACCAACTTAGGTCCGAAAAATCCATGGAAAAATCACGAGCGCGGGAAAAGCCTTGGTTTTGAAAAACGACGCTCTATTTACCTTGAATTAATTACCCAAGATTAATTCATTCGGTAAATCACTGTATAACGACTTTTACAGTCCCGGTAAAAATTCAAATTTTTACCCGGGCTGTTACAATTAATCATATAAATAATACATCAATGAGACCCAAAACAAAAAATAGATATTAAACAGTAAAGGAAAAAATTAAAATAATTAATTAATAATTAAAAAAACATAAAAATAAGAGGATAATTTAAAAAAATAAATCAAGAAAAAAATTTTAAAAAAATATTATTATGAAGAAAGAATAGTAAGATAAAAATAAAAATAAATTATAAAAATAAATAAAGTAAAATACTCAATAATAATAAGAATAATAATTAATTTTGTAAATTTATACCTACATCATTTGTTAATCCATGCTTGAGCCTACATAATTGACCCCTAAAACAAAAAAAAATATTAAACACAGAATAAAAAATTATAAAAATTAATTAATAATAAACAAATATAAAAAAAACATAAAATGGTTACTTTTTAAAATATAAATAATAAAAAAATAGAAAATTCTATTATTATGATAATACAAAAAATAGAATATAAATTAGAAAAATAGATAAAAATATTTAATAATATGGTAAATAATAATTAATTTTATAAATTTAAATATTCATAATTGAGTCCTAAAATAAAAAAAATAAAAAATAATAGAAAAAAATTAATAAGATATAAAATGTTAAAAAATATATTAAGTGAAACGCCCCGATCTGTATTTACCGTTATACACAGTAAACACGTGGGACCTATTATTTATTACAGAAACCACAGCGGTAAACATCACAAGCCAACAGTAATAATACAACAACAGTACTCGTCCCGGCATGGAGATATTATTACACCAAGCAACAGAAACAGAGTACCAAAATGCAAACAGCGGAAGTCTTAATACAATACAACAATAGGTAACAATATGAAAATGATGCAATGCAGGATGGATCCAGGCCTGGCAGAGGGTGCGCTACAGCTTGCCTGGAACGTACCTGAGCTACGCACAATCAAACTACGTGACCAGGTCATGCAGGCGAGGGGTGAGTCCGAAGTGCTCACCGGGTAAAATCCATAAGTAAATATACATATACAAGCAACCGATATTAATCAAGTCACATCAACAACAACTAACTAAGGTTCTCACAAACCTTAAATAACACACTTCGTGATTCTTGACACGCTACATCAATTTTATTATCAGGGCCCCTATCACAAGTTAAATGGTGGCCATCGCCAGGTAGTCAAGCTAGCTAGCCCGTGGACCCTGCCCTGGTACCTCCACGTAATAACTGGCACAGACAGGGAGCAGACCCCAAGCACACTCTACCCCAGTGCCTAAATAAAAATTGGTACAGACAGGGAGCAGACCCCAAGCACACTCTCCCCCAGCACCATAAAAATAAGACTACCATCAGGCTATTCCAACATTTAACCGTGACTTACTAGATGTCTAAGTGTTTTCAATTTTATTATTTCTCTTCCCTCAACTAGTTACTATACTTCTATTATCCGACCATTATCTCATTATCCCGAGCAGGCTCACAGCCTCTCCGCTCGTCTGGATAATACCATCTTATTCCCAACTGTTATCCCATACTAGTACCCCTGGTACTCAACTCACAGTATTCTCACAATCAACAATAATATCAACAAACTCAACAGTAGCAATAATTTCATCAACATCAATAGCAACAATTATCAACCTAATTCAACTCAAAACAAACCATTCACAGCCACAAAGTATCATACCAGCAAATATCACACATAGTAAACAAACTGCAACTTGATATCACGGGCACTATATAAATATTTACTTATCCTCACCTTAGCCGATTTTCCTATTCCTGAAAGTCCTCGAAATGTCCCGGCTCTGGCTCCTCGGGATACTGCTCGTTATCAACTCCTATATCAAACAATAATATATGCACACATAAGATGATATGCAAATGCCAGACTAACACTGTAAGCCGTAAAATAAATACTGAACCAACTCGGTACTCCCCCGGGTTATTCCCATTATCATCATAATTCACCAATTATTTTCAAGTGTCAAAATAATACCATACTTACACTTCTTCCCGGATATTATTCCGGTATAATACTTACTTTGATAATATCCTTTCTAAAATTACTTCCTCAAAATAATTATTATATACCATATATATTTTCCCAAAATTATTTTCCTTTCCATAATTATATTTTTCAGAATTATTCCTTTACCAAATTTTATTTTAAAAAAAAATCGGACTGGGCCTATGAGTCCAAACCCAGCCTACCACATGGGCCAACCCAAGCCCCATGCAGGGCCCAGGCGCCAACCCACATAGCAGGCCCAGCAGCCCTCAGCCAAACCCATTCAAAAACCAAGCTCCAAGCCCAACACCCAAAACTGGATCAAACCCAAACCAATCAGCCCGCGACCCGGTTGAGGTGTCGGGTCAAACTCGACCCGGATCTTCAACCCGCGCGGATCTGCTCACCTTGCAATCGAGGTGACGCGGCGGCGCCAGCGGAACGAGGGCGGCGATGAGAGCAGAACGGGAAGGAGATGGAACGGGAACGGAGGCGAGGCGATGCGAGGGAGCGGATCTGCAGATGCTTCGCGTGGGGGTAGAGACACGAGCAAGGCGGCGGCGAGCTGCTGGTGGCACGATGGAGGCGCGATGGAGGCGACGCAAGGAGGGATCGTCGCGGCGGCTTGCTCGTCGTCAGTGACTGGCGGCAGCAGGGAGGTGGAGAAGAGAAGATGACGGTGGCGAGGCGGCGTGCGTGGTGAAGGTGGTGGCGGCCGGCGGTGTGGTGTGGTGTGGTTTGTTTATTATTATATTTTTTTCTTTTTTATTTTATATTCTTTTCTTTCTGGTTTTGTGAAGAAGGAAGAGTGCTGGTTGCTGGGCAGTGGATTCCTTACAAAGGTGAGTGAGTGAAGGTGATGATGAGAGTGGTGCACTGGAAGCTGATGAAGACACGGGAAAAGAAAGGAAAAAGCTTATCACAGGTTACACAGGAGAGGACACGGGCAACACAGGAAAGAGGCGACGACATCCTCAATTATGCACTACTGTGCAACAAGTGAGGCGTGTCCCGTCCGGACCAGAAAATAACCAATATACCCCCTTACCTTTATTTCTGGTCTGTTATCTCGAGGATAGACCTGACTTTTCTCGAGATTCTTGGACCCGAAAAATACCAACTCTGGTCCGTAAAACCTGCGGAAAAATCTAGGACGTGGGGTAAGGGTCAGTTTCAGTATCCGATGCATAATTTACCCTAAAATAATTACCCAAAATTATTTTTATATGGTAAATTACTGTACAAAGCATTTCACAGTCCCGGTGAAAATATAAATTTTTTTACCCGGGCTGTTACAGTCCACCCCCCTTAACAGAATTTTGTCCCCGAAATTCACTCCGAACCGGTGAAGAGTTGCGGATGCTGGGACCGCATATGCTCCTCGACTTCCCATGTTGACTCATTAGCGGAATGCTTACTCCACTTGACCTTAACCATGGGTATGGTGCGGTTTCGTAACTGCCGTACTTCCCGAGCAAGAATCTGTTCCGGTACTTCTGTGTAGGTAAGATCTTCTGCCACTTCAACATCCACCAGGGCCACGATATGACTAGGATCTGATCGATACCTCCTTAGCATAGAGACGTGAAACACGTCATGAATGCATGAAAGCTCTTCAGGTAAGGACAACCTGTAAGCCAAAGGTCCGATCCTTTCAACGATTTCATATGGCCCGATATATCTTGGACTCGAATTTCCTCTTTTGCCGAACCTGATCACACCTTTCCATGGTGCTACTCTGAGAAAAACCTTCTCACCAACGTTATACTCCATCTCACGTCAGTGTTTGTCGGCGTAGCTCTTCTACCGATCCTGAGCAGCTCTCATACACTGTCTCACCGTCTGGATGTTGTCCACTGTCTGTTGGACTAAATCCGGTCCAGTGATTAGCCTTAAGCCTTCTTCATCCCAACAAACTGGACTTCTACATTTCCTTCCATATAGAGCTTCAAAAGGTGGCATACCAATACTTGAATGGTAGCCATTGTTATATGCAAACTCTGCCAAGGGTAGGTACTTATCCTAACTCCCACTGAAGTTGAGTGCACAAGCTCTCAGTATATCCTCCAGCGTCTGTATAGTCCTCTCAGACTGTCCATCTGTCTGAGGATGAAAAGCAGTATTGAAGCTCAACTTGGTTCCTAAAGCTGCTTGTAAGCTCTTCCAGAAACATGATGTGAACCTCGGATCTCTATCTGAGACTATAGACTTTGGAATCCCATGTAGTCTCACAATCTCAGCAACATACTTACCCGTCAATGTGTCCATGGTATCAGTTTGGCGGATAGGGAGAAAATGAGCTGATTTTTTTAATCGGTCAACGATGACCCAAATAGCATCATGTTGCCTCCGAGTCATCGGTAAACCAATCACAAAATCCATAGTGATCATCTCCCACTTCCACTCCGGTATTGTCAATGATCTCTTCTTGCCTGCTGGAGCCTGATGTTTGGCTTTCACCTGCCTAGTTGATGAATCTGACAAAATGCTGGCAACCTTGATGTATCAGAACCTGAAGAGCCATTTCCGGTGGCCTCGTATGAAGAAGGACGTAGCAGAATGCATCGCATACGGTGTCATATGACCTTCTTCCAGGATCTGACTACCCAGATTACTGACATTGGGTACACATACCTGTTTCCCAATCATCAGTGCTCCATCATCAGCTATACGAAACTTGACTTCCCTTCCGCTCCTTACTCCTTCTTTTAGCTTGACCAGGTCGGAATCTCCATCTTGTAACTCCACTATCCATCCTCTTAGGTTAGACTTGACACTCATGTGTGCCAGCAAAGCTCCTGTATCATCCACTATCAAGTCAACTCCGAACTTCCTTAACTCGATAAGTGAAAACATCGAGTAACTAGTAGAGGCATCATCCAATTGTCTCCGGCTCAAAGCATTAGCTACCACATTAGCCTTTCCTGGGTGATACTCGATAGTACAATCATAATCGTTAAGCAACTCAACCTAGCGTCTTTGTCGCAGGTTAAGCTCCTTATGAGTCATGATGTACTTGAGGCTTTTGTGGTCAGTGAAGATTCGACACTTCTGTCCAAAAAAGTAGTGTCTCTAAATTTTTAGAGCCAAAATCACAGCTGCCATCTCAAGATCATGCGTCGGGTAGTTCTTTTCGTAAGTCCTTAGCTGTCTGGAGGCATAGGCAATCACTCGTCCTTCTTGCATCAGCACAGCTCCTAAACCAAGACCTGATGCATCACAAAACAACACGTACTCAACTCCTGGCTTGGGTAATGTTAGCACTGGTTCTATGGTCAGCTTCTTCTTACGCTCCTCAAAACTCTGTTGGCACTCCGGGCTCCAATCAAAAGCTTGTTCTTTCCTCAATAGCTTAGTCATGGGACTGGCTAATAAGGAAAAACCTTCTATGAACCTCCAATAGGCCAAGAAAACTCCTGACTTCGGACACATTCTTAGGAGGCTCCCACTCCAACACAGCCTTAACTTTGGCAGGATCAACCTTTATTCCATCCCCGCCTACTACATGTTCGAGGAAGGAAGGAAACTTCTCCAAGCCAAAATTCACACTTGTTGAATTTGGCATACAGCTGCTTCTCCCGTAACCTTTGAAGTACTATCCTCAAATGCTCTTCGTGCTCTTCCTTGCTTTTTGAGTAGATGAGGATATCGTCGATGAAGACCACAACGAACTTATCCAGGAACTCGTTCAGTACCAAGTGCATCAAGCACATGAATACTTCCGGTGCATTGGTCAAACCGAAGGGTACAACAGTGAATTCCAAGTGGCCATACCGTGTGCGAAAGGCTGTCTTCGGTATGTCCTTCTCCGAAATCTTGATCTGGTGATAGCCCGATCGGAGATCAATCTTTAAAAACACCGTTGCTCCTTGAAGCTGATAAAAAAGGTCATCAATCCTCGATAACGGGTACTTGTTCTTGACTGTCACTTTGTTTAACTGTCGATAGTCTACACACATCCGCAGACTACCGTCCTTCTTCTTCACAAACAAAACTGGTGCACCCCATGGTGAGGTACTAGGTCTGACGAAACCTTTCTCCAGTTGTTCGTCTAACTGCTTCTTCAGCTCCTGCAGCTCTGTTGGTGCCATCGAGATAGGTGTAACTCCAGGTACAAGCTCGATGGTGTACTCAACCTCTCTTTCGGGTGGCAAACCTGGTAGATCATCTGGGAAAACATCAACGAACTCCCTCACCACTGATACATCTTCCGGGGTGGGATCTTGTGTTTCTTCGCCTGGAATGTGGGTCAAAAAAGCGTCTGGACCATGTTGCTTCATTCTATAGCCCTGGGTAGCAGAGATACTACATGTGGTTGTAGTTCTCCCTACTCCGGACAAAACAGTCGACCGTCCTTCGGCGGATGTCAACCTCACTTGCTTAGCTCGACAA
The DNA here is from genome assembly GCA_028386065.3 of Turnera subulata. NCBI lineage: Eukaryota > Viridiplantae > Streptophyta > Magnoliopsida > Malpighiales > Passifloraceae > Turnera > Turnera subulata. Next base: position 201,500 of record JAKUCV010004974.1, read on the forward strand.
TCCACTAGAGCTTGATACTTTGACAACCAATCCATGCCTAGGATTATATCAAATCCTCCCATGTTCATGACGATGAGTCGAGCAGGAAAGGTTTCGTTCTCGAACACTAACGGTACATCCTTTCAAACTCTATCTAACCTCACTATGATACCTACGGATAATCTAACCCTCATCGGTTTTTCTAGGGATACACCTTCACAATTATGTTGCATAGCATAGGTTTGAGCTATAAAGGAATGTGTAGCTCTAGGATCAATTAATGTGAATGCAACACTACCATATACTGTTAAGAAACCTGCGATAACTTGGGCAGCATCAGGGTCTTCTTCTGCGGTGATGACAAAAGCTCTAGGAACTGTTGTGCTTTGGTTAGCACCAGATTGGGTCCTTGCTGAAGGATTCCTACGACCACGACCTTGTCTATGAGCTCTAGATCCATTTGGCATGCTAGCCACAGAGGTCTGAACTGTTGGTGCCGGAGCAGAGTTACTGACTCTCCCAAGCTTTGGGCATGCACAACGATAATGTTCCAACTTATTGCACTCAAAGCATCTGACCGATGATATGGGACGTCGAAAGCGGTTATCTCCAGAATTAGTCACACCAGGTCCACTCCATCCTCCAGTTGGAGCTCAGCGGTTGTTAGTCCAACCACGTCCATAGGTCGTCGACTGGTATTGTCCTCGTCCAGCAGTGGGTGCACTAGCGGCAGGTGCATATGGCTTTTTGTTCTGACTAGGAGGAACTTGCAGTGCATTTCTCTTCCAACAATACTCCTGTTGATCACGCCATGTAACTTCAGCCTTCTGAGCTTCCCTTACCATGTCCTGATATCCAGCATAATCCTTGCATCCCATGATAGCTCGGATGTCAGGATGTAGACCTCTCCAGAAATATTGGCATCTGGCTTTGGTTGTTGCCACCAGATCTCCAACATACAGGGACAAACGATCAAACTTCTTCTCATACTCCGTCACGGTCATATTATCCTGGCGCAATTCCAGGAATTCACGCTGTATGCTTTCCTGAAATTCTTCAGTAATGAACTTGTCCTTGAGCATGGCCGTGAACTCAGCCCATGGCATCACTACTGGTTTTGGGCAGGTCTCTTGTGGTAGATTTCCACCACGTTGCTGCTTCTTCACGGAAAAGAGAAGTGGCATAGTTCGCCCACTGGTCAGTTGTGCACTTGATCTTAAGCATGACCCTGGAGATCTGACGTAACCACTCGTCCGCCTCACGAGGGTCAATCGCTCCTGAGAAAGGCTCACCTCCAAGCTCAGATAGCTTGGTAAAAACAGGGTCTTCGACTGGTCCCCAGCTGTCTGTCGATGAAGGATCTAGGTCATCATGTGCATCATCTACAAGGACATCTGGTAAGGCATACCCGGTACCCCATCGTAGACATGTGGTTCTTCTTCGTACGCATGCGGTTGACCGATTGACACTTGGTTCTCTTTCAAGAGTTGTTGGGCGGCATGCTGGTGTCCCTCAGCCGGATCCATCTCGTCCTTCCTATATGAAGATGTATGCATGAGTATCATATTTATAACATGTGGAGCAGGATATGCACAGACAATCAAACAACAACCAAGGACCTACAGCCCGTTCTGCTACCAAAATGAAACGCCCCGATCCGTATTTACCGTTTTACACAGTAAACACGTAGGACCTATTACTTATTACAGAAACCACAGCGGTAAATATCACAAGCCAACAGTAATAATACAACAATAGTACTCGTCCCGGCATGGAGACATTATCACAACAAGCAATAGAAACAGAGTACCAAAATGCAAGCAGCGGAAGTCTTAATACAATATAACAATAGGCAACAATATGAAAATGATGCAACGCAGGATGGATCCGGGCCTGGCAGAGGGTGCGCCACAGCTTGCCTCGAACGTACCAGAGCTACGTACAATCAAACTATGTGACCAGGTCACGCAGGCGAGGGGTGAGTCCGAAGTGCTCACCGGGTAAAATCCATAAGTAAATATACATATACAAGCAACCGATATTAATCAAGTCACATCAACAACAACTAACTAAGGTTCTCACAAACCTTAAATAACACACACTTCGTGATTCTTGACATGCTATATCAATTTTATTATCAGGGCCCCTATCACAAGTTAAATGGTGGTTGTCGCCAGGTAGTCAAGCTAACTAGCCCGTGGACCCCGCTCTGGTACCTCTACGTAATAACTGGCACAGACAGGGAGCAGACCCCAAGCACACTCTCCCCTAGCACCATAAAAATAAGACTACCATCAGGCTATTCCAACATTTAATCGTGACTTACTAGATGTCTAAGTGTTTTCAATTTTATTATTTCTCTTCCCTCAACTAGTTACTATACTTCTATTATCCGACCATTATCTCATTATCCCGAGTAGGCTCACAGCTTCTCCGCTCGTCTGGATAATACCATCTTATTCCCAACTGTTATCCCATACTAGAACCCCTGGTACTCAACTCACAGTATTCTCACAGTCAACAACAATATCAACAAACTCAACAGTAGCAATAATTTCATCAACATCAATAGCAATAATTATCAACCTAATTCATCTCAAAACAAACCATTCACAGCCACAAAGTATCATACCAGCAAATATCACACATAGTAAACAAGCAGCAACTTGATATCACGGGCACTATATAAATATTTACTTATCCTCACCTTAGCCGATTTTCCTATTCCTGAAAGTCCTCGAAATGTCCCGGCTCTGGCTCCTCGGGATACTGCTCGTTATCAACTCCTATATCAAACAATAATATATGCACACATAAGATGATATGCAAATGCCAGACTAACAGTGTAAGTCGTAAAATAAATACTGAACCAACTCGGTACTCCCCCGGGTTATTCCCATTATCATCATAATTCACCATTTATTTTCAAGTGTCAAAATAATACCATACTTATACATCTTCCCGGATATTATTCCGGTATAATACTTACTTTGATAATATCCTTTCTAAAATTACTTCCTCAAAATAATTATTATATACCATATATATTTTCCCAAAATTATTTTCCTTTCCATAATTATATTTTTCAGAATTATTCCTTTACCAAATTTTATTTTAAAAAAAAATCGGACTGGGCCTTTGAGTCCAAACCCAGCCTACCACATGGGCCAACCCAAGCCCCAAGCAGGGCCCAGGCGCCAACCCACATAGCAGGCCCAACAGCCCTCAGCCCAACCCATTCAAAACCCAAGCTCCAAGCCCAACACCCAAAACTCTACCCAAACCAATCAGCCCGCGACTCGGTTGAGGCGTCGGGTCAAACTCGACCCGGATCTTCAACCCGTGCGGATCTGCTCACCTTGCAATAGAGGTGACACCGCGGCGCGAGCGAAACGAGGGTGGCGACGCGAGCAGAACGGGAAGGAGACGGCACGGGGATGGAGGCGAGATGATGCGAGGGAGCAGATCTGCAGATGCTTCGCGTGGGGGTGGAGACACGAGCAAGGCGGCGGCGAGCTGCTGGTGGCGGTCTGTCAGCGCGATGGAGGCGACGCGAGGAGGGATCGTAGCGGCGGCTTGCTCGTCGTCGGTGACTGGCGGCAGCAGGGAGGTGGAGAAGAGAAGATGATGGTGGCGAGGCGGCGCGCGTGGTGAAGGTGGTCGATGGTGGTGGCGGCCGGCGGTGTGGTATGGTGTGTTTATTGTTATATTTTTTTTCTCTTTTTTTTTATATTCTTTTCTTTCTGGTTTTGTGAAGAAGGAAGAGTGTTGGTTGCTGGGCAGTGGATTCCTTGCAAAGGTGAGTGAGTGAAGGTGATGATGAGAGTGGTGCACTGGAAGCTGATGAAGACACGGGAAAAGAAAGAAAAAAGCTTATCACAGGTTACACAGGAGAGGACACGGGCAACACAGGAAAGAGGCGGCGGCAGCCTCAATTATGCACTACTATGCAGCATGTGAGGTGTGTCCCGTCCTGACCAGAAAATAACCAATATATCCCCTTACCTTTATTTCTGGTCCGTTATCTCGAGGATAGACCTGACTTTTCTCGAGATTCCTGGACCCGAGAAATACCAACTCTGGTCCGTAAAATCTGCGGAAAAATCTAGGACGTGGGGTAAGGGTCGGTTTCAGAATCCGATGCATAATTTACCCTGAAATAATTACCCAAGATTATTTTTATATGGTAAATTACTGTACAAAGCATTTTACAGTCCCGATAAAAGTATAAATTTTTTTACCCGGGCTGTTACATTAAAACATAAAAGAGACCACCAAAAAATATTATATAAAATAATAGTATAAAGAAAATTTAATTTATGAAATGAAAAATTATCAAATTAAAAGACATGAAAACTTAAACATACCTTTGCATCAATTAAACTCATATCTGGACTAATAAGGAGGTTCTATAATTTTGTATTCAAGGATTCCCACAATCTCGAAACTCTAGCTTGAATTTTCCCTAAATCATTGTCAGGAGTCAATTCATCCAAAGCTTTAATATACATTTTCCTACACAAACACAAAAATACAAAAATGATTGAAATAGATTGGAAAAATAAAAAAAAATGAAAACAAATAGGATGCTTAATTATGAGAGACAAAATAACTTTAATACTATATCAACATTCGTACGTATGTAAATAGTAACAAAACAAAGAAGGAATGAGAGAGAGAGAATGAGAGAGAATGAGTGAATGACAGAGAAACTGTATCACACACAGACAGAGACTGTATCTAGACCTTGTGTAGTGCAAAAACAAAACAAAGAAGGAGTAAAAGAAAATGAATGAATGATAGTGAAACTGTATCACATACAGAGATTATTATTTCACATACACAAACAGAGACTGTATCTGTATTTAAAGAGAGATGATGAAAATTTTTGAAGAGATATATGAAAAAAATAAAAATGATTAAAAGTTAGTTTTGAATAACAATATTATCTTATCAGTAAAGGTAATATAATTTTTAGAGTAAATCACATAATATATATAACAGTACGATGATTATGACTTTTGTTTTCAAATCAATAACATAACTCTAAGATAAGAGTTTTCTTATCAGGATTTTCTTATAAGAGTTTAATTATTATCAGGATATAATTGATAAGCTTTTGTTTATTAATGAGGATATAACATGTAAGCTTTATTGATGGAAGTTTAATTACTCTAGGATAATTATGTTTGTTATTATGACCAATCAAACTATACCTACAACCCTCCACATAAAGCAAGACCTCAAAAATCCTATGTGTCAAAACCTAGTGAGGGATACAGCTTTAAATATATATATAATAGATTTGAGTGGAGGCTAGTATAATGTGTCTTCCAATATTTTTCTCTTTTTTCCAAAAAAATATATATTTTTTGTACTTTTAAGGAAAAATATATTATATATCATATCATAATATTAAATAGTTACAAATTATGTTGTGGTGAATTTGTGTATCTCTTAAAATAAATGGACAGAAACCTAATAAAATTTAAGGAAAATATTTGTACCAATTACAAACAAGAATATAAGTAGTTAAAAAAAAATTAAGAAAATTAGATAGTAATTTATTTATAAAAAATCATTTAGGATAATTAACCATTTGATAGAAGATCCTATCGACACTCTTTTTCATTTTTTTTATTTTGTTGAAAATCCTATGCAAAAATTTATTTAGCACACTTTTTAACTTTGACAAGTATCAATTTGGCCATCTAATAATTTGTTTAAATATTTTAACAACTTAACTTACCAATCCATCACAGTTAAAGAATTTTGACTTGAAAAGAAAAAGAAGTAACAGAGGAAAAAATGAAAAAAATAGAATACTTTCAAGTTTCAACCTACTTTAAGATAAACAATTGAACCCACTTTAAGCATTTTGACTTGAAAAAAATAGAATCCCTTCAACCTACTTTAAATTGAAAAAATTAGCATTTTTTCTTGAAAATAGAATTTAAACCTACTTTCAGAAAAAAAATGTTTTGAATAATTCACATCTAACGTCTCATGCATCTACCATATTAACAAAGAAGTAACAGAGGAAAAAAATAGAGAAAAAACAAAATACTTTCTTTTTTTTTTCAAAACAAAATGCTTCAACTATGATGAATATGTATGTTAAATTATTAAAATGTCGAAAAAAATTATTAGATGGCCAAATTAATATTATATTAAATTTTTTTGAGGGAAAATATTCTATTAAATTTAAAGTGTGGTAAATAATTTTTTGCCTTCTTTTTTTTTTGTCTAAATCCTATCTACAGTCTACACTTTGGGTTTTTACAGCAATCACATCGTCCCGTCCTCGTCAGCCGCTTATCGTTCGGACGTGGATTGAGAAACAGCCGCCAAATCAAACGCCACGTCATTCCTTTTCCCCATCAAATTATACGAGGTTTAAGCGTCCCTACCTTTTTTATATCAAAAAAAAAAAGCGTCCATACCTTTTTTCATTTTTGTTGATAGGGACGCGTCCCTATCTTTAGTGACGAAATGAAATGGAAAATAAGGCCACCCGATTTTTTCACTAATTGAAATTTTGGAAAACCTATTAATTCCACCATGGCTTTTGTTGTCAATTTGGTTCTGGTGCCGGGCTGGGTTATTAAGGCTCACAAATTGACTAATTTAAATAAAAAAAACAAATAGGAGATTATTATAATTAAGGATGGTACTCCTAATTACATTACACGCTCCATTGTATGAATAGAAAATCCTTCTAAAATGTCGACCAAAGAAAACCGTTTTAAAATAGAAAAAGACATTATGAAAATGTATGTCATGCCTTACAAAGCAGGCTCCTGTCCCATCCGGACTGTTGCTTGGCCAATTTGCACCATCTATTTCAAGACGCTAACTCTTGTTCGTTGAGGACACCAATTTTGTAGCAGGGACCCAGACTATTTTAGTGTCTGTTACGCCATTGATGAATGCGAAGAGGGACCATGAATCAGGGGCGTGAACGATGGGAATTTAGCTTTTTATCAGTCAAGAAATGCTGTTCCTGTGCAGAGGATATATTCATCATGATTGTATTTAGGACATATTCATGGACGACGCTCAAACTTTTATTGGAAAAAGCATACGGCCCAAAGTGCAAGAAGCCTGCATACAATGCTTGATCGAACAATCTGTCAATCTGATCTTTTATGCTAATCAGATTTTGATCGAACAATCTGGTTTAGTTATCATATTAAATTCTTCTCGCGTTTATAGTTAAAAATATCAAATTCCTAAAATGATACACGAAAATGATATTTGGCAATTACCTTCCATGAGGTAGAGGGCTCTTTTGACAAGGTCACTCAGCTGTAGCAGTGGTGTAATTTTTCAATTCTTACAAAAAATGGCCTTCAAGTTTTCAACAAATAGTAAAATAACCAATCTACACCAAAAAAAAAATAGAATTTGATTATATTATCCTTATAATAATATTTGAATTGTTCAATGTTTCTTTCACTTTATTATTTAATGGTGAAGATATAATTGTAAAAGAAATAACTAAATTTCTTTTACAGGATTCAAACGATAAATATTTTGGAAAACGGGAACTAATTTCTATAATGTTAGTTTTTTAAGAATGTAAAAATTACTGCTTAATTTGTTTTTTTTTTAAAAAGAATGTGAGAAATGTGACTCACTCAACCCAATTGAAATTCCATCTAGATAAGATTGAACGTGCTGGAAAGTTTTTAACCCAACCCACAATTTTCTGTAGTGATGAGCGCACCAAACTCTGTTAGCCAGCTGGTTTTCCTCTTGCTCGTGGTAAAGAGAAAAGTAGATTTGGAATTCATTGCTCAAGAAGATTAATTAACCATGTCCTTCCTATCTTATTAGGATTGGGCTCCTTTCCAATTCAGGGTAACAGGATAGATCCTGTTACTCTAATCTCAACCGTTAAATTAAATCTAACGGTTGATAATTATTTTATATTAAAAAGATAATTTTTTACTAAGCACGTGATACTGAATAATTAATTGACTTTTATTCTCTTTACTAAAAAAACTAAATTGGCTTCTCTTCTTCGTGTTTGTTCATCTTCTCTCCTTTTTTTCTTCTCAATTGTTTGGATCTGCAAACTGATTTCCCCAAACAAACCTCAGATATCAGTGATAACAAAACTACAAAGGATATCTTCACAATACATAGAGAGAGGGAGATAAAAAAGATTTGAAAAGAAAGAATTTCTTTTTCTTTTTTTGAGAGAAGGGCTGATGATTATTGCAAAGAGTAGAGTAAAAATAACTGATGAGTGGATTTGCTAAACAATCTGATGGAGTTATAACCAACCTGAGAATCCATTCTTCTCCTTCTTCAAAATCCACCCTCATTCTTAAACTAATGCGTGGAAAGAACTCTTGGTACAAGAAGAGTAGAATATATTTCGATTCTGTGTATTCTTTTGTTCTCTTCTTTTTGTGTAGTTATCCTTTAGGGTTGGGTTTTGAGGTTTTTGAAACTGAAATATACTGGCGTTAGATTCCTAGATCTTGGATTGAAAAATTATTTTTTTAATATAAAGTAATTGTCAACCATTAGATTTAATTTAACGGTTGAAATTGGAGTAACAGGATTTATCCTGTTACCCCCCAACTGGAGAGGAGCCCAATCCATCTTATTATATCATGCACACCAAAAAGTTGCCATGTTTGCATCCCAAAATTAAATCCCAATCTTGTACCAAAGAAATAAATCCCAATCACCGCTACTGCTCAGTTTCGTGATTTCGTCACATATTTCGGTCAACGAGTATTTGGTTTTCATCTCATATATATCCTTGACATTGTAAGAAGCTATAGTAGTGTTTTGGAAGGTTAAAAAAAAAAAAAATTGGTTTACACCCGTTATTATATCTTTATTTCATAAATATATCAATTAATCACGTAAATCGTCCCGAAATTATCAATTTCCTTGAATATACAATATAGAGGCGATTTATTGTGATTAACCGGCCATAAATACAGTACTTTATTAATTGTCCGTAACTACCTAATGCATTTAATTAACAGTATGCATTTCGGAATCCTGCCGATCGAGTGCCGCCGACGCCTTAGGAGTTAGGACGGAATATGTCATCAATTACCAGCTAGAACTTAGAACACAAGGACGAATTAATCACGAATGTGAGTCATACTTTTTGACCTAACAAATGAAAGAAACCCGCAGCTGTGATATGATATGGTGAGGTCATCATGAGCGTAAGCTCATCTTTGATTCATTGCACTGTACAAATTCACATTAGTGACTGATCCTAAAGCATACCAGTATCTTAAATTAATTAATCTCCAGCCCAATGTTAAAATTAATCTTTTTGGTGATTAAATGGCAAGGATTGTATACCGAGACTGGGGAAATCCTAGGTTTGGGCTACGACTTCAAAGTTTTTTCTTTTTTGATCGAAAATTCAAAGTTACACATGAGGTGAGGACTGGAGATCGCTCTTAAATCCATGCAAACTTTCCGAGAATTAATGTGGGTGGCAGAAGTAAATTAAAGGTAATGGTTACGTTGTCTGACTTTAACGAGGAGTACTAGCTAGCTAGCTAGCTGGGGAAGGGATATGTGGTAGAGGCTTGCATCAATAACTTTTACCGCTCTCAATGATTCTTGTGACATTGACGGATCAATTAGGGTAATACTATTAGATAGAGGGTATGTATGCAATATGCATGGCAAAAATTTGTGTGGTTTAGGGGGAGGTGGCTACTGTTTGATTTCTTGGGAAACTAAAAGGGTGGTGGCTGGGGGAGTTCCAACTTCCAACCCACTTGGACTGTCGTCTGTCCATTAAATAATACTCCCTAATTGATGTTTGAGGGGAAAAAATTTGTTCCAAAAAAAAATTAACGCTTTAAAATTCTCAATGCATTAATTGAAGTTTTTTCATATTTATCTTTAACTTTACATAATAATTATATCTATGTTGTTTAATTTTATTAAAAATAAAATAAGAGTAAGTTAGTCAAATAATTTTAAATTCTAAATTATTAATTATCTTTCTTAATTTGTGTACAGATAACTTAAACGTCAATTAAAACGGAACGGAGGGAGTAACAGCCTTTATCCCGATGCCGAGTAATAAATTCTTATAGCACAAGTAATTAATTTTACTGGATACAATTTTGTCTTCTTAGTATTATTATCATCTCCTTTTTTTGTCGAAATTAGAATTATTAACCTCACAGTGTAGGCTTCGTCGCGTCACAAAAAATTCTACTGAGTTTCCGCAGCATGAACTAGCTACAATAGGATTGCGACCGTAATATAATATTCCCCGACGGACGAGTCAAGACAACAGATTATGTGTTTTTCATGCTTTTTTTCTTCTCATTTAGGGGAAGACTCTTGTGCTGCCTTGGAAAAAGGGCATCATGAGAGGTGAAAGTGATATATTAATATTAATCTTTGCTAAGCTGTTCCATGAGGAAATGAAGCGTTAAGAATTTTCTAGAGTGAATCTAATATTAAATATTAATATTTTCTGAAGTTAAGGTTAAATGGAAGAAGTCCCAGAAATGGCGACAAATGACTAAGAAGTAATTAAGAAAAAAACAATTCGACAATGGTGTGTTTCGACTAGATTTTAGAGTTCAACAAACAGTGAAACAACATAAAGACGTAAGGGAGCGAAGTTTCTTCATCCCAGGGACTATCGTTGTCTTGCACAGTTAGATCTGTGACGTAAAATAAAGTTAGAGAATTTGGTCTGTTGAGAAGCTTCCGTTCATAAAGTTCGGTTCTGCAAATTTTGTCATTTCGGATCTTTCTATTAGAGCAGTATAAAAGCTTGTGTTATTTTTTTTTTGTCAAACGTAATGTTGGCCAGTGATACAAGTACAACAGGCTTCGATTATTATAGTAGTTTGTAGCTAGAGAGATACCCCTCTTGCGACGGGCATTGGAACGTAGCCCTCATTGTTTCTTTTTCCGTTTGGTTCAAATGTTTTTTCTATTGGCCATTTTACGACAAAATGAAATTTAGCCTCTATTTTTTTTATATATTTTGCTGCTCTTTTTATTTGTTTGATAAATTCAATGTGGTTTTCTATTTCCTCACTTTTGTTTTACCAATAAGCATTGGTTGCAAAGGTTAAGCATATTGTATTTTTCTTAAACCCCAAAGTCCAGGTTTCGCTTCTTCTTGGTGAGACAGGTGGATGAAAATCGTGCTATTAATAATAGTCCTACCTCACAAGAGGATAACGCTTCTAACTACGAGGAGATATTAGTCCAGTTGGATACTCTTCTAGTATATATAAAAAAAAGACTTTTTTCGTCTCTTTGCTACATTAACCTATTGTGTATAGAAAGGCACCTGTGGTCACCACTAAACTACTGAGTTAGGTGTTCCCGTAAACAATATAGATTAGATTTTTAAGGTTTAGTAACTATAGTCAAATATTAATATACTAGCAGTACTTCACATGGATCCGTATATTTTTTTAAGATAATTTAAATTTATCTAAAATTTATGAAACTCCAAGAATTAATCTAAACTTATGCAAAAATCATAAAACTATACCTATTATAGTTAGGAGTTTTTTTTTTTCTTTTATCTTGTATCTTAAGGACAGGTGATAAGACACAAAAAAAAAAGAAACAATAGAAGAAAGTATTATCTTCGTCCCACCCAACTATCAAATGCAATAAATGAATAAATAAGCTAAGGAAATAAATAAATTTTTTATAATGAGCTTAGGAAATAAATATAAATATATGCCATGTTTGTGTCTAAAAGTTGTCTATAAAGTTTTTCACATTCTGGTTCCCGCATCAAATTTCGAAGGTTGAAGATGGCATTGAAAAACGGGATACAACCCAACCTTACTAGTCAAAGAAGGTTGACAAGTATCATAAACGTTTTTGTCATGAATTGGAGTAAATTTCACGCAAAACCATTGCCAGGTCTGTGCCGTTATGAGACCTCTACCATTTGATGCCTGTTCACCTCACGTTGAAAGTTTATTCCGAAAGATATTTCTTTTTCCCCATAGTTTTTTCTTTCGGATCCGACCCGAGTGGTGCATAATTATAGTGTGTGAGTTTTCCCATGAGAATTTTCTATATACACGAAGAGTCAACCAGAAATAATGACGGAGACAGCACCCTAGCTACCCTACTTTTAAAAATTTTCATATAGGTCCTTGCGTACCACTCCTAATAATTTGAATTTTTTATATAATTCCCTTAAAATTGTCTTTTTTTATATTTTTTACTAATTTTAATTAAATTTTAGTGTCACATATATACCGGTTCCAAAATTTTAAAATTTTAAAAGATTAAAATAATCTCATTTGCCATAGATCACAAAAAATCATAATTAATCTTTTATAATAATAATATAAATAGTTATTTGTTTATAATTCTTTATAATTTACAACTTAATCCTTATAGTGTGTGTAAAATTTATAATGATAGAAATACTTAATTATATTACTAAATTATAATTATTTTTCATGTTGAATATTTTCTTACAATTTATGACCATTATTATAAATAGAATTGCAAATACTATTTTTTGTTTCCCATCCAGTATCCGAAGCTTTGTCCGGACTAATCTAGATTCAATCCGGGTCGCGCACCTAGTTATGGTGGCTGAATCTCCCAGTGTAAATTTTCTGCATACACAAGGACTCGAAAGAATTACAAATATTTTAATAATTCTTTTGTTCATTCACCAACTATACCCAGATGCGCGACTCAGGTCTAATCTGAATTATTGGAGACAAAGTTTCGGATATTGGATGGGAAGCCATGAAAAACTAAATGATATATGAGCATTTATTCTGGCCCCCTAAGAATAACTTGTGGCTCCGCTAATAACCCGAAATCTCACTTAATTAGAACTAAATGGTTTACTATTTGGACTATTCTACATTCGTTTTGGAAAGACATCATAATTGCTAAGAAACCTAATCTCAGCATATATATGGTACTCCATAGGGAATTGGTGTCGGTATCAAACGGAAGGGCCTGTTCTCTTCTCCCTTGTAATGACTCAATAAATTTTGAATGCTCATTGTTAGACTATAAAACTAGTCCTGTAACTTTATTCATCACCTTGCGAGCAGATGATAGGATGTCGCCAGGAGGGCAACTACGTACTGAGAAAAAAAACGACAACCCGTTTTGTGCTGTTGGGCCAAGAGGGGAAAGAGTTTGGCATATGAGGTCTGGTTTGCAAAACACTCGGGCTTTTAACGCCAAATCAAAACCCAAGCCCAACAAATTGCTGCTACTCTCTCTCCCTTGTATAATTTAATTTAATAAATCAAAGATATTTAGTACACCAATAGGAAAAAAAAAAAAAAAAAACGCCTGAAGGAAGAAGACGAAGACCGGCTAAAATAACTAGTAAACTGACGATTCTATGATATCAAGGTTTTCGCGGCGAAAAGTTGGAGATGGAGTACCGAAACAAGCTTGTCCTTGCTCCTATGGTTCGAGTTGTGAGTAAACAGAAAACACAATAAGCAAAAAACTGCTGTTACATGATTACTCCATCCATTTCTTTTCTTAGTTGATTTCGTTCTGTGCGTTGTTGTTCTGTGCAGGGGACGCTGCCGTTTAGGTTATTAGCCGCCGAGTATGGAGCAGATATTACATACGGAGAAGAGATTATTGACCATAAGATGGTCAAATGTGAACGCAAAGTTAACGGTACCAATACGATTGCTGCTACTTCTGTTCTGTTATCCTGCAAATTTCGTAAACCGCCTTGTTTTTTTTTTTTAATTAAAAGATTGATTTGATGGAGCTGTTTTTACTGGTTCTGGTTGTGCGTGCATCAAGTAACTGAGCTACTCTGGGAGCTAGTTTTAGGGCTAAAGCACTTATGGCTTTCGGTTTCAAATGACTGTTTTGTGCAAAATTTGATTGTTCAGTCGTAAAATTAGTTCTTTTCCTGATTTGGATTGAAGTATGGTTTGGAATGTGCTGCATTATTCTGATTTTTGGGGCAAAAAACTGTGGAATCCTGTGTGGCCGTCTGTTTTCCTTGATTTGCCTCCACTGAGCGTACTTGGACGGTATTCGGTCGATATCGGGATAATCATCTTTGGAATTATGGTGTTTATGTCTAGGCTATACCAGATCCCAATCAAGCATGTACTAGAGCATTGAGAATTTTTTTATGGCGATGGATGAATAAGTACTTGATTTCAATACCTTCTTAGAATATAAGAAGTCAGAGGTTTGTGCCTCTTTCAGTTGTCCGTTATCTTCCTCAAGTTGGAGTGGTATTTGAAAAAATGCACAAATGGGGGTTAGTGGTCTGATTGGTAAAAAGAGATGGCAGTTTAATGATTTGTAGTTATTGTGACATGATCCAAAACTTATTCATAGTTGAATAATTGTTCTAGGGTCTGTTGATGTTTAGGTTGCCAGCTACATGTGGTACAAAACTTACATGGAGGTGGTCATTGATCTTGAATGGTTGGATGCAGGCTCCACTTAAATGGTAATTTCTATTTTATGTTTAAAAGCGTAACAGAAATTTGCTCATTTTTATGCATCTCATGTCAAATCTGAAAAGTTCTTTATTCACCGAAAGCAGCTAAATGCCAATATATGCACAGTACTACTGGGAACCTATTGGTAACTTATTTACTAATTTAAGAAGGCAAGACAAGATATAAATAGGTTTAAGGGTTTCAAGAGTTCATCAAAAGTGGCCTAATTTGAAGTCACTTTATGCGTAAAGCTTGATGTTATGAGACTGAAGAGGACGCTGAATGATATCTTAGGTTACTGTAACGGATATCTTTTGGAGGAATAAATAGACAAATATATATGGGCTCCCTAACTTCCCCAGAAGATTGGTGTACTTGAACTGAGTGTAAAAGGCGATCATGGGATTATCAGGTTCTGCTGACATGCTTTGAGGAGTTTCCAGGGAATGAAATTATGTGTACTTACCAATGTGAAAGTTAGTTTTTTCTCATATGGGTCTGTACCTTGTTGTAAGCTTAATATTTTTTTTCCTTGCCTCAAGCAAGGATCCATGGAGATCATAAAGCATGATTGGTGTGACTAAAAATTTATCAGATGCAACCGAGTTTGTTCATCTCTTCAGGAATTTTAGCTTTTAGCCAAATGTGTCTATTTGTTTATGGCCTTTTGAGTTATTATTTTAAATTCTTCTGATGTACCGGGGAAAGGAACAACGTCTGGTAGCTTCAAGTGTGCTATGATATGCTTCTATTAACCAAACAATAACCCTTTTTATTAGAAAAAAAAGCCAACCAAAGGTTCTATTTTAACTCATCTTTCTTTCTTTCTTTTTCCACCAGATCATGAAAAGGAATTCATGCTCTAATTTTTTCATTTTCTTTTTCATTTTTATATTTGTCTGGTGTTTCTTAGTTGCTGTTGAATTGATCTTGGATATCTCAAAAATCGTTCTCCATTGCTATTTTTAGCATGTGTTTGTTGTCGTACAGATTACATAGGGTGCACCGACTTTGTGGAGAAGGGAACAGATAATATTGTTTTCAGAACCTGCAATCCAGAAAGGAATCATGTTGTATTCCAAATTGGGACATCTGATGCTGTGAGGGCTTTAAATGCTGCTCAAATAGTGTAAGTGCGACGGCATCCATTTTTCTTTCTTTATAATGTGAAAAAATGCCAAGGAAATGTGAACTGGTAGTTTTTTCCATTTCATGTTGTGGTTCTATGACCGTCAGATCTGATAATGTAGAAACATGGATATTTAGGTCTGACTCGAGTATGATTATTCACTTTCAACTTGGTAAACTCCAATGCCTAATTGTGAAAAAAATTTGTATGGTGTTTACTGTATTGTTAATTAAGAATTTTCCAACTCTAAACTTCAGAAATGTTGCCCTCTTAGACACAAAACAAGGAGAAAACATTTTTAGCAATCCTTTTCTATTATTATATCGAGCTTGAAACTAATTG
Source organism: Turnera subulata (assembly GCA_028386065.3). NCBI lineage: Eukaryota > Viridiplantae > Streptophyta > Magnoliopsida > Malpighiales > Passifloraceae > Turnera > Turnera subulata. The sequence goes on from JAKUCV010004974.1 coordinate 217,403, forward strand.
CTTTTGTTTCTTACTGTTGACTTATTATGATGAGTAAGCTCTGCTTCCTGCACTAATCGTTAGTTGCAAATCGGGAGCCATGAAATAGAAATGCCATGTGCTGTGATCTAAACTTCCCACTCTTTTGACTACCTCATGCATAAATCTAAAGTGGCATCAACTCATTTTGGCCTTAGTTAAATGGACTATGTCCTGTATATGCTAGCAATGGGTTTGGACTTGAAATATCTATGTTTTGCGCACAATATTTAATTTTTTAGGTGTAACGATGTGGCGGCAATAGATATCAACATGGGTTGTCCAAAGTCATTTTCTGTCAGTGGGGGCATGGGAGCTGCACTATTGAGTAAACCAGAGCTCATTCATGATGTGCGTGAAGATTGTTCTTGCAAAAAATGTAACTCTTGCTTTGGTGGGGTGCTGTTTTAAATTTGTGTGTGATTCTACTTGCACTTTTTGTTGCTAGATTTTAAGCATATTGAAGAGGAACTTGCATACTCCTGTAACATGTAAGATACGACTTCTGAAGTCTACTCAAGATACGGTGGAACTAGCAAGGAGAATTGAAAAAACTGGTATTTCTGCCATTGCTGTCCATGGAAGGTGATCCCTGGTTTCTGCAGTATAACTACTATTGGCATAAAACTTCAATTCCAAATAGTTCATTTTTGTTGAGGCTCTTCGGATTTGCATAATGTCAATGCTTATGCTTGTGCTGGGGGATTATGACTTCTCACAAGTTTTCTTATATTTGCTTGTCATGGTCTTGAAATTTGGGCTATATTCTTAAAGAAAAAAAAAAAAAAATCTAATTAACTTGTGCTCATTTGATGAAATATTCTCTGGTTCTGGTGAGAGTAATCCTAGTATCGTTTAATCTGTCAGATTCTGATGTATCATTACTCATAAGATGTTTGGCTGCACAGTGATTTATTTTAAATTGGGCTAAAATTTTGCCAATAAACGTTCAAGTTGACAGTTGGGAGAGAGTTTAACATGTCTGTGACTCTAACTAGATAATTATCAGATTTACGGGTCTGAATCGGCAAGAGATGCGAGGAGGGACTGAAGCATTACACATATCACATTAGACAGTTAGTTGTTTTTGCAGAGAAGATCTACCATGGATGATAGAAACAACATCTAGATTGACATTTGTAGCATGAATTAGTTGCAGCCAGGGTCCCGGGCATTTAAACTTGTTAGCATATGCCATGGCTTGAGTCATATGTGCTGAGAAAGAAGATTAATTGAGGGGAGATTGGAAACATGAAGACATTTGAGTTGTCTTTTGCCAAAAAACTGTTCATTCATTAAGCTTAGGCTATCAGTGATGGTGGTTTTAGTTCAAGAAATTAATATTAAAAGTGGTGGTTCCAACCATTAGAAAATAGGAAGAAAAAAGGGCAGGATGTTATTAGATCAGAAAGTTGGTGCCTATTCAATTCAGGAAATAATATAAGTGGTGGTTCCAATTCTCAGAAAAGGAAAAAATGCAGGAAAATATTAGATCATAAATTTCATGGCCTCTACACTACAAAGTGAGTGATAGACGTCATCATTAGGGAATGTGCCTGACTGGTGATCTTCATAGTGCATTGGTTTTAACAGGTGTATTAAGATTGGCTATTGAAGTGAAATAATGGTGAAAAAGGTGCCAATTGATGCTCATTCTTTATTTCCTGCTGTTGAAAACATTGCAGAAGAGTTGCAGATAGGCCAAGGGATCCAGCTAAGTGGAGTGAAATTGCCGATGTTGTGTCTGCATTATCTATTCCCGTAATTGCAAATGGGGACGTCTTTGAGTATGATGATTTTGAACGTGTTAAAGTCACAACAGGTAGGTTTATTACGTATTCTGGTTTTGGCAGGAATTTGGGTTTAACATAACTGAACTTGGTCTTATAGGTTTAGAGCTAAAATAATATGGGAGGAAAATAAAAATTCACTTTCATGTGTGAAGAGCTTTGAATTCTATTTCTTCACTTCCTTTGTCTTATGTGGGAGGAACGTAAAACGTGACTGTCATGTGTGAAGAGCTTTGAGCTTCTGTCTTACTTTTGTAAGCGTTTTGCTTCTCAGCAAAGTCAATGGCAGGTTGCATGTTGATTTGCTCATGTGTTTATGCACTCTGTATTATATCTTCAGTTTTGACATACATTGTTCTTCGTCATTCCTAAGTTATTCTGGTTCTCTTCAAGGTGCTTCATCAGTGATGGTGGCAAGAGGAGCACTTTGGAATGCTTCTATTTTCTCTCCAGCTGGAAAATTGCACTGGGAAGATGTAAAAAGAGAGTATGTTAGAAAGGTGGGCTTCTTCTAATGATTACTTCCCAGTTTGAAGTGCATTTGTTCATATTACTATCTCCATTTGATAAAGGGGAGATATTTCCTCTTGTCTTTTATATTAACAATAAGTTCAAGGTAAAATTTGAACTAAAATCCTTAGCCCTCTTGAGCTTTAGGATGCCAAGGGTGCCACTTATCTAGGAATTTTTTGACAAAAGTAATATATTTCTTGTTTGACTTTCATTCGGTGAATATCTTCTATGAAGTGTTTGTAACCAGCTGTTGGCTGAGCTTACATGTTTTTTTTTTCTGTTTCCATTTCAGAGCATATTATGGGATAATGACATTAAGAGTACAAAGCATACTCTGAGAGAAATCATTATGCATTATTCTTCCCTTGAACTATCGGAAGGGAAGAGTGTGATCAAATCAGAAACGTTGGCAGATATAGCGTAAGTTTGATTTATATCATGATTGACAACAACTCTTACTGTTGACATTCTTTAGGAATACTGAATACTAAGTTGTACTATTTATGCACAAGGTTTGTAGGAACAAAATTTGTAAATTAAATGATTTTTTTTTTTTCTGGCATGCCTTTTCATTTGTTTCTGAAATTCAATGGAGATAATATATATTTTTTTTTTCATGAACAGCACTCTATCATGACCTTACTACTGCATATTCTTTAGGATCTTCAGATCTTTCATCAATTTAGTTGTTGTACAGATACATTTGCCTTTCATATTTGTGCTTGCAACTTGTTGCTGAACATAGGCAAATTAGTAGCCTCCTAGGTGGATATTTCATTTTTATTGATAGTTGAACATAAGCTTTAAATTGGATTTGGTCTAATACTCGTTTTCTTTCTTCCGTTTAGTTCTTATTCTATCTCCTTTGACATTTTGCTGAACTTTTGTGGGTGTCTTCTAAGAGCTTACAGTATCTAGTTGATTCTTTCAGGCGACTTTATGGAGAGGATAGTTATTATCAGTTTGTCAACGCAAATCGGCCTTTGGTCAATGGAAGCACAGGGCAACTTTTGTAGTTTAATGCTTAAAGTGCTTCAATCAAAACTACAATCAAGATACAAGTTCTGCCCCCTTTTGTTGTCCCCATGATTGGTCAGGTTATGGAAGTTTAACCTTTCTGGAAGGCACCACTCTTTTCAGATTGTTGTATATTCTGTGATGGCCTGTTGCAATTCAGTAGGTTGTGCTAGACAAGGATGCTCATAATTGTTATTGAAGAGGATTTACTTAAGGCAGATTGATTTGTCTGAAGCTTTCGTGGGGTCTTGTTCTTAGCTTTGTTCTTTTTTTTTTCCTTGAACATTGTCCTAACCGGAGGTTGGTTAAGTGCCATTTTGGCTCTTCTATAAAAGGTAGATATCCGTGTGTAATTGAGCATTGTTTGAACTTTGGAAGCAGCTGCCTTTAAAAAAGTAGATTTCACTGACCTAATTAAGCACCCTAAGCCGAAAAGGTTGAGCAGTGTAAATTAACTGGACTTTAATTTTTTGCCAGTGACAACTCCCAACTGTTTATCGTGAACTTATGGTCAGTACCTAAAATTTCCTGTAGGTGCAGACATGAGACAATTGCCTACGAGCAAAAGATGTTCAGTTCCAATGGTTTTGCTGCTTACACCCGTGGGAACTTTTTTTTTTTTTGATACTAATCTATGGAACTTGGCTACATATAGAAGTCTTGGTAAATGCTTCTTTTGTTGTTGCTTATCTCCACCAATAAAAGATTCTGTGGCAGCTATCTTTGCTGTACAATGATGTAACTAGAACTGGTGTTCCATGAAGGCTGTCTACTACAGTGTAATCAATAAAGTGTATCATTCGCTTCAAAAAAAGAAAAAGCCAGTTAGTGAGAAAAAAATAAACTTCTAATTTCTGTTCTCAGAGTGTAAGCCGCAGCGTCAACCCGTTCCTTCACCAGAACTATTCTCAGCATCCGTATTTTAGAACCTGCTCTACAAAGTTAGGAAATTATCGGGAAAATTAGCAAATTAGACAACGATTAATTCCCACATGCATTTCTTTTCACAGATCAATAAGGAACATGTAAAGTTCTGGAGAAGACAAGCATCATAGGTAGATACGTCCATATGAAGACAGTATTCCATCAGAGTAGTGTTCCCTTCTCATTTCCATCCTAACTAAAACGCACGAGGACTGTCATCACTAGCAACGTCTAGTAATGCCCTCGCCATGGATTCTTCCCTTACAAAGATCACAGCATGACAATGAGGAGGTAATCAATGCTTCAGAAGCTCTGGACTGTCCATCAGCTTAAATTCGACATCCTGGTCCTCCCACTGCATAAAATGCTCTGGTGATGGAGTTCTGCGAGGAGGTGGAGAATCAGGGTATTTCCAAGATTGATTTTCAACCACATCCTCTTTCATCTCGTAGAGTTCCAAGCGCCTTGGGGGACTCTCAGCCTGAAATTTTAAACAGAGTGAGCCAATTGGTGAAACAAATACTTAACCAAAGATAAAACAACCCCAAGAGAAATAGAGGATGTAGGGAAAACATGAGGATTAACCTTCACTTTATGTGGCAAAGGATCAGCATACGGAGTTGCAAACTGTTTGCGGAAGTCTGCAGGAGAAAATTAATATATGAATGAACATGGAAAAAGAAGTTGCATAACGACAGAGAGATCAGCTTTTTATTACCACTCTTGAGTCCAACTATCCTCAGAATTTCATCCATGTCCATAGATCTGTTCAGAGCCTTGATGCATTCTTGATGATTATGTAGAAATCGTTCCTCTGCTATTGCATCAGGATGTATCGGTTCAACTGGTCGAACATTTAGCTTCTTTGATTCCTCATTCAGGAGTGGCTTTGCTGAATTTGATATGTCAGTAAGCGGTTTCCTAGCAGCAATCCTCGATTTCACGGAGGGTTTAGAGGTACTCTTCTTCTTGCTTGCATCTTGTGCAGTTTGAGAGGCACTGCATCCTTTGTCAGGAAAGGAGAAGATGCTCGTTTGATTCACTGAAGGTTTCTGTGAATTTGACAAATCACCGAGAGGTCTTCTGCCTCCAAGTCCTCCCTTCCTTGGTGCTTTAGAGACGTCAGTCTTCCTGCCAACAGAAGCTTCTGCAACGGATCTTAAGGTAAGACCTCAGAAAACCTTGGATATCTATAGATATATATATTCGCATAGAATGTATATACCATTATAATGGATGTTCAAATTCTGATTGTGAACCACGCTGCCACCAGCTCGTGATGCCATTGATGCCTTCAGTGTGCGAGTATTCTGCACAAGCATAGAAACTGGTGAACACAAGGAAAACCATGCACAACAGTCCATTCAAGTTTTGAAACAGACATTGTCTCGACGAGCAATCACATGTCATAAAAGTACGGGTTGAAGGATACAAATTATCTCAAGCAGGCCAGACACTAAAACTCTACACCAAAGTACTTCTGTAATACATAACTTTGTGAATCTAACAAATTTCTCAAGCAATAAGGTGCCATTATAAAGCGTATTCATGTTACAATTGACAGCAGGTCTTCATCCACATATCTATAAAGAAAAATTAAGCCAAAAAATTGGAAAGAAAATACAAGTGCTCTGAGCATTTGCCTAACCGCATTACAAATAAACGGAATTTGCCATATACAGCAATTATTTCAAAATGTGCTCCCATAGTGAGGATATGTAGAACTTAAGAGAGAGAAAAGTGCTTCCAAAAGAGGTGTGAAATGTGCCTAAAACGCATGAACCACATAAGAACAATACAGGGTTCAGCGCTGTTCAATTTACAATTGGTAACAAAAGAAACTCAAACCATTAATCCTTGAATGGGCTCAAATCATGGGAGCCCTTATTTATCTTACAGCTTCTACATGGCGACAAAACTTAAAACAATTTTATAGGCCCCATTGCTGGTTTTCTTATCTACAATTCAATATCAAAATGGAAGAAAGTCTTAGTGACTGCAAAAAATGGGCATAGAAGGCACGGAACTTGAAATGCCAAGAAAATCAAGTGGTTTCCCGATAACATATTAGACCAGTACAACCACTACAATACATCAGAATCAGCAAAAATGAAAAGAAATTTTAGAGAGAACCTAGTTTAATAACCACATACACAGTGCGTGAAAAGGATGCAACTCATCCCATTAATCCCAGGAAGCAGTTTTGGTGGTTTTACACATGAACTCAAAGTAGGAAACCGCAAAAAGAAAAAAAAAAATTGAAAACCCATTCCACAAACAAGCATTTGCTTCTTTTCCCCCCTTTTCTTCTCTGTTCTTTTCCCAGAAACCAACCGCACCGGAAACTAAACTACAAACACAACACGAACCACAAAACCAAGACCCAAACAAATGTGGAATAGAGAAGGAGTAAACAGAAAATTGCAGGGAAACGATCAACAATGCAAACAAGGAGACATAACGTACCCGTGTGATGTGAAACCGGAGGGGAGATAGAAAGAATTTCTTATTAATCGAAATGCGATGCCAAATAGAGAGAGCGAAGAAGGCAAAGAGAAAAAGGTTTTGAGAAACGAAACATTGTTCAAAACATAAAAGCGGGAAGGTAAGCGGTGGGTTGACACGTCGCCTTTTTTGGATGGCTATGTAATTGTAAATTATATTTTTTAATTAACTAATTTCTGTACAATAAAAATTATAATATCATTCCCATGTAAAATTAATTTTATGAATATAAAAATTAATATAAAATTGAGTAAATAAATACAGTAAACTAATTACTTTACAAATAAAATGAATAAGAAAAAGCAGTTGCAATTCTTTTCATAACTATTAAATTATTTATTTATCATACTCTTACACAAGATTTCTCATATTTTTATTATTTTAATTAAATTTTTAGTATATATAGAGGCTATAATGTTAATTTTTCGGAATTATGATATTATTATTAATTACAACTCACTAATAAATAAATTATTACTTAATTTTTAACAAATTTATTTTAAAATTTTTTATTTACTTATATTAATATATTTGATATATAAATTTAGCTTTCATATATAGAACTTATATTTTCTTCATAGAGAAAACTACGATGAAGACAGCTTCCTCTGTAATAGTTTTCTTGATAGTTGCAATGTATAGTAAGTAAAAAATACTAAACAAGTTATTTATGCCTCATGTGTTAAATATCAAAGAGAAATAAGAAATAATATAATATGTGATATATAATATGTCGGTTTCTCAAAAGAAAAAAAAAAGAGAAATAAGAAATAGGTGAATAACCTATTGGTTTATTAATCCGTATATTATGTTTTTATTACTCCTATATTGGATAAGAAGCTTACATTTAACATTATTTCACATTTTTCTTTAGTTAAATTTCAATTTACACACCTTAATTTTAACTTAAAATCACTTTGATAATTTAATTTTTTCTTGTAACAAATTGGTAATTTAACTTTTCAAAATTATCAAATGAGTGACTATTTATAATTCTGGTACCTTATTTGTATTGGCAAATGACTTTTTTAATCCCTAAACTTTGTTGAATTCATTAATATGGTCCGTTATTTTTTTAATTTAAATTTTTTTATCCCTAAACTTTGTCAAAATTGAGTAATATCTTCTTTTCTCCAAAAATCACTAATGATTAGTTAGAACTAGTGAATGAAGCATTGTCCCATGGTGAAAATATTTTATTATTTTTATTAATTTATCTTTACAAATAGAATTTATTTCTTTATTTTTGTAATAAAAATATAATAATTGTTTTCTAAAATAAAAGTGACATGATTTTAAAACTTAACATAATATTAGGGGTTAGATATAAGCTGGATTTAGAGAGATAAAATTAAATGTAAACTAATTTTATCTCTCTAAACTCATCTTATCTCCAACTCCTAAGCTCATTTTAGTTTTTATTTGAAAAAAAATATTATATTTTTATTATAAAAATTTGAGAAAATAAAGTCTATGTGAAAAAAATAAAATATTATGCACCACGTGGGTTAGAAATGGATATACACTATAGTTACTGAAGGTAGGTGACTGCATATAAATATATGTGTTGTCCTAACTTTACTTTATTCTTTAATATATATGTTAAAAAATTCCCATAAGTATTTATCCCTATGTTTGTAACAATCCGGGTAAATTTTTTTTACATTTTTACCAGTACCGTAAAGTTGTTTTACAATAATTTACCGTTTAATTTAATCTTGGATAATTAATTCATGGTAAATCGGGCATCGGATTCCGAAACCGAGTCCTGTCCCGCGTTCGGGATTTTTCTGCGGATTTTGGGGACCAAAGTTGGAATTTTTCGGGTTCAGGAATCTGCAGAAAAGTCAGGTTTATCCTCGAGATAACGGACCAGAAATAAAGGTAAGGGGGTATAATAGTTATTTTTTAGTCCGGACAGAACCCACCTCACATGCTGCACAGTAGTGTTCTACTTTTTTTCCTGTGTCGCCAGTACCTTGCCCGTGTCTTACCAGTGTTTGCATGTCTTTAACCATGTCTTCCTGCTTTCTAGTGCACCATACCATCTTCATCCTGCCTGCAACCCATAGCCACCTTACTCTCCTCTGCAAATTCCCGTAACCTTCATACCTGCAAAACACAAATCCAATGTAGGAATAAAAAAAAAGAAGCAAAACAACCACACACACCCAGCCCCAAAACGTTGCCGTTTTGGCAACAACCCCTACACAACCCCATCTCCTTCCTTCCTTTTCACCTCGCCTGAACCACCACCGAGACCACTGCACCACCAAACCACCAGTCGCCACCATCCTCTTTTCCTCCTCTCCCTTCCGTCGCAACCAGTCGTCGCCGTCGCCCTTATCTTTGTGTGCGACGACCAGCAGCCGACGGGACCGAGTCACGAGCGCCGCCACCTCTCGTCGTCTCCGACGCGCGCTGCCTTGCATCACCTCGTTCCGGTCGCGTCGCCTCTGCCTCCGTCGCCTCGCCGTCCGTTCGTGCTGCACCGCCGCTGCAGCTCACAGCAAGGTGAGCATGGCGGGTGAAGATCTGTTTGGGTGGATCTGACCCGATCTCGCGTGGGTCGACCCGGGTTTCTGGTGGGTTGGGTCTCGCGGGCTTGGGTCTGAGTCCTGGGCTGGTGGGCTGATCTACTGGGCCTGCTGTGTGGGTTGGCGTTTGGGCCCTGCTTGGGGCTTGGGTTAGCCCATATAGTAGGCTGGACTTGGACTGATAGGCCCAGTCTGTTTTTTTTTTAAAGAAAAGAAAAAGAAAAGAATAAATTCTGGATAAAGAGATAAAATAAATTCTGGAAATAATATATATATAATGGAAATGATATTAAAAAAATAATAATAATTATTTTGAGAAAATAATTTTGGAAAGGGTATTATCAAAGTATTAAAATACCGGAGTAATAACCGGGTATAAGTATGGTATATTTTTTGACACAGGAAAATAAATGGTGAATGATGATGATAACGGAAAAATAACCCGAGGCAGTAACCGAGTCGGTTCAGTATTTTAATTTTACGGCATACAGTATCAGTCTGGCATCTGCATACCATCTTATGTGTGCATAATATTTGTTTGATATAGGAGTTGATAACGAGCAGTTACCTGAGGAACCAGACTTGGAATCTGTTGGGCAATTCCATAATTGATAATTGGCTAAGGTGAGGATGGATAACCCTTGATATGTGCCTGTAATACTTTGTGTGTTTTGTTGTTTGATTGAACTGCTGAGATGGTCATTGTTGGTTATTTGACTGCTATGGTTACTGTTGTTGTTGTTGTTGGACCGTGTTATTGGTTCTGCGGGTATTTTGTTGAGATTGATGTTGAACTGTTAACTGTGAATAATTGAGAAAAGGATAACGGATATTGGAAAATGGAAGTTGGGAATTGAATTGAGATGATGATTTTATTGTCACGTGGAAAGTAGTGGTACGACTAGATGGTTAGAGGCTAGTTCTGTGGTGTCATGGCCGGTTTCTTGGTTTGGGATGTTGATCCCGATTTGGTTTGGTTATTGGGATGTTGATCCCGGATTGATTTGTTATTGGGATGTTGATCCCGGGTTACATTTTGGCCTGGCATCCGGAATTAGTTGATAACCAGGTACGACCCTAGCTTGTCCAGTGACAGGACCCCGAAAGATAAAATTGGTAATAATTATAAATATTCTTTTAGCCTTGGCTCAGTCATGATCTGGTTGAATCTCTGATTTGTCTTTTGCTGGTATTTTCTTCGAAAGTATTATGGTTGTTGCATATTATCGTTTATCCATGATTGTGCTTAAATGCACCGGTGAGCGTTTCGGACTCACCCCTCGCCTGCGGGGTTTCATCCTGTAGGTTGAGTTTGTTCGTAGTTCAGGTACGACGTTCGACGGTTGCTGCTTTCTTCTCCAAGTGACTCCGGATCCATACCTCCGCTGCATGTGCATTTAAGTCTTCCGCTGCTGCATTTTATTTGTTGCTGTGTTGCTGCTTTTCTATATTGGCTCTATTGCTGTAACATATGTTTTCTGCTGCTGCTGTTGAGCTAGAGTGTGGCTTGAATAATGGTCGTCGAGTAAGGGTGACAGATGATGTCTAGGAATTTCTGTTGTATTTGGATTTGGTATTCTGTTGTATTTTGACTACGATGTACTGTCTGTTCTATCAATAAGAATAGTTTCAGAACGTGTTTACTGTGTTTGGTAAATACGGCTCGGGGGCGTTTTATTTTGGTAGCGGAGCAGGCAGTAGGTCATTAGGGACATAACTGTGATTGCATGATTGCATATCTGTGCATAAGATCTGTCATGACATGATATAATATGCATGCATAACATTCTCACATAGGTAAGATGAATGGATCCGGTTGGAGGGAATCAGCATGTTGGAGGTCACCTAGATGACGATTAGGTATCGGTAGACAAACGCAGCAAGTTGTGGGAGGTCCGAAACACCATCCGATGGTTCTTTTGGGAGACCCTACGCAGATGTTAAACGTGGTAACTCAGATTCTGCAAAGGCAAGATGCCAGGGATGCCCGTATTGATGACATGAAAGCTCGGGAATAGGAGAACCAGGGACCTGTCAAAGGATCCAGTGTATACAAAGCTGGAAAAGCTTAGGGCAGAGATCTTCAATGGTGTTACCACACCACAGAATGCTGATCAGTGGATCAGACAGCTGAATCGGGTGATGCTAAAACTCACATGCAGGAATGACAGGTGGGCCAGATATGCCATTGCTATGTTAAGAAGGGTTGCCATTGATTGGTGGGAGTCTGCAACCGGAGATCTGCCGACACCTATCACTATGCCATGGAATCAGTTCATTTAGATATTCCGAAGGAAGTTTGTTTCTGAGGCATACCAGGACCAGCTGAAAGAAGAGTTTCTAGGGCTACAACAGGGGGCAGAACAGACGGTCAACGAGTATGAGATCAAGTTCAACTGCCTGTCTATCTACGCTAGTGAGTTTGTTTCTACTCCGGAGGCCAGTTGTAAATGTTTCTGGGATGGTCTTCGATCTGGCATCCAGCTAGTCATGGGGTGCAAGGTTTACGAGACTTACCAGGACATGCTATCTGATGCCTTGAGAGCCAAGATTATCTGGCTGGGTAATGAGAGAGAGCAACAGGAGATCTGTAAGAGGCAAGCTGCACAGTGTTCTTGGGGACAGAACAAGAGGTTCCAGACACCAGCCAACCGGTCAGGATATGGGCAGAACCGATTTATGCTAGTAAGCTAGGGACGTGGATAGAACAACAACACCTACAACTGAGGCAGTTCTTGGACTCAGTATGGAGGGACCTCGTCTGGGAATACTCACCCGAGACTTCCTTTGTCTCAGGTGAGGTGCTATGAGTGTAACGAAGTTGGGCACTACCAATATTTTTGTCCCAAATTGGGAAGATCTGGAGATACGGCACCTGCTCAGACAGTACAAGCATCAGTGGCCAGTGTTCCTAGTGGTTCCGGAGTTTGCCGAGGCCGAGGACGTGGAGCTGTTCCTGCTAGAACCTAGTCAGCCATGAATCAGAGTGCAGCAGTGCCGAGAGCATTTGTGATCACCGCTGATAAGGACCCAGAGAATGCCGATGTTATAGCAGATACTTTTACAGTCTTTGGTAGTATTGCATATACTTTGATTGATCCTGGTGCTACGCATTCCTTTGTCGCGCAAGGTTTTGCAATACAACATAGCTGTACAGAAGAGAGTTTAACTTATTCGATGAGGGTTAGGTTACCTACGGGGATAGTGGTTAGGTTAACCCGTGTGTGCAGAGACGTTTCTCTTTCGTATGACAACAAAGTTTTTCTTGCATGGTTGGTAGTGATGAACATGGGAGGTTTCGATATTATCCTGGGGATGGATTGGTTGTCCAGGTACAGTGCTATGGTAAACTGTCGAACCAAGGAAGTGTTGTTGACTTTCGATGGTAGGCGACAGGTTTTGTTGACAGGTATTGGGAGAGCTACTGCTACATGTAGTATCTCTGCTAATCAGGATTTCGGGATGAAGCCGCGTGGTCCAGATGCCTTGTTGACTCATGTCAAGGGTGAAGAAGATCAGACTCTGATTTTGGGGGACATCACAGTTTTGAGAGAGTTTCCAGATGTATTTCCAGAGGATCTACCAGGACTGCCACCTAACAGAGAAGTTGAGTACACCATCGACCTGATGCCGGGAGTGACACCTATTTCGATGGCACCGTACTGGATGGCACCGACAGAACTCCAAGAGTTGAAGAAACAGCTAGATGAGCTGCTAGAGAAGGGTTTCATCAGACCCAGTATATCACCTTGGGGATTACCAGTTCTGTTTGTGAAGAAGAAAGATGGCAGTTTGCGTATGTGTGTGGACTACCGATAGCTGAACAAAGTGACAGTTAAGAATAAGTACTCGCTTCTCAGGATTGATGACCATTTTGTTCAGTTACAAGGAGCCACCATGTTTTCCAAGATTGATCTTCGGTTTGGATATCATCAGGTCAAGATTTCAGAGAAGGACATACCGAAGACAGCCTTTCGTACTCGGTATGGACACTTTGAGTTCACAGTGGTTCCTTTCGGCTTGACCAATGCACCTGCAATTTTTATGTGCTTGATGCACTTGGTCCTGAACGAGTTCCTGGACAAGTTTGTGGTAGTCTTCATCGACGACATCCTGATATACTCCAAGAGCAGGGAAGAACATGAAGAGCACCTGAAGGTAGTACTTCAGAGATTGTGAGAGAAACAGTTATATGCCAAGTTCAGCAAATGCGAGTTTTAGCTTGAAGAAGTTGCATTCCTCGGACATGTTGTATCTGGAGATGGGATTAAAGTCGACCCTGCCAAAGTAAAAGCTGTTCTAGAGTGGGAGCCACCCAAGACGGTACCCGAAGTTAGAAGTTTTTTTGGCCTTGCAGGATATTACCGGAGGTTCATCGAGGGTTTTTCCTTGATAGCCAGTTCTATGACCAAGTTGTTGAGGAAAGATCAAGCTTTTGCATGGAGTGAAGCCTGCCAGAAGAGTTTTGATGAGTTGAAGAAGAAGTTGACATCAGCACCAGTTTTGACGGTACCTAAGCCAGGAGTGGAGTACGTGCTATTTTGTAATGCTTCAGGTCTTGGTTTGGGAGCAGTTATGATGCAAGAGGGCCGAGTGATTGCCTATGCTTCAAGACAGTTGAGGCCACATGAGAAGAACTACCTGACACATGATCTAGAGATGGCCACAGTGATCCTTGCTTTGAAAATTTGGCGACACTACCTGTTTGGAGAGAGATATCGGATTTTCACAGATCATAAGAATCTCAAGTACATCATGACTCAGAAGGAACTTAACCTACGACAAAGACGTTGGGTTGAGTTGTTGAACGATTATGATTGTACTATTGAGTACCACCCTGGAAAAGCCAATGTTGTAGCAGATACTTTGAGCCGGAGACAACCAGAAGATGCTTCCATAACCTACTCGATATCCTCTCTTATCGAGTTAAGGAAGATGGGAGTTGATTTTTCAGTGGATGAGACAGGAGCCTTGTTGACCCATATAGAAGTCAAGTCTAACCTGAGAGGCTGGATTGTGGAACTACAAGATGGAGATCCCGACTTGATCAAGCTGAAGGAAGCAGTCCGCAGTGGAAAAGAAGATAAGTTTCACATAACCGAGGATAGTGCACTAATGCTAGGGAAATGTCTATGTGTACCCAGTGTTGGTAACCTGGCATAGTCAGATTCTAGAAGAAGGACATATGATGCCGTATGCTATGCACCCTGGAAGCACCAAGATAATATCAGAATTTGAGGAGTCATTTTTATGGCCGCACATGAAGAAAGATGTAGCCGAGTATGTGGCTAAGTGTATTACTTGCCAGCAGGTGAAAGCCGAGCATCAGGCTCCAGCAGGAAAGTTGAGATCGTTGACAGTGCAAGAGTGGAAGTGGGAGATGTCACTATGGATTTTGTGGTCGGATTACCGTTGACTCGGAGACAGCATGATGCTATTTGGGTTATCGTTGACCAACTTACAAAATCAGCTCATTTTCTTCCCATTCGGCAGACAGATACCCTGGACAAGTTGGTAAAGCTTTATGCTGCAGAGATTGTGAGACTACATGGAATTCCTAAGTCCATAGTCTCAGATAGAGATCCGAGATTCACATCACAGTTTTGGAAGAGTCTGCAAGCAGCTTTAGGTACGAAGTTAAGTTTCAGTACCGCATTTCATCCTCAGACAGACGGACAGTCAGAGAGGACTATTCAGACGCTGGAAGACATGCTAAGGGCTTGTGCTCTTAACTTCAGTGGGAGTTCGGATCAGTATTTGCCTTTAGCGGAGTTCGCCTACAACAACCGTTTTCATTCCAGCATCGAGATGCCACCGTTTAAAGCTCTTTACGGAAGGAAGTGCCGAAGTCCAGTTTGTTGGGATGAAGAAGGTCTCCGTTTGATCGTTGGTCCAGATTTGGTCAAGTAGACAGTTGATAAGATTCAGAAAGTTAAGCAGAGTATGAGAGCAGCACAGGTCCGACAGAAGAGTTACGCTGATAAGCATCGACGTGAGAAGGAGTACCAGGTGGGAGAAAGAGTTTTCCTCCGGGTTGCGCCCTAGAAGGGGGTTATCAAATTCTAGAAAAGAGGGAAGCTAAGTTCCAAGTACATCGGGCTGTATGAGATCGTGGAAAGGGTTGGACCCTTGGCGTACAGATTGTCTTTACTAGAGGAGTTGTCACGGATTCATGATGTGTTCCATGTCTCTATGTTGAGGAGGTACAGACCAGATCCGAGTCATGTGGTTACTACAACAGATGTTAAAGTATCAGAAGATCATACATACACAGAGATGCCAGAATAGATTCTTGCCCGAGAGGTCAGACAGTTGAGGAACCGAGTCATACCGATGGTAAAGGTTAAGTGGAGTAAGCACTCTGCAAACGAGTCTACGTGGAAAGTCGAGGAACACATGCGTTCTCAGTATCCGCACCTGTTTTCAGCATCAAAGTGAATTTTAGGGACGAAATTCTTTTAAGGTGGGTAGGCTGTAACAACCCGGGTAATTTTTTTTGCGTTTTTACCAGTACCATAAAGTTGTTTTACAATGACTTACCATTGAATTTAATCTTGGGTAATTAATTCATGGTAAATCGGGCATCGGATTTCGAAACCGAGTCCTGTCCCGCGTTCGGGATTTTTTTGCGGATTTTAGGGACCAAAGTTGGAATTTTTCGGGTTCAGGAATCTTCAGAAAAGTTAGGTTTATCCTCGAGATAACGGACCAAAAATAAAGGTAAGGGGGTATAATAGTTATTTTCTGGTCTGGACAGAACCCGCCTCACATGCTTCACAGTAGTGCATAATTGAGGGCTGCGCCGCCTCTTTCCTGTATCGTCCGTGCTTTGCTTTTTTTCCTGTATCGCCAGTACCTTGCCCGTGTCTTACCAGTGTTTGCATGTCTTTAACCATGTCTTCTTGATTTCCAGTGCACCATACCATCTTCATCCTGCCTGCAACCCATAGCCACCTTACTCTCCTCTGCAAATTCCGGTAACCTTCATACCTGCAAAACACAAATCCAATGTTGGAATAAAATAAAAAAAAAAAGCAAAACAACCACACACACCCAGCCCCAAAACGTTGCCGTTTTGGCAATAACCCCTACACAACCCCATCTCCTTCCTTCCTTTTCACCTCGCTCGAACCACCATCGAGACCACTGCACCACCAAACCACCAGTCGCCACCATCCTCTTTTCCTCCTCTCCCTTCCGTTGCAACCAGTCGTCGCCGTCGCCCTTATCTTTGTGTACGATGACCAGCAGCCGACGTGACCGAGTCACGACCACCGCCACCTCTCGTCGTCTCCGACGCGCTTCGCCTTGCATCACCTCGTTCCGGTCGCGTCGCCTCTGCCTCCGTTGCCTCGCCGCCCGTTCGTGCTGCCGCCGCCGCTGCAGCTCACAGCAAGGTGAGCATGGCGGGTGAAGATCCGTTTGGGTGGATCTGACCCGGTCTCGCGTGGGTCGACCCGGGTTTCTGGTGGGTTGGGTCTCGCGGGCTTGGGTCTGAGTCCTGGGCTGGTGGGCTGATCTACCGGGCCTGCTGTGTGGGTTGGCGCTTAGGCCCTGCTTGGGGCTTGGGTTAGCCCTTATAGTAGGCTGGGCTTGGACTGATAGGCCCAGTCCATTTTTTTAAAAAAAGAAAAAGAAAAAGAAAAGAATGAATTCTGGATAAAGAGATAAAATAAATTCTGGGAATAATATATATATTGGAAATGATATTAAAAAGAAATAATAATAGTAATTTTGAGAAAATAATTTTGGAAAGGGTATTATCAAAGTATTAAAATACCGGAGTAATAACTGGGTATAAGTATGGTATATTTTTTGACACAGGAAAATAAATGGTGAATAATGATGATAACGAAAAAATAACCCGAGGCAGTAACCGAGTCGGTTCAGTATTTTAGTTTTACGGCATACAGTATTAGTCTGGCATCTGCATACCATCTTATGTGTGCATAATATTTGTTTGATATAAGAGTTGATAACGAGCAGTTACCTGAGGAACCAGACTTGGAATCTGTTGGGCAATCCCATAATTGATAATCGGCTAAGTTGAGGATGGATAACCCTTGATATGTGCCTGTAATACTTTGTGTGTTTTGTTGTTTGATTGAACTGCTGAGATGGTCATTGTTGGTTATTTGACTGCTATGGTTATTGTTGTTGTTGGACCGTGTTATTGGTTCTGCGGGTATTGTGTTGAGATTGATGTTGAACTGTTAACTGTGAATAATTGAGAAAAGGATAACGGATATTGGAAAATGGAAGTTGGGAATTGAATTGAGATGATGATTTTATTGTCACGTGGAAAGTAGTGGTACGACTAGATGGTTAGAGGCTAGTTCTGTGGTGTCATGGCCGGTTTCTTAGTTTGGGATGTTGATCCCGGTTTGGTTTGGTTTGGTTATTGGGATGTTGATCCCGGTTTGGTTTGTAATTGGGATGTTGATCTCGGGTTATGTTTTGGCCTGGCATCCGGAATTAGTTGATAACAAGGTACGACCCTAGCTTGCCCAGTGACAGGGCCCCGAAAGATAAAATTGGTAAAATAATAAATATTCTTTTAGCCTTGGCTCAGTCATGATCTGGTTGAATCTCTGATTTGTCTTTTGCTGGTATTTTTGTCGAAAGTATTATGGCTGTTGCATATTATTGTTTATCCATGATTGTGCTTAAATGCACCGGTGAGCGTTTCGAACTCACCGCTCGCCTGCGGGGTTTCATCCCGTAGGTTGAGTCTGTTCGTAGTTCAGGTACGACGTTCGACGGCTGCTGCTTTCTTCTCCACCTGACTCCGGATCCATACCTTCGCTGCATGTGCATTTAAGTCTTCCAGCTGCTGCATTTTATATGTTGCTGTGTTGCTGCTTTTCTATATTGACTCTGTTGTTGTAACATATGTTTTCTGCTGCTGTTGTTGAGCTAGAGTGTAGCTTGAATAATGGTCCCCGAGTAAGGGTGACAAATGATGTCTTGGAATTTCTGTTGTATTTGGATTTGGTATTCTGTTGTATTTTGACTACGATGTACTGTCTGTTCTATCAATAAGAATAGTTTCGGCACGTGTTTACTGTGTTTGGTAAATACGGGTCGGGGCATTTCAATGTTACTGAAAGTGCTTATTTATATGATTAAGTTTTCAAATGATGACGTTATATCTACCCGACAAGTGGTATAAATGAGTATATGTGAAAGGATGTAGTTTTTAAAATGGTTACTAGTACTAGTAAGTTTTTTAATTCACATAATAAAACAACCTTTTAAGAAAAAAACAAAATAGCTTTTCCTTGTAAATAAAAATTTTCATTTGCCTAAATTAGGAGATATTATTTTACTATATTTATTTTTAATTATAATCTATTTGTTTCTAGCTTTTGGTTTAGTATGGAGAGATTAGATTTGGTTGAGAAAAAAATTTGGTTTCATTTACAAACAATTTTACAAACTTTTCAAGCTCTCATTTCTTTCAAAACCTTAATTTATAGGGCTGAATATTATTTTTATTTTTCTTACTCCTTCACAATTTGTTGGATCAAAATTATTTTTTATAAAGTTGCAAGAAAAATAGAGTTGAATTACTAGAGTTTTCAAGACGCAGTCGAAAATTTTTAATAAAAAAATAACAAGATATTAAATTCTTATCTGCACATTTCTATGCATTGATCATGAATAAAATTTTACTTTTTTTTGAGAAAAAATCACTCAATTTCGACAAAATTTAGAGATACAAAAATTAAAATTTAAAAATAGGGGAGCACATTAATAAATTCAATAAAATTTAAGGACCAAAAAGTCATTTACCAATACAAATAAGGTACCATGAGGAATCACCGATTTGATAGTTTTCAAAAATTAAATTACCTTTTCTTAATGTAAAAATGTTAAGTTACTAATTTGTTAAAAAAAAAAGTTAAGTTATCAAAGTGGTTCTAAGCTAAAGTTAAGGTGTGTAAATTGAAATTTAGCCTTTTTTTTCTTTTTGAGATTCTAATCGAATCTTAGATCTTAGGGATAAAACACATCACTAAAACTATAGAGAGTTTATATTATTCCATTTTTATAATAAAGTTACTTATTTTGCAACACCTTCGCACTTCATATTCATTTTGTATTTATTTTTTATAGCCAATTCTTTTGCTAATGCACTTATATAAACTACTATAACTTCATAATTTTCACTCCTAAATAAGTATTTATTAACTTTTCTTCACTTTTTTTTTTATAAATGCATAGTCTTCTCCAAATTGTATTTATAATCTACTATATCACATTGTTTATGTATTTTCTAATTTATATTAAAGTGACTATTATAATTGATTAGACAGTTCATGATTCTAATGTTCAATTGTAATATTACTCTTAAGAAGTTCAAACCGTAAAACTCGATAAAATTGCCTATTATTATTGTGCTTGTGTGTGGTCATAAACTTTGCAACACCCAAAAAAATAGACCATAAAGGTCATTAGATGGATGTATTTCATTAACTTATTTTTTAATATTTTCACTAAACAACAACAAACTAGGACTCCCACACGGTATGGCAAATCACAAGTGATTGGATAAGTAAAACATTCTCCTTGGTTGATGACCATTAGTAAAAGATACTAATCATAATATAAAAGTTTTAGAACTGAATGTTCCTTTAGAAGATGATCTATCCTCAAATTATACTATTTTTTCAATAATGTTAGAAGTACAAAGATTTTTTTAAAAAGAGAGTTTTATGAATATAGGTGGCATTTTCCTATTTGACAGTTTCAATAACTCTCCGGGCCAAGAAAGGAAACCAAGCACACAGTGCTATGCCATTAAATAATCTAATACTAAATCTATCCAGTTAACCCAATTAATTATCCATTAAAAACTACCTAATTTTACTACTTCAACATCTTCATGGTGTTTTCAAGTCGACGGTGCACCCCGACCCCAACAGAGATTTGCAAGGTTTTCATGGGGCAAATTTCCTGCCATTCCTTGCAATACTTGTTGTTCTTCACCTATAACTTGTTGACTAATATTTTGTTGATTTTGAAGATGGTTTAATCGAGCGGATAATTTAATTATCTCCTGTGATTTTTTGGGGGAAGAGTGCCCGGTACAAGATCCGATTGCCAACCCTGTAGTTCTCAACTTGAATGCCCTGTATGTTCTCTAACTATGATTCAGCCTCAAATAGTATAAAGAGTCTCTGTCTAACTTCATAGAACAGCTGCGCCGATTGAGTAGAGAAGCCAATCATCCCAGAAATGGGAGATTGGGCTACCAGGTTATGTATAGGCTCGTCCTTCATTTAAGACAGTATCGTTTGAACCATCTTTATACAGATAAAATGGAAGAGAAAGAGAGGCAAATAAAATGAAGAAAGAAAAAAGACAAGAAGACAAAGGAGTTTTTATTTGTGAGGGAGTAAGTGATTTCTACTTCTTGATTACAATGTGTGATGAAGACAAAGGAATGGCAAATTTCCTGCCATTCCTGCCATTTCATCAACATTTTATTGCTCTTCACCTATGACTTATTGGCCAATATGATTTTCTTTAGACGTTTTCCACCAACCTTGCATTTGACTGTGACAACCTTTAGTTGCATTGTGTTGCATTGTGACAACCTTTAGTAATTCCCTCAACATTAGCATTAAGTTGTTGATTAGGTGGTGGTAGTCTAGCAATATTAAAATAATATTGGTGGTTGTTGTTCATTTTTTAAATGCTCTGGAGGGTGAAGAAGCGAATTATTTATTTATTTATGAGGAATACGGATATAAATATTTAGAACAAGAAGACATATCCAAACCTAAATATTTTCAAATTAAAATTGTTGATATAGATTGGATATGGTGGGTGAAATGAGAGTCAAACCATGTTAATTTGTTTTATAAACAAAACTATTGATTTAACCAAATTCTAGTGACCCGCAGTTTCAACTTACAAACCACTATTCCATTGTGTGTTTAACTTTAATCATATAACAATATATAGAAATAAAAAAGGTTCTTACAGGTTTGCTCGACAGCTAGTGTACCTACACGTGTTAGTTTTCTTAACTTGACGCACCATATTAGTGTAGAATAGTTGGAAGAGAGAGGGAGAAAATAATGCCAGGTGATTGTATTAGTAACTCAATTTATTGTCTAATGTCTTTCACCAAACTACATTACTACACATACTCTACACTAAATAAAAATTATTATTTTAAGAATCATCATGTTGTACAAAAAGAAAAACAAAAGAGCTGTAAACGTTTTTTCCATTTCTTTGTTTTGGTTCCTTGTTCCTTCCATCTGTCGTCTATAGCTTGAGGTTTTTCCTTTTCTATTCCATTTTCCTTATTCCTTAGTTCTAAAGGCTCTAACTCCTTTGTGTGTGTGGTTTTACAATGTCTAAAACCACAACAACGACGATACTAGAAAAACCCCAACAAAGGTAACTAGGTAACGGATTCCACACGAATCGGTCACTGTTTTGCATTTTACTTATGTTTTTACTAAATTTTGAGTAGCCAGTTCTGTGAGGATAGACGAGATCTGTATTTGTACTTTCAAACAATGTTGTTTAGTTTGGTAGTGGTAGTACTAACAGAGGTGGAGGTGGAGGTGATGATGCCTCTAGCAGTTGCGGAGGTAGTAACTTGGGGGGTGAGGCCGGGGCGGTTTTGTGATCGAAGGGAGTAACGGGATAGTTGTGTAAATGCCCGAAATGAACTGTAACTAGCCACTAGGAGGTTTTAGGGTTTAGAATAAAGTAATTATGTGAAGACTAAATATGCACTCGTGGTTGTGCTTTTTTTTTTTCTTTCTTTGGTGATTCTAGTAATTAATTGGAAAATTTTCATTTAGCACACTTCAATTTTAGTGGAGTATCAATCTGGCCATCTAATTACTTGTTTGAATATTTTAACAATTTAATTTGCTTACTCATCACAATTAAAGCATTCAGTGTTGAAAACAAAAACCAAAGGCATGTCATTATATCTTCAATTTCTATAAAAGGAAGTTTTGTAAATATATGTTTAAATTCTTTCCTTTTATATGTTTTATTTTTGCATGGTAAGGAATCTTAGAAGAAAAGATAAACAAGGATTGTGGGTGGTTAAGATTGATTTTGGGTGTGAGATGGTTTTGAATAGTAGAAGAGGAGACAATAACGGCATGCTTTTCTTTCTTTTAAAACAGAATGGTTTAATTGTGAAGAGATTAAAAATTAAATTGATACTCCACTAAAGTTAAGGTGTGCTAAATGAAATTTTGCCTAATTAATTCGAATCCCGAGGCACCAATGCTGCTACGGCATAACTTTCTCTACAACTTCTTTTCAGTTATTAACTCTTTTAACATTTGATAAGAAGTTAAAAAAGAGCTAAGTCAGTTGAATTTCAATAATTGGATTTGAATCACCTTGCATATGCTAGGCTGGTGATGGCATTCTATGAGGGAATTAGATATACTGTTATTCTCGGATCAACACATAAAAAAAAAACTTCACAATCATTTGCAAGTTTTTTTGGATAGTTTATGCTATGCTATGTTGTTGTTTGAAATTGCAGTCAAACTTCCATTGCATGCTTTGTTCATGGGGGCTTGGTTTTGTGCCCACACTTCATAATAATTTCTCAAATCATGTTGGTTAAGCTTGTCTTACTTATGTGAGAGGCTCCTCTTATACTATCTGCTTAACAAAACTCAACGAATCTTTTCTCTTGGATTTTCTTTTGAACTCGAGTTCCTTAGGAAACCCACATATGTTTGTTGCTAATTCTGATATACTCTCACTTTCTCAAAGAAATCTTGAAATATCGTTATTATCTCTTCTTTGTTCTGGGTCTTCACTACATATTGTTATTGCATACAAAATATAAGTTGGTGTTTATTTGATCCATAGCTCTATCTTGTTTTCATTTAGAAGCTACTTCTATGGTTTTCTTTTTTCATTGGACCTTACCGTCTATTTCTGTTGGTGTCCTTCCAACAATTCTTCTCGTAGTTTGATGAATAAACAATTTTTTGTTGAAGTCTTGTATTAGTAATTGTTTTGATTTTTGTTGTTTGAACAGATTATGGCTTACGTCGAGCCTGTAACTGCAGGAAGAGAGCCACTCTAGGTTAATGGCACACCGAGGAAACCAAGGATACTACTTGCTGCCAGTGGAAGTGTAGCGGCAATTAAATTTGGGAATCTCTACCATTGTTTTTCTGAATGGGCAGAAGTAAAGGAAGTTACTACAAAGGCTTCTTTGCATTTCATTGATAAAGCCTCACTTCCTAGGGATGTTGTTCTTTATACTAGTGAGGATGAGTGGTCTAGTTGGAATAAGATAGGTGACAATGTGCTCCACATTGAGCTCCGGCGATGGGCTGATATGATGGTTATTGCCCCCTTTATCGGCAAACACATTAGGAAAGGTAATGCATAGCATAGTCCAGCATTTTGGTCAGGCATCTTTCTGCATTTTTGGTTGTTATGTGAACCAATTCTGATTGTTGACTTGCCATGTCTGTGTAAGTGAGAAAATTTGGGTTAAACCAGCAACGTATAAACTTGGCACGGTTTCATTTGTGCTTTGGTATAAGATACCATTTAGTCGCTGAACTCTGAATATTTTATAGTCTTGCATTTGCTTAACAACTCTATATCAGGCAAATTTTCCGTGAACTTGCGAGGATAAATTACACTTCTCTGGCATACAAATCATTGCAAGAATGTCATTGGTCTCCACTCAGTCTAGAGTGTAGAGAATTTAGAAAGAAAATGGGTTAGTGTGTGTTGTGAATACCCGACTCAAAATCACTTGGGCCTATTCACCTTTCCCTTACACCTTCTTCATAACCGTCATCCAGCATCTTTGGAGTCGCCACCCAAATTTTATTAAGGGACAAAAACTTTGGAAAAACCCTTCATGTGACTCCATTTAGGCAACTGATTAGCGAACCAAAGATGCTGGACCCAGGGATTCTTCATAGATGGGAAGGTGTTAGGCACCCATCCATGTTGGGGCGAAACTTTGTCCAATTAGAGGGTTTTGTATGCCTTGTGCAAGTGTGCAAGTGTGAGCACCAAAACACATAATAGCTGAATATTAAAAAGAAAGGAGAGAAGAAGAAGATTGTGCTTGAGTTTCCACCACTAGAAACCACCTACGTACCCCGGCGACTGGGTTCAAAGCCCACGTAGTTCTCGACATGGCATCACAACAATCACATCATCATTAACATCAACATCTCAACAATAATTGGTTAGACAAAAAGGGATTAGGATTACCTCTTGTAGCCCTCCTCTAGCTCCTTGGTTTGGGTTGTGCCTTCCACACAATTTCTTTCCACTTCTCAACTCAATCTTGGAGTTCTTCTTGATTCTCCCCTCTTGTTGCCTTTAATGGATGATGCTACCCACAAAATTCTACCAGAGTTTTGCCTATGGAACTATTTCTTAAGCTTGGAGAGGTAGAGTTTCTCTAAGCTTCTAAGCTTTATCTAGAGTGTTTGTGTAATAGAATGTGTGTCCCTTGAAATGTGAGAGGAGGGTCCTATTTATAGTGTTCTGGGTGGCCTAGGGGCGTGGACCAACTTAATGTCCAAGGTAATGGCCAAAAATCCGGGCCAAAACCGAGTAGAATCAGATTACGGGCGAAAATCGGGGAGAAAACGCGTTTCTGGAGGTGCATGACCGCCATGGCCGGCGGTCATCCTATGGATGACAGCCAGGCCGGGCGGTCATGGGTGGAAGACCGCCCGAGCCCGGCGGTCATCTCGCCTATGTGTTTCACCCGTTCTTTCCTTTTTCGGTCCCGATTCTCCCCTAATTCCTCTCTGATTGATCCTACCGCGTAATTAACCCCTAGACTGCTCAGAATCCTCTGCTTTCTTGATTACTACTCCCCTCAATCATCTCCTAATTGACTAATTACACATTGATTCCTCATTTTAAGCCAAAATCATACCAAAAATATTCTTGCTATTAAGGAATGATTTAACTCTGATTTTCCACGAAAATCAGAGCAAAATTTGTCTGCAAGCAAGGTGTTAATGGGCTGTGCAACTCTGAAAAAAAGTCCATACCTTATTAAATTGGACCCTTACATTTATCTTCAACCCAAAAATAAATATGATTGGGTTCAATAAATAAACAAGCCCAAATTTAATGAGATAAAATACATTTTAGCAATTTAGTCCTTAACATATCCTACGATTAAATCGTCTCGTTAATCCTAGGCATATAAAAATCTTAATCACCATAACGTATAAATTCTATTAAATTTAAACCCCATCCATGCTTCAACCCAAGACTAACTCATCAATCTTATGATTCAAATATGTCTGGAGTCTAATCTCAATAGAATCTTCATGGGTCAAATTTGGATGTTCACATGTGTAAATTTCGGTAAGTTATTTGACATGATATGTGTACTGTTGACGCAAATTTTTTTAGACTGGTGATCTTTAACGATAATTTTTGCTGGTTGTCATCATTTTTTTTCTTATTCAATTTATTTAGTTGTTTCTGTTGCATTATGAATATGATTTGCTGCAATTATGTTTTTAAAACCTCATTGCCAATCTTCTTGTTCTGGTCTCTCTTCAACATATTGGAAATGCAAATTGCTGGGGGATTGTGTGACAGTCTTCGGACCTATGTTCTTCGAGCATAGGATTACAACAAGCCCCTCTTTGTTGCACTGGCCACGAACACTTTTATGTGGAACAATCCTTTCACTAAAAGGCACTTGGTGTCTATTGATGAGCAGGTGGGAGATTGTTAGTGTAATGCCCAAAAATCAATCACTGGATGATTATGCTACTTTTTGAGTTATGATATTTTGATTAAGGTTTTATTCCGATGAATATGTTTGTTTATTTATTTATATCTATGTAGATTGCTTGAATATATTTATAACCCACGAATATTTTATATTCTTAAAAGTCCCTAGTCGATTATTATTATGGATGGGTTGTAATAATAAATTAAGACTAGCATATGTTGAGAGTCATATGAGATATGAGGTCCACATACGGGTACAAGTTTGGAAACTTATGGACTGGACCGATCCAACTTAAGAACACTACATGGATCATTACATGTTGTCATTGGTGGTTCTTATAAGTGTTGTCCTTAGACCTGAGATCATCAAGGTTTCCAACACAAGAGTCATGTGCTTTGACAATTACTTTTGGTTACTCGTGGCTGGGTAGAAATTAGAGTTATTGTTGGGCACATGATATAATGTGTAGAGGGATTTGTTTTATCAAGATGGAATTTATCTAGCCCATGTAATGGAAAATATGTCTATTGGTCTCCTTGATAGAGTTGAATTATAAAATACATGGTCGTGCTCAAATTGATTGATATGGGATATCAATTGTATTTGTTTTGGACAGTTAACTCGGATTCAAGAAACCATAGATTAAACATATGCGAGAATGACATATTCCATGTCTTGTTTTTTATCTTAATATTATAAGACAAAGGGACAAAGACACAATAATAAGGCTTGATGAATCGGTATTGATCTTGTCACTTGGGTAGCAATGATGGTTGCTAGACACCGCTCATTTTTTATAATTATAAATGTGATTTCATAATTATTGCCAACGTGATTAGAGCCTATAGGGGACTTAGGACTGTTAATTTGAGCCGTGAGTCCAAAATAGTTTGGATAAGTTATTGAACCTACTTTCGAGTTATTAATAATAAGCCCATATTAAGCTTATTATTAAGCCCGAAAATTACAACCAAAATGTGATTAAGGTTAATCCAATACAACCAGGGTTTTCTTGTCTATATATATACATCGATATATTGTCTACTTGAAATAGACTTTTTTTACGTGAGAAACTAAAAGATAGAAAACCCTAGTTGTTCTCTCATTCTTAGAAACAGTTAGCACTGTAAGACGAGTGATTGAGAGGGCTCGAACCAGAGATCGTGAGACGGTTCCTGGTGATCGATAGTTTGTGGGGATACCTTAGAGAAATCGGATTTTTCTGTTCTCTCATTCTTAGAAACAGTTAGCACTGTAAGACGAGTGATTGAGAGGGCTCGAATCAGAGATCGTGAGACGGTTCCTGGTGATCGATAGTTTGTGGGGATACCTTAGAGAAATTGGATTTTTGTCCAGTTTAAAATTGATTCGGCTCAACAATTGAGTAAAAGATCTCGACCACAATAGGTACTAAATCACATCTATTCGATTTATCCCGTTTCACATGGACCCTGTGACAGTTTCAGAATTGATTCCGCTGCGTGTTAACTCCTTATTTGTGTACCCGGAACCTAACACTAACTCTCTATTAGAATTTAAACAATTGAGAACTGCACAATAAAACGATTACTAGCGAGAAAGAGAGATTATGTTTTTCCAATTTGCAGCTCTATCTTCAATCTTCAAGCATTTCTCATTTTATAAAGAGGAAGGTCTTGGAGCAAAATGACTACATTGATGAGCCTCGAGATTTGGCGTGAAAGACAAAAAAAAAAAAAAACATGAACATTCAAATTCCTCATAGTCCTTCTCAAGTTCTGGCATCCTTGATGGCACTGTCCACCATTAACATGTGACAGCTTTTTCATGAATTGTACTTGCATATAGATCATATTAAAACGTTGAGAGATGAAAGGCTACAGCTTTTTTAATCAACCTGTGAAGTTTCAAAACAAGATAGAGTATTAGGTTTCTTTTTACATCCTAATGATAGGTTAGCCTTTACACAAGGATCAAGTAGTTGGCAATGATATCTAAGCATTACCATTAAGCACACAAATCTATCCCATTATACTCAAATATCCATAATGAATTCATACGCAAGAGCATAATTAAAATATGATTGATTTTAGGAGAAGTATCACTTTGACTTAAGAGACTCTATTAGTAAATAATCACTATCTTAAGCACATATTAAATATTCTTTGGTCATCAGTTCTAAGGGATTTTATGTGTGAGTAGCGTGGAATGAATGAATCTAAATAGGATACACACTTTCTATGCAAGTTCATTTATCATCCTTTAGCAGAATTAGAATGCTACCAGGAAAATAAAATTCTCCTTAATTTGTGATAGATTTTATTATTTTCTTATTTTTAGTTTTTTGTGCTTATTGCATTTTCTATGTACCTTTCATGTTTGAAATGAAGATCTAGCGTCTCCATAAAAAATAAAATAAAACTTACTGGGTAGTAGTAGGATGGTTTGATTGGGAAGATTAACATGGGGAACATGATGGAAGCACACACGAACTAATCTAGATAAGTTTCGTTTGGTTGGCTAAAGTAAGGAGATAGATATGATATGAGAGAGCAACAAAACAGAGTGCCATGGGGTTTTGCTTGTTGCCTGAATGAAAATGCAGCTCCTTTCCTAGCCCTTCCATAATTATTTCCATTGTTGAAATGGTGAAGGAAATAGCTAACCCCAATCAACAACATACCAGGAGAAGAGGAAACAAACAAAAAAAATTCAGACAGAGGACATGCTGCATCAAAAAAGAAGGGGGAGGCCAGGCCCAACTGGATTGTTTGTTTGGGCCTGGGGATGGTGGGTTGGGTGGGAGTTAGGGATGTGGTGTCCATACTCCTTTCTAGGACTAAATAATTAATCAATTAGTGAGAAAAGAGAGGAGGAAATGATGAGCAATCAAAAAAAAAAAAAAAAACGAAATTTCGCAATCGCCGCCTGACAGCCACTGCCTGCTGTTAGATACATTCATTTGTTCTCCCCCTCAACTAAAACCTCAGCCTCAGCCTCAGCCTCTACTCTTTTTTCTTTTTCTCGGTCGCAACACCTACAGCCCCTCCACAGCTATTCAATACCCCTCCCTCCCTCCCTCATACAAAACACCGTGTCTGCTCCCTACTCATTGGATTGGGCTTTGTTGTACCCTACTAGGTAATCAATTCTTACCCCTCTCTCTCTCTCTCTCTCTCTTTCATTTTTCTTTTTTCCTTTCCTTTGGGACCAGAATTCGCCATACTTCGATTCTCTTGGGAGTGAAGTGTTAACAAGTATTAGATTCGTCAATTTTATTATTTTTTTTTAAGAAAAAAAAATTCTGCGTCTTAGCTGTGTGACACTTCGAGTGATTCTTTTCTGTTCTTAGTTATTTTTTCCTAGGTTGATACCGACTGATCCTCGGTCTGTAATTACTACTTAATTAAATCATTGATTATGATTTTGGGTCTCGAGTGATTCTCGTGGTTCGTTTCATGAATAAACAATTTTTTTGTTGAAGTCTTGTAAATGTTTTGACTTTTATTGTTTGAATTGAACAGATTATGGCTTACGCCGATCCTGTAATTGAAGAAAGAGAGCCACTCCAGGTTAATGGCGCACCAAGGAAACCAAGGATACTACTTGCTGCCAGTGGAAGTGTAGCGGCAATTAAATTTGGGAATCTCTGCCATTGTTTTTCTGAATGGGCAGAAGTAAAGGGAGTTGCTACAAAGGCTTCTTTGCATTTCATTGATAAAGCCTCACTTCCTAAGGATGTTGTTCTTTACACTGATGAGGATGAGTGGTCTAGTTGGAATAAGATAGGTGACAATGTGCTCCACATTGAGCTCCGGCGATGGGCTGATATTATGGTTATTGCCCCCTTATCGGCAAACACATTAGGAAAGGTAATGCATAACATAGTCCAGCATTTTGGTCGGGCATCTTTCTGCATTTTTGGTTGTTATGTGAACCAATTCTGATTGTTGACTTGCCATGTCTGTGTAAGTGAGAAAATTTGGGTTAAACCAGCAACGTATAAACTTGGCACGGTTTCATTTGCGCTTTGGGTATAAGATACCATTTAGTCGCTGGACTCTGAATGTTTTATAGTCTTGCCTTTGCTTAACAACTCTATATTAGGCAAATTTTCCACGAACTTGCTAGGATGAATTACTCTTGTCTGGCATACAAATCATTGCAAGAATGTCATTCGTCTCCACTCAGTCTAGAGTGTAGAGAATTTAGAAAGAAAATGGGTTAGTGAGTGTAGCTTCGGTAAGTTATTTGACATGATATGTGTACTGTTAAAGCAAATTTTTATACTCTGGTGATCTTTAACGATGATTTCTGCTGGTTGTCATCATTTTTTTTTTCTTATTCAATTTATTTAGTTGTTTCTGTTGCATTATGAATATGGTTTGCTGCAATTGTGTTTCTAAAATCTCATTGCCAATCTTCTTGTTCTGGTCTCTCTTCAACATATTGGAAATGCAGATTGCTGGGGGATTGTGTGACAATCTTCTGACCTGTGTTGTTCGAGCATGGGATTACAGCAAGCCCCTCTTTGTTGCACCAGCCATGAACACTTTTATGTGGAACAATCCTTTCACTGAAAGGCACCTGGTGTCTATTGATGAGCTTGGAATTTCACTGATCCCACCGGTCACAAAGAGGCTAGCCTGTGGGGATTATGGGAATGGCGCAATGGCTGAGCCTTCTCTAATCCACTCCACGATAAGACTCTTCTTGGAGTCCCGAACTCAAACACGTGATGGAAGAGTCAATTAACTAGCATATATCTCGGTTTGTTGCTCTTGGCCTTATCACTTGTGGCAGGTGCTTAGTTGTTCCTATATATGTAGTGCATAAATCACAGCTCCGTTACTGCTAAATCCCAATGATTTCTTACACCGCTGAATTGCAAATGTTGCTTAGCTTGTTAAATTTCTGGTAACTTGTATTGTGCCTTTTCATAGCTATTGTGTGTGTGTGTGTGTGTTCATCAAGAATGTATTACTTGTGGGGTTGTTGTGAACAACCATTCTAGCTGTGATAGAGCAAGTGCAATCATAATTGCTGTAAAGTTAACTAAAGAGCGTCGGTGACCGTGTGAGGGGCAGTTGTTTTATCAGATGATATATCAAAGAATGGTTCAACAACTTTTTCAGGTTCACCTACCACATAGTAGTTTCTAATATGAATGTAAATGCCGTAAACAGCTTTATTCGTTATGTGGTAAGTACATTCACATCCAAGCTTATTTCTAATGTTTCTATCTTTCTATGCACCCTTAAAGCCCTTTTTAATGGATAGATCATACTTATGCAGCCGTAAGCTGTTTGCGTTATATATAAGTTTGATTGTGATTTGCATAAACACTGCCGTTTACGCGAGTCTGGAGATGGTGGCAAGCTAGTGTGTACGTGTTGTGCTTTTACTATGTTATAAAAGTAGGGCCGGGCCACACTTATGGACCTAGAACATAATTGAGGAGTGGGTCATTTCTTAATCCTGGTGACTTCAGCTGAAAAGCCAGTAGAGGCTGATAATATCCCCAAGACAACACAACACATCTAAAAATAACTGCTGCAAGTTTGTATCATATGATGATGATGATGATGATCACTAACGATTTGTTCACTTGATTCTTCAAATCAGTTTTTGACATGTACTGCTACTAGTACTATATTTATTTAACAATAATATCATCATGGGGCGCTTAAGACTTGGAAGAGGAAGAAAGGGAGTGGAGGAGAGTAGAGGAGTTAGATTGCATGATTCAATAATACATTGCTTATTCTGCCAATTTATATTAATTTACAGAAGATGTTAGGTAGTTTAGTTGGCATGACATTCACATTCTTTTATAACACTCCTTTTTGAATGTGATTGTGTATTGGGTAGAATACGCTTAGGGAGAACTGTCTTATTAAAAACCTTTCCAAGAAAAATCGTGTGGGATAAAATCTTGGTGAAGGAAAAAAGAGTGCAGTGCGTATTCTACTCCCCCTCATTTTGTCCTCCCTTGATATCTCGAAGTCGTCCCATGTCAATCTTCTTTGTCAACCTTTGATGGCATATGCTTTGTCCGATCACTTTTGATGCATCACTACTGTAGTTGGGCAATGTATGCAGCATTATCTTCATAATATGTTGTTGGAACATTTTCCTCGCTATCTTGTTTTTGTGGTCGCAATGATATAGCAGCTTCATGTGTAAAGAAGTAGCATATGTCTGTCTGTGCTTTATGTGGATCAAATAAATGACCTGCATCTGCAAAACCAACTATATTCTTTTTGGACTCACAAGGTTAAAATAATTCCACCTCCATTATATCCCCAAGATAAGAGCACAGTCATATCTTGCCAATAGGTTTATGGCAAAAGCTTCAGGTTTTATATTACTAGAAAGATAAATTGCACTTTGATAGGGTATTTCAGGACCAATATAATTATTTTATGAGATTTTTCATTTCAAATTCTTTCTTGAAATATAGCACGAGATTTAGAAACTTCTTCAGGAGTTCCAATAATATTTAGATTACAACAATAGTATCTAAATCATTAACATAAACAACGATAATAATAAATTTCACGCATATACCACTTGAATAAAACACACAATATATTTAAAAAATGTATGCAAAAATTATTACTACACATACACAAATTCGTTTAAACTATACAAAGATCAATTTAGTTTAATTGAGTATATATAACCCGAGAATTAATTGCTTCAGGCAATTTGAATCCTTCAGGGATTCTCATGTATATGTCATGATTTATGGATTCATAAAAATAGGCTGTAACCGCATCCATTAGATGCATTTCTAATTTTTCATATATTGCCAGACTTATCAAATACCGAAAAAATAATTTCATCCACCACAGGGGAGTATGTCTCCTGAACTTGTGCCACAAGTCGTGCTTTATATCTCATTATTTCTTTTTCTTCATTTCTTTTCTGCACAAATACCCATTTTATAACCGACCGGTTTTACACCATCTGTTGTACGGACTACAGGTCCGAAAAATTTCTCGCTTCATAAGCGAGTCTAACTCAGCCTTAATTGCATCTCTTTATTTTGGCCAATCATTTATACGCCTACATAGGTTCATGATCCTCATTTCTTCCATAATATTCAGTGCTATATTATATATAAAATAAATATTTCGTCAACGATTATTTTACGTCGGTTCCATCTTGTTCCTGACACATTATAATTGATCGATATCTCATCATTTTCATTTATTTCAGGTACCTGAGTTACTTCTAGAACTTTATCAATTGCGTCAGAAACCTCTTCTGGAGGATTTTCCCCTTCCTGAGGATTTTTTTTAATTCGAACCTCTATTGGAGGTCTTATTTTCACGTTGGGGCCATCTTGTATCTTTGCTCATTTTTTTTTCTATCAATATATATATATTTTTCTTTGGAACCGAGTGTATTCCACGCTTCTTCCATACTTTAGTTTCATTTCCATACTTTAATTGTTCTTCAGGAACATCAATTCGAACATGAGCATTTGCAGCTGGTATATAAGATTTGGTCACTCTTTTCAAATCAATAAATATGTCTGGCAATTGACTTACTATTCTTTTGCAAATGAATCATCTTTTGAACTTCAGGTTCACACTAATTTGTTTGAGGATCAAAACTAGATATTGATATAGCATTTCAATTACATCTTGATCCAGCTGCTTATTTTCTCCCCCCTGATGATAGGTAAACACTTACATCAAATTGACGATAAATAATTCTTACTGTAAATGAATCTCCAGTTGATGGTTTCAATTATTTTATAACTGATGGAGATTCATACCCAACTTATATTCCCAATCTTCTTTGAGCACCCACTTTAGTTCCCTGTGGTAGAGCAATTGGTGCATAACCAAAGGTCCGAAGATGGGAGATATTAGGTTCGTGACCAATAACCAATTAAATAGGGAGATCTTATGATACACTGTTGGCTTGAAGCACACAAGTGCTGCTGCATGTAAAATACCATGTTCTCAACCAGTAATATCTCATTAGCAATGGTCTTGCAATCAACTGGAAATATTCAATAAACGATTCACCCAGATTATTTTGGGTATGAACATAAGCTACAGGATGTTCAACCATTATTTCCAATGATATACATTAACCATTGAAGGAATACACCAGTATTATCAAGACATATAATCTTGTAAAATAATTAGAAATGTGTACCCGCAATTGGCTTAATGCACAAAATGCCAACTTGCGTCTAATAAGCACACAATAGAGCATCAAGTCGATGCATCGACTAAAACCATAAAATTACCTAGATGGTCAACATGGTGGATTTATTAGTCCGCATACATGTCCCTGAATTATTTCCAAATTTTTTGGTGATTCTAGGCCAACCTCATCATAGGAAGACCGAATAATTAATTTTCTTCTGCATCAAGCAAACACATGGAAATTCATTGATTATAAAAACTTCTGGTTTTTCAATGAATGACCAAATAAACTTTGAATAATTTTTACGCATGATTATTTATCTGGGATGGCCCAACCGGTCATGCCAAACAATGAATTCATCAACCAACTTCTAGTTATTGCTAGCTTTAGACTGTGCAAACTATGTATTTAATAATTTAGGAAAAATTATTTATCAGCTTCAGGCTGGTGCCAGCTTCAGGCTGTTATGTGATAGCTACAGGCTGTTGTGTACCAATTTAAACTACTGTGTGCCACTAATAGTTGATGGTAGAAAAATCAGAGGGATTGAACAATTATTAATGTGTCGGCAAACTTTTTTTTTTAAAAAAGCAAATCCTTGAAGATTGAAAAAGCTTTGGAGTTTTGTGAAAAATAATTCGAATTTCTAATCACCGAAATTTCTCTTGGATCTTTCCGGAGATAGAAAAAAGGGTCCACGTTTGAAAAACTGACATCTTGCTTTTTAAGCTCAGACTATAAGAAGGGAGAAGGGTTATTTGGTGAAAGTAGGAAGATTTAGAAAACACAACGAGATAAAAAAAAGTCTTCGCCGACTACTGTCTTCTTTGTTGAGGGTGCCTCTCTTGGAAGGAGAAATAGGTTAGCATATAGTATGGTGAATGAGCAGCAAGAGGAATTACCGAGTGAGCTAGCAAGAATTCCTCGTTTGGTTTTCGTTGATGAGCTCTATTATCTAGGTTCTTTGTAACTCCTATGAAAGAAACTTTCTTCCTAGAGGACCAAGGCAACCTAAGGGCTTCTTTTTATGGCTCAGCTAATTCTATTATGTTTTTCATTTCTGATAGACTTCAGGAATTCCAGCTAGAGCCTTCTTGTCAATTTCTAAATCAGAGTAGTTATTATCAAGTTTCCATGATGGCACGGAGTATCCCGAGAGTGTCTAGGTTGCTGCCTACTTGGCCTAAAGTTCAACTACTGCTTTGGAATTGCAGAGGAGTAGCCAGACGATCCCAAGATTTTGTACGCACCTTAAGGGATCTAAAGAATCAGTACAAGCCCAACATGGTATTCATCACCAAAACCTTGTGGCAACCTGAAGAAAATCATGGAGTAATTCCACTCCGTTTTCCTTCTACAAATCGGTTTGAGCTTCCTGGAGAAAACAATATGGGTGGTATGTGGTTCTCTTGGAAGGAGAGTGTTAGGGTCAACATCAATAATGAAGTTCAAAGTTTTGGAGTCAATGTTGTACCCAACATATAAATAATTGTTTAAGCTTATGTATGAGAACAATTACCTCTATGTAAGTGTTCTTCAAAAAATGAATCCATAATGCAGTAATAATATAAATATGCATATTTTCCTTTAGCCTTGCCATTGTTGTAACCATTACGATTATAGTAATTAGAACGATTTCTTCCACGTCCACGGCCGCAGGCACAATTATAATCATTCTGTCACATCCGCTTCAGGGAATGGAGCAAAGTCAATTGGACGGGATTCATAATAATTTTATTTTATAGCTCGTTACTCCGTTCTGCCACAATAAGGCATGAGATTAGATCAAATATTTCGTGAATTCTTTTTCACCGTATTGCTACTGCATGAGCATATTTGATGCATAAAAATAAATTGTTTTTTTTTTTCGTATCAACATCAATAATATGTTCTCCACATAATATCATCTGAGAACTTATTCAAAATATAACTGAATTATATTCGTGCATAGAATTAAAATCTTACAACCTCAGATGCATGCATACACTTGCAATAAAATTTTGGGAGAGTAACCATCTTCTGGGGTCATAAATTTCTTTTAAATTCTTCCAAAGATTTACAGGATCTTTGATAGTAAGACATTGTATTCTTCTTTAATGGTCTCCCAGACCATTAGCATTTAGATGCATTTCAGCATCTATTACCCATGATAAACAATTTTTTCCGGAAATGTCAAGGGTCTCAAATTCAAATTTTGTATTATTGGCCATAATACCAATAGTGAAATAATAAAAGAATGAATAAAACAAATAATTAGAGTATAAGAGTGATAATATAGAATACGTAATATATATTCTTACTCGTTAAATCTTTCAGCAACATTAGTAGAATAACAATATAGAATATGTGATATATATACGCTTACATGATAAATCTTTCAGCATTATTAGTAGAATAATAATATAGAATGTAATATATATATGCTTACTCGATAAATCTTTCAGCAGTATTATCAGCAGTTATTTTTAGATGTGTGGTGGGGTCTTGGGGATATTATCAGCCTCTACTGGCTTTGCAGCTGAAGTCACTTCTTATTTGAATCACGCAGCCGCCTCCCACTGCACACTTGTGACTTGCCTGAGCAGCCCGTGAATTTTTGCCTGCCATCATCACCACTTTCCTTTTGTTTCTCCTGCCTGCAACCGTTATTTTCCCCTGCACACATCATCCTCACCATCAATCCCTGCAAATAATTCTGCCAGTTTTCGTTCCTTCCTCTGCACCACAAAACCAGAAAAAATAATGATGATAAAAAAAAGAGAAACAAGCCTAACACACAAAACACACCGCCACCTTCTTCCCTCCTTCATTCTCCTCCTCGCCCTCGTCGCCGTCGCGCCCAACCAGCAGCGCAGCCGATCGGACGAAACGACCCAGCCGCCATCCTTTCTCCCCTCCTCTCTTCGTAGCAACCCGACGACGAGTAGCCGCCGCCTACTCGCCGTACGACTTTTCCCCCCAACGCTTGCCTCGTTGCCCCTGGATCGTGTCGCCGTCCTCCTGCACGTGTTGCGCCGCCGCTGAGGATGCATCGCCGTCGCCTTGCGTGTCTCATCTTTGCGTCGACTTCACCAGCAGATCCATCGACCGCCGCCTGGAGATCGTCGCCTCGATTTTCTCCTCGTCGTTGTCAGCCGCAACCGTTCCTCCTCACGCGACGCCGCGCTCCTCTCGCCGTTCGTCCTACTGCTCGCCTCGATCCGCGCCCACCGCCGCTGCAAGGTGAGCTGTGTGGATGAAGATGACGAGCGGGTTGACCCGTTTGTGGCGGGTTCGACCCAGATTCGTCTAGGCTGACCGGTTGGGTTAGGGTTGACCTTGGGCTTGGGCTTGGGCTTGAGGTGTTGGGCTGGATTAAGGACATGGGTATGGGCTATACACCTTTGGCTTTGTCTGGGGTTGGTTCTGGGTCGGCCCAGAATTTATATGGGCTGGCCCAGTCTTTAAAAAAAAAGAAAAAGAAAATACTTATACATTTATAATTATAATCTGGAAAAAAATATATATGTGAATTATATATTTTCTGGGGAATATAAATACATAGCATTATATAGAAATAAATAAAGTGAATATCATGTTATATTATTTCTAAGAAACTAAGGTAATTATAACAAGAATTATATCAATTGCAAAATTATTATATAATGACTACTTTAAAAAAAAATATATATACTATAAATATTTTAGAAGTATAAGCATACGTTATATTTTTAGGGAATTATGTCATAATAATTATATTGTTGGAAAAGTATAATTATTCTATGTAAATAATTTTGGAAATGTATATATATATATAAATATATATCTTCCTAGAAAAGTAATTTATGATAAATATAATTTTTGGAAAATGATAAATATCTTCATGAAAATATTTTGAAAAGAGATTTAATTAAAGTATTAAATACCAAAGTAATATTCGGATATACGTACGATATATTATTTTCGAAAAAGGATTTAAAAACGATTAAAGATAAATTTTATGAATATAACCGAGACGTATAACCGAGGGGGGGTTAATTTACACCTTATGGCATCATAGCATACCTATTATGTGCATCTTATGTGTGCATTTATTATTTGTTATATAGGAGACGATATCGAGCAGCTCCGGTGGAACCGGCTTTGGACCGATTGATGTTTCCAGAGTTAAGTAACAGGCTAAGGTGAGGTTAAGTAAATATTTATATACTTCCCGTGATATCAAGTTGCTGTTTGTTTGCTATATGTGATATTTTCCGGCATGAAACTTTGTGGCTGTGTATGGTTGTTGTGTGATGAATTAAGTTGATAATTGTTGCCGTTGATGTTGTTGAAATTATTGTTGCTGTTGATATTAATGATGATGTTGGAATTGTGGATAAGTAAGACTATTGCTGTTGTTGACTGTAGAATTGTGTGAGTTGAGTACCGGGGGTACTATTATGTGATTACAGTTTGGTATTGATTATTATCCAGACGAGCGGAGAGGCTGCGAGCCTGCTCGGGATAATGAGATAATGGTTGGATGATAGAAATGTAGTAACTAGTCGAGGGAAAAGGAAATAATAAAATTGAATACACTTAGACATCTAGTAAGTCATAGTTAAATGTTCGAACAGCCAGATGGTAGTCTTATTTTTATGGTGCTGGGGGAGAGTGTGCTTGGGGTCTGCTCCCTGTCTGTACCAATTATTATTTTTAGGCGTTGGGGGAGAGTGTGCTTGGGGTCTGCTCCCTGTCTGTGCCAGTTATACGTGGAGGTACCAGGGCGGGGTCCACGGGCTAGCTAGCTTGGCTACCAGGCGACGGCCATCATTTAACTTGTGATAGGGGCCCTGATAATAAAATTAGAATAACGTGTCTAGAATCACATGTGTGTCATTTAAGGTTCGTGAGAACCTTTGTTAATTGTTGGTGATGTGACTTGGGAATTTACGGTTGTTGTATATGTATATTTGCTTATGGGTTTTACCCAGTGGGCACTTCGGACTCACCCCTCGCCTGCGGGCTTTCATCTCGTAGGTTGAGTTATTTGTGGCTCAGGTATATTGCATTCCAGACAGGCTGCGGCGTCATCCTTTGGACAGGACTCGGATCCATTAGTTGCATCATGGGTTGCATACAGTGTCTTTGTGAGTTGTTAAGTCTTCCGCTGTGCTGTTTATTGCTATTGTTAGGCCATTGGGCCGGTTGTGTTATTGTTGGTGTTTCCGGGGTTCGGGTGATATGTTTTGATGTTGGGCCGTAGGGCCATATTGTTGTTTATATTTTGGGCTGTTGAGCCAGAGTTTATGTTTTATACACTGTATGCTGGGTTTGTTTGGCTAGGTCGTTACAGTTCCGGCACGTGTTTACTGTGTACGGTAAATACGGGTCGGGGCGTTTCATTTTGGTAGCGGAGCGGGCGTTAGGTCTTGTTGGGTAGTCTTTGTGTGCCTGTTGTCCTTGTTTGCATAGTTCGCTCCATTTGTTTATTATTTTATATCATTTAGTTAGTGCATTATGGATCCAGTCAAGGGACGCCAGCTGTCGCAGAACATACACATAAGAGGTAATGATGCCATAAATAAGCGGAAATATAAATATTGTTAATATTACTAATATTTTCGTTACAAGCATAAAAATTACATTGATATTTTTATAAAAAAGAGAATACATTTATCTTCTTGGAACGACGTTGACCCTGAAGCTGTTGGGGTCGTTGTTGATGTTGGGTTGGATGTTGTCGCTCCACGAGAACCACATGCCGCCCCTGTTGTTCTGGCCGGGAAGCTCGAACCGGTTTGCTTGAGGGAACCGGAGTGGGATGAGACCGTGATCGTCTTGAGGTTGCCATTG
The DNA here is from genome assembly GCA_028386065.3 of Turnera subulata. NCBI lineage: Eukaryota > Viridiplantae > Streptophyta > Magnoliopsida > Malpighiales > Passifloraceae > Turnera > Turnera subulata. The sequence goes on from JAKUCV010004974.1 coordinate 257,422, forward strand.
GGTCTCCGTCAGAAGAACCATATTGGGTTTGTATTGGTTCTTCAGGTCCCTCAGAGTACGCGAGAACTCTTGGGAACGCCTTGCGACTCCTCTGCAGTTCCACACCAGCAGTCGGGCCTTTGGCCAAGTTACGGGCAAACGAGTTACTCTGTGCATGCTCTGGGCCGTCATCGAGAGCTGGTAGTAGGTACCTTGCTCCAGGGTATGGCAAGTGGACTCCAGGTTGAACTCCTGAAGTCTTTCGGAGATGAAGAACATGATGGAGTTTGTCGAGCCGTAGAAGGAGGTCCTCAGAGTGCCATGGTCCTCTAGGAAGAACGTCTCTTCCATGGGAGTGACGAAGAATCTGGATGAGTAGAGCTCGTCGACGAAGACCAGACGTGGCATTCTGCCAAGCTCATTCGGTAGTTCTTCTGGACGCTCGTTGATCATGCTGTAGGCCAGCTGGTTTCTTCTGCCTAGGTTGGCACCTTCAACGAAGAAGACGGATGATGGAGCAGGCATTGTGTTTGGACGTGTTGGTGTTTTGTTTTTCTGAGTTTTGAGGTTTCTTTGCCTCAGCGTTTGTTTGCTTTAAAATGCTTTTGATGATTTACATCTCACCACACCATCTTTTATACTCTTATGGGGAGCGTGATTACCGTTTTCAATCTTCGAGATTTTGCTTTTTGAAAATTTTTCCGTTGCTTCATTTATTGCTTCGATACTTTATACATTTTCGGGCTACAAATGCCAGTGTTTTTCAGCTCCTTCCCTTCTTACGATTTTCTATCTCTTTGGCTACTTTGTTTTATTCTCTTTAAGACTTTTTCCTACACCTTTTATCACATGTATTCGTGACCGTTGTGGCTAGATGGATGGGACCATACCTCGAGTAGAGCGCATGTGCGACATGCTTACACCTGTCCGGGCATCGTGGAGAGATACGAGACTTGACAGACCTTTTTGGTTCATGCGGAATTTGTGAACAAGTGGGTAACGTTTCTTTTGAGGGACACAGGACGTACTCGTGATCATCGCCTTGCGAGTTAACGGATGTCTTTCTCAAGGGGGAAACAGACATCACCGTTAGTTGTGCGTGTTACGTTTCTTGGGATCGAGGATGTTTACGACCGATATGAGCGCCGATCATGGAAACATGTTTTTGCTTTAATTTCTCTATGTTTGATTTTGTTAAACGAGTTTTGTTTTTAATTTCTTTATATTTGATTTTATATCCTTATAGTTGATTTTTATTTTGCTTTGAGATGTTTTATTTTTCTGTTAACGAGAGATTTCGTAACACAAGAGATTTTGATTTAAAAAGGAAACTTATTTTATTTAATGCATAACAGTTTTACAACGGAGAAGAAGTACTCTATTGAGTTACATGATTCTCTAGATCTTTTACAAGTTTTTGAACGTTTTTCATGTGAGGGAAGAGTTCCGTGCACGCCAGTTCGATCTGCAACACCGCCGAGCTGATCTTCTTCAGTGAGACGTTCAGCTGCGTCAGTGTCTGCTGTGGAGTGCTGCTCTCAGCTATCGCCTTGCCCTTCTTATCCTCAGCTTTCTTGTTGGCACGCTTCTTTCATCGTTTTGGGGAGACGACCATGTGCTCTTTCAGGCTGATGATGATGGTTTTGAACCGCTTCTTGGGAGGTTCTTCATCGGAAATTGTCGGGAAAGCAGTACCGCCGATGTAGCTGTTGTTCTCGGAGTCTGAGGTAGTTCGAGATCGGAGGGGAGAGTCCATGGCTGAGAGTGAGTGTCTCAGTTATGAGGTTTGGTATTTATAAGCGGATGAAATGTCGTTTAAGGGTATAAGCGGTATCTCATGTTGAGTTTGGACACTTGGTGGAGTATACCAGAAGCTTATCGTGGTAGGACCCACGGATAAGACGGAATTTCGGGGACGAAATTCTTTTTAAGGGGGGTAGAATGTAACAGCCCGGGTAAAAAAAATTTGGATTTTTACCAGGACTGTAAAAGTCTTTTCACGGTGATTTATCGAAAGAATTAATCTTGGATAACTAATTCAAGGTAAATCGAGCGTCGTTTTTCGTAACCGAGGGTTTTCCTGCGTTCGGGATTTTTCCGTGGATATTTCGGGCCTAAATTGATATTTTTCGGGTTCCGAAATTCTCGAAAAAATCACACCGGAAAATAACAAAGGGGGTATCAGTTATTTTCTGGTCCAGTCGGGACACGACTGCATGATTGAATCACGCAGCCGCCTCCCACTACACACTTGTGACTTGCCTGTGCAGCCCGTGAATTTTTGCCTGCCATCATCACCACTTTCCTTTTGTTTCTCCTGCCTGCAACCCGTTATTTTCCCCTGCACACATCATCCTCACCATCAATCCCTGCAAATAATTCTGCCAATTTCCCCTTTCTCTGCACCCCAAAACTAGAAAAAATAATGATGATAAAAAAAAAGAGAAACAAGCCTAACGCACAAAACACACCGCCACCTTCTTCCCTCCTTCATTCTCCTCCTCGCCCTCGTCGCCGTCGCACCCAACCAGCAGCGTAGCCGGTCGGACGAAACGACCCAGCCGCCATCCTTTCTCCCCTCCTCTCTTCGCGGCAACCCGACGACGAGTAGCCGCCGCCTACTCGCCGTACGACTTTTCCCCCCAACGCCTGCCTCGTCGCCCCTGGATCGTGTCGCCGTCCTCCTGCACGTGTTGCGCCGCCGCTGAGGATGCATCGCCGTCGCCTTGCGTGTCTCATCTTCGCGTCGACTTCACCAGCAGATCCATCGACCGCCGCCTGGAGATCGTCGCTTCGATTTTCTCCTCGCCGTTGTCAGCCGCAACCGTTCCTCCTCACGCGACGCCGCGCTCCTCTCGCCATTCGTCCTACTGCTCGCCTCGATCCGCGCCCACCGCCGCTGCAAGGTGAGCTGTGTGGATGAAGATGACGAGCGGGTTGACCCGTTTGTGGCGGGTTCGACCCAGATTCGTCTGGGCTGACCGGTTGGGTTAGGGTTGACCTTGGGCTTGGGCTTGAGGTGTTGGGCTGGATTAATGACATGGGTATGGGCTATACACCTTTGGCTTTGTCTGGGCTTGGTTCTGGGTCGGCCCAGAATTTATATGGGCTGGCCCAGTCTAAAAAAAAAAAATACTTATACATTTATAATTATAATCTGGAAAAAAATATATATGTGAATTATATATTTTCTGGGGAATATAAATACATAGCATTATATAGAAATAAATAAAGTGAATATCATGTTATATTATTTCTAAGAAACTAAGGTAATTATAACAAGAATTATATCAATTGCAAAATTATTATATAATGACTACTTTAAAAAATATATATATATATACTATAAATATTTTAGAAGTATAAGCATACGTTATATTTTTAGGGAATTATGTTATAATAATTATATTGTTGGAAAAGTATAATTATTCTATGTAAATAATTTTGGAAATGCATATATATATAAATATATATCTTCTTGGAAAAGTAATTTATGATAAATATAATTTTTGGAAAATGATAAATATCTTCATGAAAATATTTTGAAAAGAGATTTAATTAAAGTATTAAATACCAAAGTAATATTTGGATATACGTACGATATATTATTTTCGAAAAAGGATTTAAAAACGATTAAAGATAAATTTTATGAATATAACCGAGACGTATAACCGAGGGGGGGTTAATTTACACCTTATGGCATCATAGCATACCTATTATGTGCATCTTATGTGTGCATTTATTATTTGTTATATAGGAGACGATATCGAGCAGCTTCGGTGGAACCGGCTTTGGACCGATTGATGTTTCCAGAGTTAAGTAACAGGCTAAGGTGAGGTTAAGTAAATATTTATATACTTCCCGTGATATCAAGTTGCTGTTTGTTTGCTATATGTGATATTTGCCGGCATGAAACTTTGTGGCTGTGTATGGTTGTTGTGTGATGAATTAAGTTGATAATTGTTGCCGTTGATGTTGTTGAAATTATTGTTGCTGTTGATATTATTGATGATGTTGGAATTGTGGATAAGTAAGACTATTGATGTTGTTGACTGTAGAATTGTGTGAGTTGAGTACCGGGGGTACTATTATGTGATGACAGTTTGGTATTGATTATTATCCAGATGAGCGGAGAGGCTGCGAGCCTACTCGGGATAATGAGAAAATGGTTGGATGATAGAAATGTAGTAACTAGTCGAGGGAAAAGGAAATAATAAAATTGAATACACTTAGACATCTAGTAAGTCACAGTTAAATGTTGGAACAGCCAGATGGTAGTCTTATTTTTATGGTGCTGGGGGAGAGTGTGCTTGGGGTCTGCTCCCTGTCTGTGCCAGTCATACGTGGAGGTACCAGGGTGGGGTCCACGGGCTAGCTAGCTTGGCTACCAGACAACGGCCATCATTTAACTTGTGATAGGGGCCCTGATAATAAAATTGGAATAGCGTGCCTAGAATCACATGTGTGTCATTTAAGGTTCGTGAGAACCTTTGTTAATTGTTGGTGATGTGACTTGGGAATTTACGGTTGTTGTATATGTATATTTGCTTATGGGTTTTACCCGGTGGGCACTTCGGACTCACCCCTCACCTGCGGGCTTTCATCTCGTAGGTTGAGTTATTTGTGGTTCAGGTATATTGCATTCCAGACAGGCTGCGGCGTCATCCCTTGGACAGGACTCAGATCCATTAGTTGCATCATGGGTTGCATACAGTGTCTTTGTGAGTTGTTAAATCTTCCGCTGTGCTGTTTATTGCTATTGTTGGGCCATTGGGCCGGTTGTGTTATTGTTGATGTTTCCGGGGTTCGGGTGATATATTTTGATACTGGGCCGTAGGGCCATATTGTTGTTTATATTCTGGGTTGTTGAGAGAGAGTTTATGTTTTTCACACTGTATGCTGGGTTTGTTTGGCTAGGTCGTTACAGTTCCGGCACGTGTTTACTGTGTACGGTAAATACGGGTCGGGGCGTTTCATTCTGTCATTGGTTTGTTGTTTGGCAATTTGCTCGGTCACTGTTACTGGTTAGGTGTTTGGCAGATCTCACGTGTTTGCTTCTTGGTTGGATGAGTGATATCGGAGTCCCGCGTCATCCCAGAATCGTAATAATTCTTTTGTAAACTTTTTAAGAGTTGGAAAATTTTGTAATTACATCGTCAAATATCAATTGTTAGAAGTTTAATTTTCTAGTTTGTGGATTTGTAATTTGGATGCATACAATACTAGATAATTTTTTTTTCATTTTCAAATATTCTGTTTTTTCTTTTCAGCAATATGAAGTAAATTCAAGATTAATTATGATATTAAATATTAAGAGTTAATTGAATTATTAGCTTAATTGCAATATTTGGATTTGCTAAAATATTGGAATGGTCAGAGGTTTTTTTTTTAAATTTACTATGCTAAGTTTTGCCACGGACTGTCTTCGGGGTTGCTTTATAATTATAAGTAGGCCCCGCTCATATTTTGAGACAGTTTTGTCTCGGCTTTTTGGCTGTGGCAAAATGTTAGCCACGGAAAGGCCCACACAAAAATTGTTTACTACGGAGTTTTTTTCTACGAAAACAGTACGTAGCATTTCTGTGTCAGAGCTGTGGCAAAAGGCATTTTGCTACAGCTTTTCTTCAAATTTTGGCTGTGGTTAATGGGGGTATAAATTTGTAGTGTCAAGTTCGTACAGGTAATTTACTAATTTTTTTTAAAAAAGAGGAGGGAAGAAAGGGTAATATCTTTACATTATATATCCTAATCCACAAATTTAAAAGAAGCCGGTCCATATTGACTTGTTATTTGATCTCCTGATTACAAAGGCTTTTTGGTGGTTTAAGCGCATATATCCTGTCTTCCCCTTCAGTGCCGGGGCCGTGCTAGCATCACCATAACCTTTTAGGGGATGGCGGACTGCAAAAGTGTTCACCCCTCGTTTCTCAAAGTGATTCTTGGCTTCTGTAATGTTGCATGGTGTGATAGTTAGTCAATATCTTACAGGCTTTATGCCAAACTAACCCATTTTTGTACATAATTTTTTTTTTTTGGTTTCCCTGCTGGTATTCGGAGCTTTGCCCCGACTAATCCGGTCGACCCGCGTCGTGCACCTGGGTATGGTGGGTGAGTCTTCCAATGGGGATTTTCTGCGTACATGAGGATTTTCTCCCAATGGGGATTTTTGTACATATTTTGATTCTCAGTAAAGATTATCCATTAGTATCAAAAGAATTCCACAAATTTAAAGAAAAGTTTAAGAATGAAATTTCAAATCATATTTTTTTAAAAAATAAATTCTCTTATCTTCATTCCGTTGAGTCGAGGAGACATTTTAAGATGAATGGAGGCAGAGGCGGTGGCCCGGGGACTGAGATGGGTTTTTATTTTTTCTATATAAGTCCTACCGCGATATACACGTAACTTCTTGATTTTTTTTTTTCCATACAAGCGTACCGTGATATACTCGTAACTCCTTGAATTTTTAATTTTTTTCAAATAAGTCCTATCATAATATATATTTGGCTCCTTCTAAGTTTTATTTTTCCATAAAAAGCCTTATTATTATACACAAAAAGTTATATTAACCCCCCTAATATCTAGCTCCTCCACTCAATGGAGTTTAAAAATTTCCATTCCCATTTATTAAAATCTCTTCCTCAACACAAAGTCAAAATTAAAATGCTCTTGGGTTTGCCTCCCTTCCCTCACAATTACCACACTTATCTTGTTTTAGGAAAAACTACAGGAGCAATGCTATAGATTTTTTACTAAGAAAGTAGAAATGAGAATGTTATTTTAATCCTTTTCAACTTTTTAAATTCATTTTCTGAGTGTTCATAAAATTTCAGTACATGTATATAGGTATAGCTTTTTTCCTAAAACCAATCATCATATCATTTTAGTTTAAGCCCTAAAGTGACTTCTCCTCGAGACGGTTGCATCTGTAGTAGTATTTCTTTGTTGAGTTTTTCCTTATCTTTGTAGGAGCACAATTGTACTTATCCGTTTAGAAAAAAATCCTGGGCAAAAGATTATGACTGTGATGGATTTTTTTTGCCTATTATTTGTGGGTAAAATAAATCCCTTGCGAACTTGTGCCCTAATTATCCCTCGTGGGGATTTTTTTATCCATTTCTTGGGACATTTCTGGATAAATTACTAGAATGGTCACTGTTGAGGTTAACACTTAAGAATACTAGTCTTGTTGTAAAATAGAAGGTGAAATGCACCTTGATAGTAATAATATTAACTTGATGGTAATAATACACCTTTGTAATAATACATTTTTGATGATAATATTACAAATAGAGAAATAATATAACTACAACAATGATGAAGGGAGTTTAAAGGAAGGTGTATAGGAATGAGAAGAAAGTGAGATTATGATGGGAGATCAAAGGTAGAAATGTGATGAATGAAAGGGGTATTTATAGGGAAAAATAGGAGGATAAAAACAAATAAATTAGGTTGGATAATATGTATAAAATCACATGGATTTAGATCTTAAAGATGAAGACAATAGGAGGTAGATAGATAGATAGAAATATTCATGTGAAAATTAGGTATATGGTAAAATATTTTACCGGAGATAAATTTGGATATGGTAAAATTTAGTTTTACTGGATAGTAATAATAACATTCACCATAATTTATTTACAACACTCCCTCTTGAATGTCATTATACTTTAGATAGAATACGCTTAGGAAAACTGCCTCATTAAAAACCTTACCAAGAAAAACCCAGTGGGATAAAAACTTGGTGAAGGAAAAAAGAGAACAGAGCGTATTCTACTCCCCCTCTTTTTTTGCCTCCCTTGATATCTTGATGTCGTCACATCCCAATCTTCTTTGTCAACTTCTGGTGACATATACTTTGTCCGATCACTTCTGATGCATCACTCTTTTAATTGGGCAACGCAGCCAGCATTATCTTCATAATTTGTTATTGGAACATTTTCTTCGCTATCTTGTTTTTGTGGTCGCCATGATATAGCAGTCCCTTCATGTGTAAATAAATAGCATGTGTCTGTTTGTGCTTCATATGGATCAAATAAATGATCTGCATCTGCAAAACCAACTATATTCTCCTTGGAATCACAAGGAATATATTTCAATATTTATACGTTAGAGCAAAGTCATATCTTGCTAATAGGTTAACGGCAAAAGCTTCAGGCTTTATGTTACTAGCAAGACAAATTGCCTATGATATGGTACTTCAGGACCAATCTAAATTTTCTGAGATTTTTCATCTCAAAATCTTTCTTAAAATATAGCACCACATTTGGAAACTTCTTCAAGAGTTCCAATAATACTTAAATCACAAAAATAATGAAAAATTCACATATAGATATAAATTATAAACATAAGCAACAATAATCATAAATTCACGCATGTACTTATTTATACTACACATACCCAAATTGGTTCAAACCATGTTTAGATCAATTTAATTTAATTGATTATATTCCCGGAAATTAGTTGCTTCAGGCAACTTGAATTCTTCAGGGATTCTCATGTATATGTCATGGCTTATAGATCCATAAAAATAGGCTGTAACAGCATCCATTAGACGCATTTCTAGTTTTTCATGTATTGCCAGACTTATCAAACACTGAAAAATAATTGCATCTACCACAGGGGAGTATATCTCCACATAATCAATGTTGGGTAAAACATTGTGCGATAAGCCATGCTTTATTTCTCAGTATTTCATTTTCTTCATTTGTTTTTCTGCACAAAGACCCATTTTATTACCGACCAGTTTTTACATCATCTTTTGTACGGAATACAGGTCCAAAAAATTTCTCGCTTCACAAGTGTGTCTAATACAACCTTAATTGCATCTATCCATTTTGGCCAATCATTTATGCACCTATATTCATCAACAGATGTAGGTTCATGATCCTCATTTTCTTTCATAATATATAGCGCTACATTATATGTAAAAATTCCATCGACGGTTATTTCACATCGGTTCCATCTTATTTCCTGACACAGTATAATTGATCGAGATCTCATCATTTTTATTTCAGGTACCTGAGTTACTTCTGGAACTTTATCAATTGTGTCAGGATCCTCTTTTGGAGGATTTTCCTCTTCATGAGGATTTTTAATTTGAACCTCTACTGGAAGTTTTCTCGTTGGGGCCATCTTGTATCTATATTCCATTTCCTTGTCAAGAATTTTCATCTTTGGAACCGAGTGCTCTTCCACGCTTCTGGCGTGCTTTAGATTCATTTGCATTCTTTAATTGTCCTTCGGGGACATGAATTCTAACAGGAGTATTTGTAGCTGGATTTGGTCACTCTATTTAAATTAATAAATGCGTCTGACAATTGATTTAATAATTTTTTACAAATGAATCATCTTTTGGAATTCAAGTTCACACTAGTTTATTCGAGGATCAAAACTATATATTGATATATCATTTCAATAATCTCTTGATCCAGCTGCTTATTTTCTCCCCCTGATGTTGGATAAACACTTTCATCAATTTGACAATAAATAAATTTTACTATAAATAAATCTCCAGTTAATGGTTTTAATTATTTTATAACTGGTAGAGATTCATATCCAACTTATATTCCCAAACTTCTTTTAGCACCCACTTTAGTTTCCTGTGGTGGAGGAGCAGTTGATGCATAACTAAAGGTCCGAAGATGGGAGATATTAGGTTTGTGACCATGAACCAATTGAATGGGGAGATCTTATGATAACTTGTTGGCTTGATGCGCACAAGTGTTGCTGCATGTAAAATACCATGCTCTCAAGTAGTAATGGGGAGTTTATTTCTCATTAGTAATGGTCTTGCAATCAATTGGAAATATTCAATAAACAATTCTCCCAAATCATTTTGGGTATGAACATGAGCTGTAGGATGTTCAAATATTATTTCCAATGATATACATTAACCATTGAAAGAATACAGCAGCATTATCAAGACATATAGTCTTATAAAATAGTTAGGGATGTGTATCCGTAATTGGCTTAGTTATAAAATAAGCGCGCAAAATGCCAAATTGCATCTGATAAGCACAGATTAGACCATCCAGTCGATGCATCGATTAAAATCATAAAATTACCTAGATGGTCAACATGGCGGATTTATTAGTCCGCGTACATTCCCCTCAATTATTTCCAAAAATTGTTGCTATTCTAGGCCAACCTCATCATAGGAAGGTCGAATAATTGATTTTCCTCTATAGCAAGCAAACACATGGAAATTAATTGAACTGTAAAAACTTCTGGTTTTTTAATGAATGACCAAATGCATTTTCAATAATTCTACGCATCACTATTGATCCGGGATGGCCCAACCGGTCATGCCAAACAAGAAATCCACAAGTCAACTTCTAGTTGGTGCCAGCTTCAGGCTGCGTAAACTATGCATTTTAATAACTTAGACAAATTATTTTCTAGTTTAAAGCTAGTGCCAGCTTCAAGCTGTTGTGTACCAGCTGTTGTTTGCCAGATTCATGCTAGTGTCTGCCAGCTTCTGGCTGGATATGATAACTTTTATTGACTCGAATATTTATATTCTAAAGGATAATGCAGGTATTCTTTCCACATTTGTTTGTTACCTGTGGCAGTAGCCTTTGTAATATAGAGATATTCAACATCTCATTCACTTATTATAAGTAGGAAAATTTGAACTCTTCCTAAGTACAACGAAATTTATGCACTTTTAGAGCATAATTGTTGCTCTTCTAGAGCATTGTAAATTTTTTGCTCTTTCGGAGCATATTAATCTTCATCTCCTTCTTTTTTTAAGACTGTACTATCATATGCTACTTACAAATAATTTTTGTTTATTAAATACGGGATATTTTATTGGGTTGTCTTCAGGACAAATACTCAAGTAAAAATTCTAGAAACCATAGTTTCATATTCACATTACATTTATAACATATTATAAAATAAATATAAGTAAAATATAAAGTATAATAAAATATAGTGCATAATAAAATAATAAAGCTAAAGATAAAATAAAACTAATTTTTTTGTACTTTTATCTTAAAACATATATTCACTTGTACCTTCAGGATAAGCAAGATAAATAATGGCATCATGGTCATCACCTATGAACAAAATTAGTTTTAATAATATTAGGTTTGCCCTTCAGGGACACTGGATAAATTTTTACTAGATGCCTTGCTATAAGGCCTGTTTGTGACCAATTACATATTTATAGCCATGTTCAAAATTATCATATATAGTCGAATTCACTTTAGGAAATGGAGTAGAGCCAGTTGAATGGGATTCATAATTTTTCAATAATAACTTATTATTTTGTTCAGCCACAAGGAGCTATGAAAAAAATCCAAAAATTTCGTGAAGCCTTCTTCATGATATTGCTACTGCAGGAGCACATTTGATGAATGAAAAGTAGAGATTTTTTTTTTTTCTAGAATGGCCATCTTCTGGTGGTCATATCTTTCTTCTAAATTCTTCCAAAGATCCGCAGGATCTTGGACAATAAGATATTCATTTTTTATACTATCATGAAGATGATGGTGAAGAAAACTTATAACTTTTGGCTTCTTTAAACTAGATGCTTTATTTTCTTCTTTTATGACATTTCAGCATAATGCCCATGACAAATTTCTTCTGGAAAAGTTAAGGGCCTCAAATTCAAGTTTTGTAATATTGACCATAATAACCGTAATAATAACAAAAGAAATAAAACAAATATAAAGAGTAGTAAAACAATAACAATATGAAATATATGATAAATATATGCTTACTCAATAAATCTTTCAGCAATATTAATGGTATAATCTATACATATATATAAAACGCGATAACTAGGGTTATCGCCATTTGTCAAAAATCCTATTGAGTATTACCAAATTTTTGTGCTACCATCGGTGACCTGAAAGATATTTTTGGAATTTATTATTTAGGGTTTCCTTAATTTCTTTTCCCTCATTCATTTCTAGGGGTGTAAACGAGGCGAGTCAAGCCGAGTAGTGCCATGCTCGACTCGAGCTTGTATATTTAAGCTCGAGCTCGAGCTCGTTAGATTTTTCATTGTTCGAACTCGGCTCGTTAAGGCTCGTTAAGCGGTGGTTGGCTTCGGTAGCTACGTCTCAACTCGATTAGAGCTCGTTAACTCGAGCTTGAATAAGCTCGATAATATTAAATAGACATTCAGAAATTTGTAAACACCCCAATCCAAAGTCCAAACATAACTAAATTTTTAATACCGATAAACACTTAGGAAAAGTACCAAAAGATGTTTAAAAATTGGTAAACACTTCATGAAAGAACCTCCAACAAGCTCCATGAATGAACCTCCAACAAGCTCCTTTCAAAACACTCCATGAATGAACCTCCAACAAGCTCCATAAATTAGACATTTTCTTAATCAGAAAAGAACAAGACAACCATGCCAACGGTACCATGTCAACGGTACCATGTCAAGTACACATAAAACTTGCCATAAAAAAGTAGTATTACTCTCAGGTTTTCATGTCTCTGTGAAGAGTGTGAAACTTTGAAGAACACAATACCTTTGGATGCCAACGGTACCATGTCAACTAATTGACCAACGAAAGAATAATTTCCTGTAGCTTCATCTCCTATTTCAAAATAAAAAGATTACAATTTATTACATTAACTAATACTTTTTATAAATTCATATTAAGGAACCATGTTACTAACCTTGGGCTTCTTTTTCACTCCATATTGATTGCGAGACCAATTACCAGCACATAGTAACACTTGTACCGTTTGTGTAGCTAATGAAGCACGATAAGGATCAGTAATTCGGCTACCAGCACTGAATGTGACTTCCGAAGCCAGAGTGGTGATGGGAATGCTAAGAATATCACGAGCAATTCTTGATAAAACATGATACTTGTTGCTCTCCAACTTCCACTAATTTAATACATCAAAATTGAGTTGGTCTCCTTCGTGGATATAACAATCATCTTCTAAATATCTCTCAAGGTCTGATTTTTGAGTTGGACGAGCTGCCTTTGATCTAATATATTTTGCATATTGATCCCAACCCGAACTTGATTGAGAAGCCAAACCTGAAGAAGTAAAATTGACATTTGAAGTTTCAGTTACTTGAAACTCGTTGTAATATTCAGCCTCATATTCATTGTAAAGCTGAAATAATGTCTCTCGAACCTTGAAGATATTGTTATGGGCATCTTCTTGAGCATACATTTGAGAGAAGGAGAACTCAATCACCATCATTTTACCCCTTGGATCCAAAATAGAAGCTATCGCCATCAACATATTACACTCACCCCAATACTTATCAAACTTCTCCTTCATCTTTCTAGTCATGTCCCGAATAAAATCATTTTCATCTTCCGACATTCTATCCAACAATATCTTAACTTCACGCACTTCATTTAAGAACAAATTGGAAGTAGGATAGTTGGACCCAGAAAAATTTTAGTTACCTCATTAAAGACCTTGAGAACTTCACATACTTTGTCAATCTTCCTCCAATCTCCTTCACTTGGACAGCAAATGTAGTTCGAATCACGCTCCTTAAAATCTTGAAATACTTCTTTGAACTTGCATGCGATAAAACACATCTCATATGTTGTTTTCCATCGAGTTTTGCAATAAAAAACAAGCCTCCTTTCCTTTAAATTGCGTTGTTGAGCTATTTTTGCGAAAGTCAGGATCCTTGCGTCACTATTATTGATGAAAGTGACACTATCATGAATCTTGTCGATGATGTGTCCGACTTCTGAAAGGCCATCTTGAATCATAAGATTCAGTATGTGTGCACAACAACGAACATGAAATAATTTCCCATTACAGAATAATTTGGAGCTCCTTGAAAAGGTATCCTTTAAGAGCCTAATTGCCTTGTCATTGGTTGATGCATTATCCACTGAAATCGAATACACTTTATTCTCAATCCCCCATTCCTTCGCACATTGGTAAAGGCAATCAGCAATTTATACTCCCCCATGAGGTGGCGGTATGTGAAAAAAATTCATGACCAGTGTATGTAATTTCCAATTCGCATCAACAAAGTGCCCTGTAATAACCATGTACTCTCGCTTCTGAGCTGTTAACTTCCACAAATCCGTAGTCAAACTAATCCTGGTGACGCCTTTCAATCGTGCCTTTAACTTCTTCTTCTCAACTTCATATACATGTTCACAATCCTTCTTTGTAGTAGTACGTGAAACTTTTTCCCACTCAGGCATTCCCATCTTCAATAACATGTTAAAGCCTACTCCCTCGATAGAAGAAAATGTGGCCTCATCTATCAGTACATAATTAGCAACCCCTTGCCTCATCTTCATCATATCCAATTTTCTATCTGTGTATCCAGAACCAATAGTAATACATTCACCATCAGCACTTGCATTTGTTGGTGGAAAATTTAATTTTTGCTGCTGCAATTGAATCTGATTCTTCTTTCGGTGAATGCACGCCTCCAAGTGTCGGTTGAAATGAGTGGTGCTACCACTTTTGTGTACTTTTAGTACACTCTTGCAATGGTTACATCGAGCTTTCAGCTCCCCATTGATTGTTTCCTCTGTAAACTCGAGCCACACAGCGGATTTCTTTACCCCTTTCTTCTTCTGAAAATGTGTATCTGTATCATCATCTTCATTGGTAGTAGTATTACCTACACCAACAATTTGTGTAGCTGAGGGAGTGGGGTTGCTATCATTAATTGAAGCACTCTCTAAAAAAATCTGCAATGGCTGGTTGTCTTCCCCCCTTGGTAAAGAAGAGACTTCCGGTGTACTCGACATGTCTACATAAAAAGACAAGAACATTTCATTATAAAAAAAAATGACTGAAATTTTGTGTAAGAAAAGCATACGTGACCAGATTTGTTTACTGGAACAAATGCTACAGTGGGAGATATGCTAACAAAAGTATATCTGGTTAGCCATTCAACTTAATTATGTCAAAGGGAGGAAGTACTAGAATGATTTGTTTCGCCCAGATTACATGAATGCTCGGATTGTAAAGAGGCATACATGAATGCTCAGTTAATGAAATCTTACAAAAAAACTCATATTAAACATATATAATAAGGTTCCACAAAAGCAAAGTGGCACACACATTCTTAAAGTCTAAGTGACATCGATGTTCCAAGTGACAACATCGATGTTCCAAGTGACAACATCGATGTTCCAAGTAACAACATCGATGTTCTTGAGTTCTGCCAAATAGTTTGAAATTCCAGATTCTCAAAACATCGATGTTCTAAGTGACAACATCGATGTTCCTGAGTTCTGCCAAGTAGTTTGACATTCCAGATTCACAAAACGTCGATGTTCTAAGTGACAACATCGATGTTCTAGAGTTTTGCCACATTAGTTTGAAATTCCAGATTTTCAGACAAAACCAACACATTACATAGATGTTCAAGAATCTAAACAACATATCACATGAGAACATATATATATGGCTGCCACTAGAAGCCACAGAGTGGTACGCTGAAGGGCTTCAGAAACAGAAGAGACTGGGGTATCAATTTTCTGATTTCATCTCGCAATCATAGCAATTGTTGATTCAATCTATGGATGTGAGAAGTATCTACCTAGCTACTACAGGCTGGTGCGTCAATAAGTTGCATAAACCGTCTTATGAAAGGAGTCAAAAGTGAAAGGTGATGCCTCTAATGTGTGCACACAGATCATTATGGGAAGCAATAATGCCTTCTAAAACATAGGAGTTAGGGCATCAATAATTGAAAACACTTTTTCCTTTAAACGAGCTCAACTGCTGCAGTTACAATGAACTGCAATTAAAGCAAGACAAAGGGAGTACCTGTGGATAATGGGTTTCTAAATGGAGCCAAAGGACGGCCACAGAATTTCCTTCAAGAGGCCACGCACGAACCCGAGAGAAAGAGAGAGCGATAGATAGAGAGACAACTTGGCGAGGAAGATTTAGCGAGAAGGAAGAATTGGAGAAAGAGATCTGGTGGTGGTGGGCTGTGGCGAGCCACTATCGAGGTGGTGGCCGGCGGTGGAATCGGTGGATGGATGTCCAGGTGACTGGGTTTTGTCGTGGAAAGGGAAAAGAATTAGGGCTTGAGAATGGGTTTTTTTTTTGTCTAGATTTTTAGTCTGAATTTAGGATTATTTTAGTTATTATTTTCCCCTTTTTTTCATCGTGTATGTGTTTTTAGTTTTTACTGGAATATTTTATTTTTTTTATTTTAACTTTCATTTTTTTTGTTGGGCATTTATTTTTTTGGGCTTAACAAATACAAGGATGCTTGACCCAACTTCTTACCCAAACATAAGGCCCATACCTTTATATTACGACAAAGCTCGATAAGGCTCGCGAGCTTCACGAGTCGTGTACTGGCAAGCTCTAACTCGGCTCGATAGCCTTTCAAGCTCGACACGAGCTCGATAAGCACGAGCCGAGTTCGAGTAGCCGCCGAGTCGATCCCGAGTAGCTCGCTAGTAGCTTGACTCGCTTACACCCATCATTCCTCACCTTTTCTTATTATGCCCTTCTCTCTCTGCCGACACTCAAAGGAGAGAGGAAAAAAAATTTTACAGAGAAAATTTTCTCTTCTTCAACTCCCCAATGCGATCCCACTCCACAGTCACACACCACACCGCCCCCATCCACCAAACACCAACATGAAACCACTTTCTTCCCCCACCACCACGAGCCACCGCAAATGGAAGAGGTCTCTAGCAATTAAGCCTGAGCCGTGGCCTTCCTCTTCCACCGGCCGCAGCTTCGCCGGAGCATCCCTCCACCTCCGCCGCAGCAGGAGGAGGAGAAGAGAACTCTGCAGCGACTGGAGCGGGAGTATCCAAAGAGCCGGACAAAGACTTCATGTTCCCGATTTGCATGCAGATCATCAAGGACGTGTTCCTGACGGCGTGCGGGCATAGCTTCTGTAATATGTGCAGCGACTGCCCTTGCTGTGCTCATTACCTCACTTCTAATCAGCTCTTCCCCAATTTCTTACTCCAAAAGGTTAGTTTAGGTCTTTAATTTTTTGGGAGTGGATTTCTTTTTCTTTTATTTTTTTAGTTTTGGAAATAATCTGAAGTGGAATTGTAACTTGCTGTTGTACACTTATGTATGGTTTCTGTGTAGCTACGCATTTGTAGCTATTGAAGAAGGCTTCTGCTCATCAAGTTTCAAAGAATGCTTGGCCTTTTTAAAAAAAAAAACAAACAAATGAAAAGCGGCCAAAACCGAGTCAATGCTAATTGCATGCTACCTATGCTTGATCTCCAATTGGCTTTGAAGAAAAAATGGACAAGATAAATAATAAGTTATTCAATACCATAGGTAGCATAGGTAGCATGCAATTAGCATTGACTCGGTTATTCAATACCACTTTGAAAAAATAAATAATAAGTTATGCAATACCATTTTGAGTAAAAAAAAAGTCTTTCTTTTTTGGATTATATACCGAAAACCTATCATTAAATATAAATTATACTCCTGATTTTTTATTTTGACATATAAATTGAAACATAAAAGTTTATAATGCTATGTATGTGCTATGATGAAAACCAAATTGGGTACTTCCAAGATCAATCAATAAAGAGACCAAGAAAAAAAGATCAATCAATGATTTTAATAAATTACCATAAATTATTAGAACTAATTTAATTGCACTTAGTTTCACATATTACTTAGTGGTAATCTCAATTGAAATATTAAAAAAAAACCCGCTAACGCAAAATTAATCATAAATTTATTCCTCATAAATTTTACTTCTTACCTTCATTACAATATCAAAAGTTGTCTTATAATCTAGAATTCATAATATATTATAATTTAGAAGATATGATCGATGAAGGAATATATTTTTAATTTTACACTCTAAATATTATATAAACATTTAGTATCCTTTGCTAACATAATGATTAAACTACAAACTTTTTTCTAATGAGTTAATCATTTGAGAGAAAAAAAAAAGAAATAATTTTAAGACAAAATGAACTATAAAAATTAAATGTGAAAGTGCTTATTGAAATAATTGCATAAATAAAGGTGTCTTGGTGGAAGAAAAAAGATAATTATTATCCAAAAGTACCAATCGTATGATCTCTCAAACATGTTTTTTGACTTTTCAAAACTCATGACAAATATTATAATACCCTTACAGCAGAAAAGAAATCCATATTTATCATAAATTTCTAACGCTCCAACAAGCCACAATATCAAGATGAAAAATCAATCGCTATAATTAATATGTAATAAATTTTGTACTACTTTACAAAAACTTCAGTGTCCATTTCATTAAAAAATTATTTTAAAAGTTTAACATTATTCTAAAAATTCAACTTCTCAAAGTTGCTATGAGCGTTTTTGGAACAGTTTTCTTTTTTTTATTCCAAAAAATAGTTAAGGTTTGCTGGAGAAGAATATTAACTCTTCTATATACCATAAAAAAAACTTTCAAAATTTTCTAGGTATAGGTCTCTTCAAATTAGTTTTATTCATAGCAAAAATCAAAACGATAAGTTTTTTTGTTTCTTAAGAAACATTTTTCTAAAACGTGAAACAGTAAACTACAATTTACTTTTTTGTTCTCGTTTAGTTTTGTTCTTTAGGTTTTGCTACAGTAAACTACCTTTTTACGTTAAATTGCAGAATAATCTCTATTAGTTTTGTTCTTATTTGCACACAAAATAAATTTAATAGAAAATTTTGACCCCGAAGCAACGCGAGGGTTACTAACTAGTAATAATGAATATATAATATATATGTTTACTCGATAAATCTTTCAGCAACATTAGTAGAATAATAATATAGAATACTTAATGTATGTATATGCTTACTCGATAAATCTTTCAGCAATATTAATAAAGTAATAATATAGAACATGTAATATATATAGAAAGGATGAAAGTAGTATTAAGAAAAATTGTAGAAATAATTACCTTAGTAGGGTAAAGACTCGTCTGATAATGTGTTGTAAAAGAGAAGGTGAAATGCACCTTGATGGTAGTAATATTAACTTGATGGTAATAATACACCTTTGTAATAATACACTTTTGATAGTAATATTACAAATGGAGAAATAATATAATTACAACAATGATGAAGGGTGTAACGACCCGGGTAAAATTTTCGTAATTTTACCGAATCGTTTTGACTTTCACGATGGATAATCAAGTTTTACCGCTGTTAAACAAGAATTATCTAGAGATTTTACCGGGAATAATCGAACCTCGGATTCCGATTCCCGAGGGGTACGAGACGTTCTGGAGTATTCCCCATCGACGACCAAGCCTCGGAATTAAATTCCAAGGGTTATCTCGGGTTATCGAGAATTTTACACGGCTTACCGAGCCTCGGTTTACAATTCCGGGACTTCCACAACGCTCAGAAGGATTAATTGAATTTTCCGAGCCTAAATCGTATTTTCGGAACCGGGACGAATTTTGGAAAGACGAAAATGCCCCTATGACGGTAATGGATCAAGAGTCGGATCGAAGGGTATTTTGGTCTATTTCCGGACCAATAATTCTGCCGACACTGAGCCGCAATTTTTCTCTCTCCCGGGCCACCTTTTAACAGCCCAGGTAAAAATTTCATCTTTTCCGGGACTGTTTAAGTTAATCTACAGTAATTTACCATTGATTTTAATCTTGGGTAATTAAATTGTGGTAAATTGAGCATTGGATTCCGAAACCGAGCCTTGTCCCACGTTCAGGATTTTTCTGCGGATTTTAAGGACCAAAGTTGGGATTTTCCGGGTCCGGGAATCTTAGGAAAAGCCGGGTTTACCCTCGAGTTATCGGACCAGAAATAAAGGTAAGTGGGTATATTAGATATTTTCTGGTCCAGGTGGGTCACACTTCACATGCAGCATAGTAACTGCATAATTGAAGTTCAATTATTCAGCCGCCTTTTTCCTATTCAGCCTGTGAACTACCTGTTATGCTTGTGATATACCAGTGACTTTAGCTGCCTATTAAACCTCACCTCCTCTACATATCTTCGCACCATCATCACCATCTCTTCTCTTCCTCCCCTGCAAAAAAAAAAAAACAACAACACCAACATTTCCTGCAAATTCGTTTGAACCAGAAAGAAAGAAAAAAAAAAGAAATAAATAACAATACACACACACACCCAGAAACTTGGTCGTTTTGACCACCATCTCCTTCCTTCCTTCGTTTCTTTTTCTTCTCCTCTACATCGTGGCCGAGCCGCCACTGACCACCACCCCTCAACCGGCACACCACCGCCCGAAGCCGCACCGGCTTCTCCTTCTCCTCTCGCCGGCCGCCCCTCCTGTCGCTCGTCGTCGCCGTCCAAGACGAGGTGAACCCGACAAGGACAACTCGCCCCGCTGCCGGCCCTCTCCACCGATCTCCCCGCTCGCGCCGCCTCGCTCCTCCTCCGTCGCACCTGTGCCGTGTCCACCTCGCTCCGGTCGCGCTTCCCTGCGTCGCCTCTGCCGTCGCCGTTCGTCGCGCCGCCGCCTGCAAGGTGAGTTGGGGTTGAAGAAGCAACCCAGATGTGTAGTACGGGTCGCGGGTCGACCGTTTTGGAAAACAGGTTGGGATTGTTGGGCTGAGACCGTGGGTTGCTGGGCCTGGCGCGGGTCTGGGCTGGTCCTGTGCGTCTGGGCCGGCTACCTTGCTAGTCTGGATCCTGCGCCTGGGCTTAGCTTGGGCCTTGGGCTGGGTTTGGACTTGGCCCAGCCCGATTTTAAAAAAAAAAAAAAAGAAGAAAGAGAAAATGAAATCTGAAAAGAGAAATAATCTGGAGGTAGGATTATAGTTTTGGGAATAATAACTTGGGAAAGTAAAAATAATCTGTGGAGATAATTTATTGGGAAAAAATAATATATATGGTATATTATGGAAAGTAAATATATATTTTGAGGAAAAATTATGGAAAGGGTATTATCAAGGTAAAAAAAAAATACAAGAATAATATCCGGGTATAGGTATAAGTATAGAATGGTATTTTGGCACTTGAAGTAAATGGTAAATGATGATGATAATGGAAAAATAATCCGGGGGAGTAACCGAGCCGAGTTTATATTTAATTTCCGGTATACAGTATTAGCATGGCATTTGCATACCATCTTATGTGTGCATGTTATTTGATTGATATAGGAGTTGATAATGAGCAATTTGCTGAGGAACCGGACTTGGAATTTGCTGGACAATTCCATAATTGATTATCGGCTAAGGTGAGGATGGATAACCCTTGTTATGTTGCCTGTAATACTTTGTGTGCTTTGTTGTTCGTTTGAACTGCTGAATTGTTGATTGTTGGCTATTTGACTGCTGTGCATATTATTGTTGCCATTGGGCTGTGATGTTGATTCTGTGGATATTATGCTGAGATTGATGTTGAACTATTGACTGTGGAAATTGAGAAAAAGAAATTGGAATATGAAATTGGAATTGATTTGAGATGTTGGTATAATTGTCATGTGGAAAGTAGTGGTACGACCCGATGGTTTGAAAATTAATTTTGGGATGCTATGGTCGGTTCTTGGTTTGTTTTGCTTATTGCCTGAGGTTAGGGTATACCAAATACCCAGTGGTTCGGATATACCGAATATCCGTTTGGCTTATTGCCTGTGGTTAGGGTATACCAAATACCCAGTGGTTCGGATATACCGAATATCCGGTTGGCATGTTGCCTGAGGTTGAGGTATACCGAATACCCAGTGGTTTGGATGTACCAAATATCCGGGTTTCGAGATGTGGATTGGTTTTTGACCTAGCATCCGGAATTAATTGATAACCAGGTACGACCCTAGCTTGTCCAGTGACGGGGGCCCGGAAGATAAAATTGGTAATAATAATAAATATTCTTTTGGTCTTGGCTCAGTTTATTGAGATATATTATTGCTTGTCTGTGTTTGCTTTACTGTATTACGGTTGCCTGCATATCACTGTTGATCCTTCGTCGGTGAGCACTTCGGACTCACCCCTCTCCTGCGGGGTTTCATCCCGTAGATAAAGTTGTTTCGTAGTTCAGGTACGACGTTCGATGGCTGCTGCTTTCTTCTCCACTTGACTCCGGATCCATACCTCCGCTGCATGTGCATAAAGTCTTCCGCTGCTGTTCTATTGCATATGATGCTGTATTACAATTCCGCTGCTGTGTGATATATGATGCTGTGTTGCTGTTTTCCTGTGATGCTTATATTACTGATACTATCTGCTGCTGCTGTTGAGCACTATGTTTGGATTGAATAAAGGTCCCCGAGTATGTGTGACAGTTGTATTTAACAGTTTGCTGATGTATAATATTTGCACGATATACTGTCTGTTCTGTCAATATGAATAGTTCCGGCACGTGTTTACTGTGTTACGGTAAATACGGGTCGGGGCGCTTCACACCTCTTCTTCGTCTTTTCCCATTTTCTTTTCTTCTTTTCCCATTTTCTTTTTCTTTTTCTTCTTTTTCCCATTTATTTTCTTTTCTCCCCGATTTTCTTTTTCTTCCCCTTCTTCCTCACTTTTCTTCTTCCTTCCCCTTCACCTTTTCTTTTCCCCGAATTCCTTCTTCTTCATCACTCTTCTCCCCAGATTTTTTTTTCTCTTCCCTTGTCTTCTTCCTCTCCCCTCTCCTTTAAATCCCCTCCTCCCTTGCTGCCGACACCACCATCTTCCACTGCCTCTCCTCCATTTTTCTTTTCCTCCTTTGCCTTTCACCGCCGCCTTCACCCCTTCCTCCTCCTTCCTCTGCCAACTCCCTGTTACCCGAACGCTGCCGCACCAACCTTCTTCCTCCTCCTGCTTTTGCCTCCTCCGTTCTACACCCCGCGTAGCACCACCACCATCTCCTCCTTCGCCGAGCCGCCGCTTGAAACCGCTGCTACAACTCGACCTCTCTCCCTCCTCTGCCCCTATCCACCGCTGTTGCCTTTCCTCCAGTGCCACTACAGCGGGAAGACGTCGTTACCTGACGGCTCGTCACCACCGAGGCAAGTAACACGCCGCCATCATTGTCGATCTCCCCGTCCTCTCTTCTCGCACGCCACCATCCTTCTTCCCCCTTCCACCGAGACGACACCACGGCTGGGTGAGTCCTCGGCCGCGTCTTCTTCATCCCTTTCTGCCATTTAGTTATTTATTGGTTTTGATTAAATAATTGTTGGACTTGATTAATTAAAACTTATAGTTAAATAATTGATTTTGAGATGGGATTAATCGGGTCTCTATTGATTGTTGTGGGTTGTGCTTGATGTCTCTATGATGGATGTGAGTAGATATGCCTTTGATGGTGTTATTGTGGTTGTGGGTGGTGATGTTCTGGATGCTGGACGTGGTGGTTCGGTGGTCTTCCGGCCACCGAAAAGTTGCCGCGGTTTGGCTATGGTGTTGGTGGTCGGGTTGTTGGCGTGGTGGTACGGTGTTGGTGTATTTATGGCTGAAGAACAGTAGCCGAGGACTACTTCAGGCTGCTATGAACAGTGACTACCAGAATCCGGCAGCCTTGAAAATTTTCCGGCGATGCCTCGGGTATTTTCCAATGAACCCGTACATGTACTTTTGGGTAATTATCGGACCCTTGGACTATTTATGACCCATTAACGGACCCGGACTTTTAAATGACGTTAACTAAACGAACGTTTAATTTAATTAACCAAATATTAAATTATGGTTTTATTTTAGATTTTACTTTTCTTTATTTATTTTATGCTTTTAATTAATTTTCCGAGTGGGCTATTACGAAGGCCCATTGTGTTTATTTTCCGGTTTAATTTAATTTATGTTCTACTTGGGCTAATATTAATAAAAGGCCCAGTTTTATATTTCACGGGCGACTAAAAGGCGGGGATATCGGCTTGGACGCTCGGTTGCGGTTTTAATTTAAAATTAAGTACGATTATTTTATCGGTTGGAACATATAACCAGTTAATATCTAACTAATTGGAAAGGTCGACTTTATATTAAATAAAATTATGGGAACAATAAAAATGGATATGGTATTAAACATGTAACAGCCCGGGTAATTTTTACGTTTTTACCGTCACCATAATATTTATTTTACAGTTATTTACCATTAAAATTAATCTTGGGTAATTAATTTATGGTAATTCGTGCATCGGATTCCGAAACCGAGCGCTGTCCCACGTTCGGGATTTTTCTGCGGATTTTTCGGATCAAAGTTGGAATTTTCGGGTCCAGGAATCTTCAGAAAAGTCGGGATTAACCCCGAGTTATCGGGCCAGAAATAAAGTCAAGGGGGTACATTAGTTATTTTCTGGTCCGGACAGAACCCGCTTCACATGCTGCACAGTAATGAGACAGCCGCCACCCACTGTGTAGCATGTGAATGAAACCCGTCAAATGCCAGTAACTGCCCGTGCTTCACCAGTCCCTACATGCCTTCAACCTGTTTTATTTTTCTCTTCCTGTTTCATCAGCACACCACTTCAGTTCTTCTTCCTTCATTATTTTTGCAGAAATCCAGTACACCCACAAACCTTGCCTGCAAGAGGAAAGAAAAACAACACATACACCACCCAGCTCCAAAACGCCGCCGTTTCCCTCCTCTCCTCCATTCTTCTTTCTTTTTTTTCCTCCTGTCGTGGCTGACCACCACCACACCACCTCACCGCCACCACCAAACCCGAGCCATCACCACCACCTGCTTTCCCTTCCATCCTCCCTCCCTCGCTTACCGTCGCAGCAAGCCACGCCAGCCACCGCCTCCTGCAGATCGACCACCACAGCGTCGCGACGACCTGCGAGCCGCCGCCGGACCGTCTTCTCTTGCACGCACCGTGACCGACGACGCCTCCTCCTGCTCGCCTTACCGCCGCCTCGCTTCATCGCCCAGTCCATCGTGTCGCTTCGTGCCTCGCCGCCGCCGCTAAGGTGAGCAGATCCGAGGTTGAAGAAACGACCCGGGTGAGGGTCACGAGTCGGGTTGACCCGAGGGTTTGTGGCTTTGGGTCGGGCTGACCTATATGTCGCTGGGCTGGTGTTTGCGGGCTAAGTTTGTGGGCTGGGTTTGGCTTGGGCGTGGGCTGAACCAGTTGGGCCTTAGGAGTTTGGGGTTGGGCTTAGTTTAGGCCCAGTCCGAATTTTAAAAAAAAAAGAGTAAAATCTGAAAAAAAAAATTCTGGAAAAGAAAATTAAATCTGGAAAAATATATAGTTCTGGAAAATAATTTCGGAAGATAATTTCTAGGAAATATATGCATATGGCAAGATAGTTATAGCATGGAAAATTAATTTGGAGAATATAATGGAAGTATTTTGGAAAATATAAATATATGATATACTAAATTGTGGAAATATTTTGGGAAGTACGTACTATGGAAAATAAATATGGAAAGGGTATTATCAAAGTAGGTATTGTACAAGAATAGTATCCGGGTATAGGTATAAGTATAGTATTATTTTAGACACTGGAAATAAATGGTGAATTATGATGATAATGGAAAATTAACCTGGGGAGGGACTGAGACGAGATAGTATTTATTTTTTGGTATACAGTAGTAGCATGACATTTGCATATCACTTATGTGTGCATATTATTTGTTTGATATAGGAGTTGATAACGAGCAGATACCTGAGGAACCGGACTTGGAGTCTGTTGGACAATTCCATAACTGATAACCGGCTAAGGTGAGGATGGATAACCCTTGATATGTGCCCGTAATACTGTGTATGATTTGTTGTTTGATTGAACTGCTGAGAAGATTATTGTTGGCTGATTGACTGCTATGATATTGTTGTTGTTGTTGGTTAGCTGTGTTATTGATTGTGAAATCTGTGCTGTGATTAATGATGAACTGTTAATTGTAAATAATTAGTGATATGAGATTGTTGATTGGATGAGTCTGTGGATTAATCTGAGGTAATAGAAAATGGATAATTGGTGAAAGAGTAATGGAATTGGACTGAATTTGAGACGATGATATAATTGTCACGTGGAAAGTAGTGGTACGATTAGATGGTTAGAGGCCAGTTCTGTGGTGTCATGGCCGGTTTGGTTTGGTTGTTGGGGATGTTGATCCCGGATGATGTTGTTATTGGGATGTTTATCCCGGATTTGTTGATATTGGGATGTTGATCCCGGATTGGTTGTGATTGGGATGTTGATCCCGGATTGTGTTTTGGCCTGGCATCCGGAATTAGTTAATAACCAGGTACGACCCTAACTTGTCCAGTGACAGGGCCCGGAAGATAAAATTGGTAATAATAATAATAATAATAAACATTCTTTTGGTCTTGGCTCAGTTATGTCTTAGTAGGATTCTTGTGTTGTGATTGTCTGTGTTTACTTCGAAAGTATTATGGTTGATTACATATCTCTGTTTATCTTTCGTCGGTGAGCACTTCGGACTCACCCCTCGCCTGCGGGGTTTCATCCCGTAGGTTTAGTTGCTTTGTAGTTCAAGTACGACGTTCGATGGCTGCTGCTTTCTTCTCCACCTGACTCCGGATCCATACCTCCGCCGCATGTGCATTTAAGACTTCTGATGCTATGCTTTGTGTGTTGCTGCTTTCTGTATTACTTATGTTGATGTTTATTCTAGATTATGCTACTGCTAATGTGTAAAGTGTGTAGATTGAATAATGGTCCCCGAGTATGGGTGACAGTTGTAGTATACTGCGTGCTGTTGTTTTTGAGTTTACTGTGTAATATTTTACTGCGATGTACTGCCTGAACTGTTAGAAAGAATAGTTTCGGCACGTGTTTACTGTAACCGGTAAATACGGGTCGGGGTGCTTCAAAACAAGTCATCTAATAAACATTAAAACCGGCATCATGCATGATCATCCTTGTTTGTGCATTGTAAGTAATTTTTACTGTTATAAATATAGGGATATTGAGGCTTAACCAGATATCAGTTTCCAAGAGTACCAGGTGAGGATATAAACTTATAAACCTCGGTATGCTGCCTGTGATACTCGAGCTGGTGTTTGAATTGTTTGTTAATGTGTTTGTAATACGTTACTTGCCTTGAATTTGATATAATGGTTTCTCTTGTGATCCCTATGGTGATGCCTGGACTCTGTGTTTTCGACGATTGTTATGTTTGATTGTGTGGATATGTTTTTGTCTTGGTAACCTTGATTCTATTTCCTTATGGTAAGTGTGCCAAATAAGTTATTTGTGATCAAGTAAACCCCGAGATATTGTTAATAACAATAACCTAATTTGAGATATTGGATTGGTTTTCCTGAGCAGCTGTGAGGCTGAGTGCCTGCTCGGGAACATATAATATACAATTAATAGTGTTACAGTTAGTCTGAGAGAAAAATTAAAAATAAAATATGGTAATATCACTTAGACACCTAGATGTCACGTGAAAGGTAGAGGTACGACTGGGTGGTAGCCGCTTGTGATATGTGATTTGTTGGCCATTTATGTGGGAGATGTGCTTGGTGTCCGCTCCTGGATATTATTATTTTGGCACTGGGGGAGATGTGCTTGGTGTCCGCTCCCTGGCTGTGCCGGTTTGTTGTTTTTGTTTTACGGGGAGTACCCTAGGGTTAGCTAACCTGGCTACCAAGTACGACCGATACTTATCACGTGACGGGACCCTAATAATAAAATCGGATAGTCCGTCATAAGATGTCCATAAGGCTATAAGTTCTATATAACAGTGTGCGATTAGACAATGAGCTTGTCCGATTTTGCTGCTATATTGTGCTTGTTGTACTATATTATTCCTGTTGCTGGTTTGATGTTATTGCAGTTTCTTGTATACTTTGGTTTATTTGTTTATCGGTAAGACATTGGTTGGTCTCACCCCTCACACAGTCCATGCAGGTTAGACAGGATTGCATTCAGGCAGCTGTGGCGATACCTCGGACAGGACTCGAATCCATTAACTGGCATTCAGTTTTGCATAATACATAGAAAATGCTTCCGTTGTGCTGATGATGTTATTTGCGTGTCGGGTAACGGAAATGTAATTGCATGACTGTTTGGTGTTGTACCGTTGTGAATTTTAACTTTCTTTGTAAGATGGCCACGTGGTGGCACTTTTGATCGGTAATTGCTGTATGTTGGGTAAATTTGGGTCAGGGTGTTTCAAAGGGAGCTTAAGGGATGGTGTGTAGGAATGAGAAGAAAGTGAGATTATGATGGGAGATCAAAGGTAGAAATGTGATGAATGAAAGGGGTATTTATAGGTAAAGATGGGAGGATAAAAACAAATAAATTAGGTTTGATAATCTATTATATATATTTAATGCTATATCCCTCACGAGGTTTTGACACATGTGGAAGCTTTGGGCTCTTTCTTTATTGCCATCTAGAGAGTTGTTGGTGTAGTCTGATTGGCCATAATGACAAACATAATTATCTCAGAGTAACCTGATCTATTATACTCTTTTAAAAAGAATTCCAATCACACTCAAATTGTTCAAATGTAAATTCACACGCAAAATTATATATATTTTTTCCATTAAAATGATAACCAGAGTTTCTAATCAATAAAGATAAGGATAAAACTTTTTTTATTTAAATTGATGAATCTGATCTTAATTATATTCTTTTAAAAAGAATTCCAGTCAAATCCAAATTGGTCAAAAGAAAATTCACACGCAGAGATTGTTATATATATATTATGTGATTTACTCTATTATTATTATCTGATAAGAATTATATTATACCCAACTAACCTTTAATCATTTTTGTTCTTTTTATCATGCATCTCTTAAAAAAAATTCCATCATTCTCTGTCTGTGTCTGATACAGTTTCTCTATAATTCACACATTCTCTCTAATTTCTTCTTTGTTTTGTTTCTATTTGCATACGTATGAATGTTGATATAATATTATAGTTATTTTGTCTCTCATAATTAAGCTTCCTATTTGTTTTTATATTTTTTTATTTTCCCACTCTATTTTAATTATTTTTATATTTTTTGTTTGTGCAGGAAAATGTATATTAAAACTTTGGATGAATTGATTCCTCACAGTGATTTATGGAAAAATCAATTTAGAGTTTCGAGATTGTAGGAATCCTAAAATAAAATTATAGAACTTCCTTATTAGAATAGATATGACTTTAATTGATGCAAAGGTATGTTTCGCTTTTCATGTCTTTTAATTTGTTAATTTTTTATTTCATAAATTAATTATTCTTTATATTATTATTTTATATAATAATTTTTTGTGGTTCCTTTTATTTTTTATATATTTTTTAATTATTTTGAGCTATTTTTAAATTTTTATTTTAGGACTTGATTATGTATGTTTAAATTATAAAATTAATTATTAGTAAATATTTTTATTTATTTTTCTAATTTATATTCTATTTTTTGTATTAATTTTTTTATTTATAATAATAGATTTCTCTATTTATTTTTATATTTTTTATTTTCGAAATGACTCATTTTATGTTTTTTATTTTTTTATTATTAATTAATTCCTATAATTCTTTATTAAGTGTTTAATGTTTTTTGTTTTAGGGGTCAATTGTGTAGGCCCAAGCATGGATCAATAAAAGATGCAGGTATAAATTTACAAAATTTATTATTATTTATATAACTGTAGTATTTTATTTTATTTCATTTCTAATTTTTTCTTATTTTCTATTTTAATGTTCTCGCTTCGTAATAATATTTTTTTTAGTTTTTTTACTGATTTTGATTTTTATAAATTACCCACTTATTTTAATATTTTTTGTTTATTATTAATTAATTATTTTAATTTTTTATCATTTAATATATTTTTTTGTTTTGGGACTCACTGATATATGTTTAAATATAAAAAATTAAGTATTATTTATATAATTATTAAAAATTTATTTTATTTATTTTTTTCTATTCCACTTTCTAATTTATTTTTTTTCTGCAGAATAATATTTTTTTATTTATTGTCCTGATTTATATTTCTTTAAAATTAGTCTCTTAAGTTTTTTATACTTTTTTTATCCTTCATTAATACTTTTTATTTTTACTTCTATTGTTTAATATTTTTGTTGTTTTTTGGCTCAATGATCCATGTTTAACTTTGTAAAATTAATTACTTTTTATATTATTATTTATTAGGTTAGAATTTATTTTTTTGATCTATAATATATTTTTTTATTTTTATTTTTTATAATAATATTTTTTTGATTCATTTACTGATTTATATTTTAAAAATTAATGAAACGCCCCGACCCGTATTTACCGTACATAGTAAACACGTGCCGGAACTGTAACGACCTGGCCAAACAAAGCCCAACATACAGTGTATACGATAGAAACTCTGGCTTAACAGCCCAAATTATAAACAAGTCACCAGAAATCTAGCCCTTCGGCCCAACATCAAAACATATCACCCAAACCCGGGATCATCAATAACATCACAACCGGTCCAAGGCCCAACAATAACAATAATCAGCACAGCGGAAGACTTTTAAAACTCACAAAGACACTGTATGCGACACAGATGCAAACTAATAGATCCGAGTCCTGTCCGAGGGATAACGCCGCAGCCCGTCTGGAATGCAACATACCTGAACCACAAATAACTCAACCTACGGGATGAAAGCCCGCAGGTGAGGGGTGAGTCCGAAGTGCCCTCCGGGTAAAACCCATAAGCAAATATACATATACAAACAACCGTAAATTCCCAAGTCACATCACCAACAATTAACTAAGGTTCTCACGAACCTTAAATGACACACTTGTGACTCTAGACACGCTATTTCAATTTTATTATCAGGACCCCTATCACTAGTTAAATGGTGGCTGTCGCCTGGTAGTCAAGCTAGCTAGCCCGTGGACCCCACCCTGGTACCTCCACGTATAACTGGCACAGACAGGGAGCAGACCCCAAGCACACTCTCCCCCAGCGCCTAAAATAATAATTGGTACAAACAGGGAGCAGACCCCAAGCATACTCTCCCCCAGCACCAAAAATATAAGACTACCATCTGGTTGTTCTAATATTTAACCGTGACTTACTAGATGTCTAAGTGTTTCTATTTTATTAATATTACCATTTTAGTCATGATACCACAATACTGTTAACCAACCATCAACTCATTATCCCGAGCAGGCTATAATTATCAATACCACTTAACCATCAGATTCCACATAATAATGTTCCGGTACTCAAATCATGTCAATCTCACAGACAACAACAACAACGGTAAATTTATCATCACTAACATCATCAACATCAACAACAATCAACACTTATCACAACAACCATTCACAACCACAAGTATAGTATCATATCGGCAAACATCGCACACAGTGAAGAAACAACAACTTGATATCACGGGCAGTATATAAATATTTACTTAACCTCACCTTAGCCGATTACTCAACTCTGAAGACAATGACCGGTCCAAAACCGGCTCCTCGGGGAACTGCCCGATATCAAAACCTATACAACAAAACAACATGCTCACATAAATGCACATAATTGGTATGCTATGATGCCATAAATTGTAAATTAAACACCCTTGGTTATACGTCATCATCTCCATAAAATTATTATACTTGCCAAAATATAATTACCAAATATTTTTATTTATTTTTCAAAAAAGCATTATTATATATACTTAGTGTAATATTCCCCATAATATACAATACCATATTTATTTCCAAAACATTTTCATAGTATATATACCCTTTCTATAAAATTATTTACGCTTATAATAATTTTTCAAAGGAAAATCATATTATAATTATATTTTCTCAAAATAATGTTTGTGATATCATTTTTTTTTCCAGTAAAACATATTCATATACTTCATATATATATTTTCCAAAATATTATAACTCATACGTACCATATTATTATTAATATAACCATAACATAATTACCTTAGTTTCCCAAAATAATATGTCAAAGTAATTATTTTCTATAACGCGCCCCTATACTAGGTATACCAAATTAATTATTTCCAGAATATATAATTTATAGATATCTCTTTATTTTTAATCAGAAATACATATATTCTTTCTCTTTTTTAAAAAAAAAACTCAACAGGACTGGGCCTACAGTTCCAGCCCAACCTGCTGCATAGGTCAGGCCCATGCAACAGGCCCAGCCTTCAGCCCAGGTCCAAAGCATCAAACCCGTTTATGAGACGCCCCGACCCGAATTTACCGTACACAGTAAACACGAGCCGGAACTGTGACAACCCAACCCAACATGACCCAACATACAGTATATACAACAAATATCCGGGCTCAACAGCCCATAATAAAAACAACAATAAAATCTCAACACGGCCCAATGGCCCAATAATAATAAAAATAGTGCACAGCGGAAGACTTAATATAACTCACTAACACTGTATGCGACACATGCAAACTATGGATCCAAGCCCGTCCAAGGGAAACGTCGCAGCCTGTCTGGAATGCATCAACCTGTACCAAAAGTAACTCATCCTACGGGATGAAAGCCCGCAGGTGAGGGGTGAGTCCGAAGTGCTCACGACAATGGAAAGACGATCAATATGGAACTAAAAATTACTCAAGTCCAAAAATAACAGTCAAACCCAAAGACTCAAATAAAACCAATTTCCAATTTTATCTTTCCGGGCCCCGTCACGGATAAACTAGTGGTCAAACCTGGTTATCAACACATTCCGGGTGCCAGACCAAATCCAGGGATCGACATCCCAAAAATACGAACCCAGGGATAAACATCCCAAAAATATAACACGGGATAGACATCCCAGGCATAGACATGCCAAGCATAGACATGCTTATCAAGTAACCCAGGTCATGGCCACCACGAAACAGTTTTCTAACCATCGAGTCGTACCACTACCTATCACGCGACAATTATATTACCATCGTTAAAATCAAATAACAGGGATCGACATCCCTAACCAGGATACCGGGATAGACATCCCTATCCAAAA
>JAKUCV010004974.1:305732-320137 GCA_028386065.3 Turnera subulata
TACAGTCCGGTAAAAATCCAAAATTTTTACCCGGGCTGTTACAGACTACCCACCTTAAAAAGAATTTCGTCCCCGAAATTCCGTCTTATCCGTGGGTCCTACCACGATAAGCTTCTGGCACACTCTGCCAGGTATCCAACCTCAACATGAGATACCGCTTATACCCTTAAGCGACATCTCATCCGCTTATAAATACCATAAATCATGACTGGCAAACTCACACACAGTCATGGATTCTCCACTGAGATCAAGAACAACTTCCGACTCCGAGAACAACAGCTACATCGGCGGCAAAGCCTTCCCGACAAGCTCTGATGAGGAACCTCCCAAGAAGCGATTCAAGACGAACATCATCGGCCTGCAGGAACACATGGTCGTTTCCCCAAAACGACGAAAGAAGCGTGCCTCCAAGAAAACTGAAGATCGCAAGGGCAAGGCGATCGCTGGAAGCAGCACTCCGCAACAGAAGCTGACGCAGCTGAACTTCTCGCTGAAGAAGATCAGCTCGGCGGTGGCGCAGATCGAACTGGCGTGCGTGGAACTGTTCCCGCACATGCAAAATGTCAAAAATCTTGTAAAAGATCTAGAGAAGCAAGTAGCTCCGTAGAGTACTCTTCTCACGGATAAACTAGTGGTCAAACCTGGTTATCAACACATTCCGGGTGCCAGACCAAATCCAGGGATCGACATCCCAAAAATACGAACCCAGGGATAGACATCCCAAAAATATATCACGGGATAGACATCCCAGGCGTAGACATGCCAAGCATAGACATGCTTATCAAGTAACCCAGGTCATGGCCACCACGAAACAGTTTTCTAACCATCGAGTCGTACCACTACCTATCACGCGACAATTATATTACCATCATTAAAATCAAATAACAGGGATCGACATCCCTAACCAGGATACCGGGATAGACATCCCTATCCAAAAACCAAGGATCGACATCCTTGTCACAATTTATTATTATTCCATTTATTTAGTGTCAAAACGACTCAAGGGCAAATGTCCCAAAACAGAGAGGGGGGAAGAAAAAAAGAAAAGAGGAAAAAAATATGAAAAAAAAAAGAAGGAAACGAAAATTAGAAAAAAAGAGAAGAAAATAGAAGAAAACAAGAAAATTCAGGAAAAAGAAAAAAAAATACAGAGTGAACAGTGCGTCACCCCGGCCTCCCCACGGTTACTGTTCACCTGCGAACGATCGGCGCCACCTCTCGCCGCACCGACGCCACCACCGAGTTCCCTTCACCGGCGCGACCTCACCCCTGTCGTCGCTGAGCCGATCCACCGCCGGAGCCGCCGTCACGCGCTGCAGACCCGACGGGGAACCCGTGGATCTTGCTCACCGCGCCGCTGACGACGACACCGACAGCCTCACGCCGCCTTTTTGCCGCCCATGGAGTCGCCCTCGTGTCGCCGTTGATGCTGCGTCGCCCTTCACCGCCTCGCCGTCGTTGTGCCGCCGCAGCAACCCAAGGTGAGCTGCGACCCGTTTGCCCGCGATTCGACCCGGACGGCTGGGTTGGATGCTTGGGCCTGGGCTGGTCTGGGCGCCTGGGCTTGGGCTCCTGGGCTCTGCCTTGGGCTTGGACTTAGCCCAGTCCAGATATTTAAAAAAAAACTATAATTATATATATTTATTGATAATCTGGTATTTATTTTTGTAGAAAAATTATATAGCTATTTTGAGAAAATTGTGGCCAATTTAATTTTGGTATTTTACGGAAAATATAAATATATATGCTTTGATAAATAATTAAGTAATGTTTTGGGAAAAACTATTATTAATTGGAAATATATATATATACCTTAAAAATAATTCCTGGAAATTAATATGTATATTATTTTCGTCTGGAAAATTAGGATTGTGGTTTATGTAAATAGATATGTATTTTGTAAATTTAAAGTAATTATATTTTGTGTTGGAAAATTAAATTGTATATGTATTTAGAAAAAGGATAAATACTATATAAATATTTTCTGAAAATTATAAATTGGTAAATTATAATTATTTTATGGAAAAATATTTTGAAAAGAATTTTAATTAAAGTATGGTACCGAAATTATATTCGGAAATACGTACGGTAAAATATTTTCCGTAAAAGATAATAATATCGAGTAAGAACCGGGATGGGTAATTTCGCAGTTTGGGCATCATAGCATACCGATTATGTGCATTTATGTGTATGTATGTTTTTGTGGTATAGGTTGGATATCGGGCAGTTTCCCGAGGAGCCGGCGTCGGACCGGTCATTGTCTCCGAAGTTGAGTAATCGGCCAAGGTGAGGATGGATTTCCTTCAATATGTGCCTTATTACTCGGTTATTGTGTTTTGTTGCTTGTTGCATTGTTGAGTATTATGTGGTTGGTTTCGGGATGTTTATTCTGGTGCTTATTTGGTATTTTTGGGATGTTTATCCCGTGTTGATTTTCTGTGTTTTCTTTTGGATTAAGTATAAAGGATTACTTAATGAATTGTGATGAGGATGTCGATCCTCGGTATTTTGGTTAGAGATGTCGATCCCTGAGTTTGGTTTTTAATGATTATATAATTGTCGCGTGGTAAGTAGAGGTACGACCGGATGGTTAGAGACTGTTTTGTGGTGGCCATGATCTGGCTTTCCTTCAATATGTGCCTTATTACTCGGTTTTATGTTTGATGGTTGTGCATTGTCGTTTGCTGCTTTTGCTGTGGTGGCGGCGGTGTGGCGAGGCGCGTCCGGGAACTCCGTCGCGTGTACAGTAGAGGGGGAGGCTCCGGGTGGCTACTGTGCATCCGGGTTTCTTCCTCTCTTTTTTTTTTCTTTTACCGAATTTTCTTTATTTCCTTTTCTTTTCTTCTATTTTCTTTTTTTTCTTTCTCTGATTTTCTTTGTTTTTCCTTCTTTTTTTTCTCTTATTATTATTTTTTTCATCTCTTCTATTTTTCAGTTCCTCTCTTCTCTTTTTTTTTCTTTCTTTTTTTTTCTTTCCTTTTTTTCTCTTTTTCTTTTTCTCTCCTTTTTCTCTTTTCTCTCTTTTTTTTCTCTTCTCTTTTTTTTTTCTCCTTCTCCTCCACCGGCTGCCATCCTCTTTTATAAACTGATTTTTACTGTTATCCATGTGAGTAACAATAATGCAGTTCGTCTGCATTACGGGCGAATCCGATCCGGACCAGAAAATAACCGATACCTCCTTAGTTATTTTCCGGTGTGATTTTTCGAGAAATTCCGAAACCCGAAAAATACCAACTTAGGTCTGAAAAATCAACGGGAAAATCACGAGCGCGGGAAAACCCTCGGTTACGAAAAACGACTCCCGATTTACCCTGAATTAATTACCCAAGATTAATTCAACAGTAAATCACGGTAAATAGACTTTTACAGTCCGGTAAAAATCCAAAATTTTTACCCGGGCTGTTACAGTTTATGCACGCGGGTTGCCCATCACTCACCTTAACCCGAGAACCCACGGGTTCAAAGGCAAGGCAATGCGAGGCGGCGCAGGCAGCGACGGTCTAGGCAGCATGAGGCGCGGGCAAGGGCGGTACTTCACGAAGGGGAGGCGTCGCGAGGGAGGAGGTGCCGCAACGGTGACGGAGGAAAGGAAAGCGGGTTGTCGGGTCCCTGGCCGTAGGCGACGCGTCGAGCAACGGGATCAGGCGGCGAAGGTCACGCTCGACCGGCAACGGCGAGGGAAGGGTGCTAGCGAGGGTGGTGGAGTGTGAGGCGGCGCGGGTCACTTCCTCGTGAACAGTGTCGGGGGGAAGAGGAAGAAGAGAGGTGACGGGTGACGTGGCATCTCAGGTTGGCTTTAGTGTGTTGGGTGTTTGTTTATTATTTTTTTTTTCTTTCCTTTCTGGTTTGTGAAGAGGGAAGAATACTGGTTTGCTCTGGGTGGTTTGCAGGTAAGGTTTGCAGAGCAGAGCAAGGTGATACTGAGTTGCAGGCAGGAGGAAGAAAGGAAGGTGGTGCACTGGAAAGCAGAAAGACGCGGTTAAGTAGGCAGTGCATGATCACTGTTAAGCCACGGGTAACACAACACAAAAAGAAAAAAAGTAGTTCACAGGCAAAACAGGAGAAGCGGCAGCAACTCAATCATGCAGGTAAGTCGTGTACCGTCCGGACCAGAAAATAACTGATATACCACCTTAGTTATATTTCTGGTGTAATTTTTCTGAGGATTCCGGGACCCGAAAAATACCAACTTTGGTCCGTAAAATCCACGGAAAAATCTCGAGCGCGGGAAAAACCTCGGTTTCGGAAAACGATACCCGATTTACCTTGAATTAGTTACCCAAGATTAATTCATTCGGTAAATCACTGTAAAAAGACTTTTACGGCTGTTACATTCTACCCACCTTAAAATGAATTTCGTCCCCGAAATTTCGTCGTCTTAACTGTGGGTCCTACCACGATAAGCTTCTGGCACACTCTTCCAGGTGTCCAAACTCAACACGAGATACATCTTATACCATTAAGCGACATCTCATCCTCTATAAGTACCGAACCTCATGACTGGCAAACTCACACACAGTTATGGACTCTCCACTGAGAACAAGAACCACCTCAGACTCCGAGGATGACAGCTACATCGGTGGTACTGCTTTCCCGACAAGCTCCGATGACGAACCTCCCAAGAAGCGGTTCAAGACGAACATCGTCGATCTAAAAGAACACATGGTCGTCTCCCCAAGACGGCGAAAGAAGCGTGCTGGCAAAGAAGCTGATGATCGAAAGGGCAAAGCAACGGTGAAAGCAGCACTCCGCAGCAGACACTGACGCATCTGAACGTCTCACTGAGGAAGGTCAACTCGGCGGTGATGCAGATAGAACAGGCGTGTACAGGACTCTCCGCTCAGATCGAGATCATACAAAAACTTGTAAAAGATCTAGAGAAGCAAGTAACCCCATAGGGCGCCCCTTCTCTGTTGTAAAACTATTATGAAAAATAAATAAACAAGCTTTTTCCTTTATAAACAATTCTCTCTTTATAATATAAATTTTATGTTAAGTGGAAAACAAAATATTTAAAGCAGAAGAAAACCAATAAGGAGGGAATAAAATTAAACATAAAGATGTTAAAAACAGAACCATCAAAAGGAAGTAAAACCAACATAAAGAAATTAAAAACAAAACAAAACTCGTTTAACATAACCCAAACATAAAGAAGTTAAAACAAAATATGTTTTCATGTTCGGCGCTCTAGATCGGTCGTAAACATCCTCGATCCCGAGAAACGTAACATGCACCGCTAACGGTGACGTTTGTTTCCCTCGTGGAAAAGACGTCCGCTAACTCGCAAGGCGATGATCACGAGCACGTCCTGTGTCCCTCGAAAGAAACAATATCCACTTGTCCATAAGCCAAAAACGTCTTCCAGATATCGTGTCCCTCCATGACGTCCGAATAGGTACAACCTGTCACACATACACTCTACTCGAGGTATGGCCCCATCAGTCTAGCCTCAACGGTCATGGATGCATATGATAAAAGATGCAGGAAAATATAGTAAAAGCCATAAAAAGAAACGCCAAGGTAGCCAAGGCGATAGAAAATTATGAGATGGAAAGGAGCTGAAAAACACTTGCGTTTGTAGCCCCAAAAACATATAAAGTAACGAAGCAAAATTTCAAACCATGGCAAAATTTTCAAAAAGCAAAATCCAATCAACGACGAAATTTTCAAAAAGCAAAACCTCGAAGATCGAAAATGGTTTAAAGTTTTATGAAGGGAATCTGCTTTTCCCTTCACCGAAAAATATTTAAAACTTTCCGAAAACATGTGGGGGCTATACCTTGAAAAACAGTAAATCTCTTTTTTTCCTATAAAAGGCGAAACGGTGGAAAGCGAAACCATAAAGCATCCAAAAGACAACAAAATGCTCAGGCAAAGAAACCACAACGTTCAGAAAACAAAACACCACGCGTCGAGACAACATGCCTGCTCCATCGTCCGTCTTCTTTGTCGAAGGTGCCTCCCTAGGCAGAAGAAACCGGCTGGCCTACAGCATGATCAACGAACATCCAGAGGAACTACCGAACGAGCTCGGCAGGATCCTCGTCTGGTCTTCGTCGACGAACTCTACTCCTCCAGAATCTTCGTCAATCCCATGGAAGAGACGTTCTTCCTAGAGGACCAAGGCATCCTGAGGACCTCCTTCTACGGCTCGGCCAATTCCGTCATGTTTTTCGTCTCTGAAAGACTTCAGGGATTCAACCTAGAGCCCACTTGCCATTTCCTGGACCAAGGCACCTACTAGCAGCTCTCGATGACTGCCTAGAGTATGCCCAGAGTAACTCGGTTACCTCCAACTTGGCCAAAGGCCCGACTTCTGGTGTGGAACTGCAGAGGAATCGGTAGGCATTCCCAGGAGTTCTCCCATACCCTGAGGGACCTGAAGAACCAGTACAAGCCTAACATGGTTCTTCTCACGGAGACCCAGTGGAAGCCTGAAGACGATCACGGTGTCATCCCACTTCGGTTCCCTCCAGCAAACCAGTTCGAGCTTCCTGGTCAGAACAACGTAGGTGGCATGTGGTTCTCATGGAATGATAGCATCAGGGTCAACATTAACAATGACCCCAATAGCTTCAGGGTCAACGTTGTACCAAGAAGATGAACTTTTTTTTTTAACAATATCAATGTAATGTTAATATTAGTAACATTAATAATATTTATGTTTATGCATCTTTATGGCGTCAATTACCTCTTATGTGTATGTTTTGTGGCAAGCTGGCGTCCCTCGAATGGATCCATCATGTACTAACTAAATGATATAAAATAATAAACAAATAGAGCGAACTATGCAAACAAGAACAACAAACACACAAGGACTACCCAACAAGACCTAACGCCCGCTCCGCTACCAAAAATGAAACGCCCCGACCCGTATTTACCGTACATAGTAAACACGTGCCGGAACTGTAACGACCTGGCCAAACAAAGCCCAGCATATAGTGTATACAATAGAAACTCTGACTTAACAGCCCAAATTATAAACAAGTCACCAGAAATCTAGCCCTTCGGCCCAACATCAAAACATATCACCCAAACCCGGGATCATTAATAACATCACAACCGGCACAAGGCCCAACAATAACAATAATCAGTACAGCGGAAGACTTTTAAAACTCACAAAGACACTGTATGCGACACAGATGCAAACTAATAGATCCGAGTCCTGTCCGAGGGATAACGCCGCAGCCCGTCTGGAATGCAACATACCTGAACCACAAATAACTCAACCTACGGGATGAAAGCCCGCAGGTGAGGGGTGAGTCCGAAGTGCCCATCGGGTAAAACCCATAAGCAAATATACATATACAAACAACCGTAAATTCCCAAGTCACATCACCAACAATTAACTAAGGTTCTCACGAACCTTAAATGACACACTTGTGATTCTAGACACGCTATTCCAATTTTATTATCAGGGCCCCTATCACTAGTTAAATGGTGGCTGTCGCCTGGTAGTCAAGCTAACTAGCCCGTGGACCCCGCCCTGGTACCTCCACGTATAACTGGCACAGACTGGGAGCAGACCCCAAGCACACTCTCCCCTAGCACCTAAAATAATAATTGGTACAGACAGGGAGCAGACCCCAAGCACACTCTCCCCCAGCACCATAAATATAAGACTACTATCTAACTGTTCCAATATTTAACCGTGACTTACTAGATGTCTAAGTGTTTCCGTTTTATTAATATTACCATTTTAGTCTTGATACCACAATACTGTTAACCAACCATCAACTCATTATCCCGAGCAGGCTCGCAGCCTCTCCGCTCGTCCGGATAATTATCAATACCACTTAACCATCAGATTCCACATAATAATGTCCGGTACTCAAATCATGTCAATCTCACAGACAACAACAACAACGGTAAATTTATCATCACTAACATCATCAACATCAACAACAATCAACACTTATCACAACAACCATTCACAACCACAAGTATAGTATCATATCAGCAAACATCACACACAGTGAACAAACAACAACTTGATATCACGGGTAGTATATAAATATTTAGTTAACCTCACCTTAGCCGATTACTCAACTCTGAAGACAATGACCGGTCCAAAGCCGGCTCCTCGGGGAACTTCCCGATATCAAAACCTATACAACAAAACAACATGTTCACATAAATGCACATAATTGGTATGCTATGATGCCATAAATTGTAAATTAAACCCTCCTTGGTTATACGTCATCATCTCCATAAAATTATTATACTTGCCAAAATATAATTACCAAATATTATTATTTATTTTTCAAAAAGGCATTATTATATATACTTAGTGCAATATTCCCCAGAATATACAATACCATATTTATTTCCAAAACATTTTCATAGTATATATACCCTTTTTCTAAAATTATTTACGCTTATAATAATTTTTCAAAGGAAATTCATATTATAATTACATTTTCTCAAAATATTGTTAGTGATATCATTTTATTTTTTTTTCAGTAAAACATATCCATATACTTCATATATATATTTTCCAAAATATTATAACTCATACGTACCATATTATTATTATTATAACCATAACATAATTACCTTAGTTTCCCAAAATAATATGTCTAAGTAATTATTTTCTATAACGCGTCCATATACTAGGTATACCAAATTAATTATTTTCAGAAAATATAATTTATAGAAATATCATTTTTTTTAATCAGAAATATATATATTTTTTCTCTTTTTTAAAAAAAAACTCAACTGGACTGGGCCTACAGTTCCAGCCCAACCTGCTGCATAGGCCAGGCCCATGCAACAGGCCCAGCCTTCAGCCCAGGTCCAAAGCATTAAACCCATTTACGCACGCGGGTTGCCCG
This sequence comes from Turnera subulata, assembly GCA_028386065.3. Classification (NCBI taxonomy): domain Eukaryota; kingdom Viridiplantae; phylum Streptophyta; class Magnoliopsida; order Malpighiales; family Passifloraceae; genus Turnera; species Turnera subulata. The sequence goes on from JAKUCV010004974.1 coordinate 314,567, forward strand.
TCACTCACCTTCAACCCGAGAACCCACGGGTTCAAAGGCAAGGCGATGCGAGGCGGCGCGGGCAGCGACGGTCTAGGCAGCATGAGGCGCGGGCAAGGGCGGTACTTCATGGCGGCAGCGACGCGGCTGAAGGGGAGGCGTCGCGAGGGAGGAGGTGCCTCGACGATGACAGAGGAAAGGAAAGCGGGTTGTCGGGTCCCTGGCCGTAGGCGGCGCGACGAGCAACGGGATCAGGCGGCGGAGGTCGCGCTCGACCGGTGACGGCGAGGGAAGGGTGCTAGCGAGGGCAGTGGACTGTGAGGCGGCGCAGGTCACTTCCTCGTGAACAATGTCGGGGGGGAAGAGGAAGAAGAGAGGTGACGGGTGTCGTGGCATCTCAGGTTGGGTTTAGTGTGTTGGGTGTTTGTTTATTATTTTTTTTCTTTCCTTTCTGGTTTGTGAAGAGGGAAGAATACTGGTTTGCACTGGGTGGTTTGCAGGTAAGGTTTGCAGAGCAGAGCAAGGTGATACTGAGTTGAAGGTAGGAGGAAGAAAGGAAGGTGGTGCACTGGAAAGCAGGAAGACGCGGTTAAGTTGGCAGTGCATGATCACTGTTAAGCCACGGGTAACACAACACAAAAAAAAAAAGAAAATAGTTCACAGGCAAAACAAGAGAAGCGGCAGCAACTCAATCATGCAGGTAAGTCGTGTACCGTCCGGACCAGAAAATAACTGATATACCACCTTAGTTATATTTCTGGTGTAATTTTTCTGAGGATTCCGGGACCCGAAAAATACCAACTTTGGTCCGTAAAATCCACGGAAAAATCTCGAGCGCGGGAAAAACCTCGGTTTCGAAAAATGATACCCGATTTACCTTGAATTAATTACCCAAGATTAATTCATTCGGTAAATCACTGTAAAAAGACTTTTATAGTCCCGGTAAAAATCTAAATTTTTACCCGGGCTGTTGCAATTGCTCTCTTATAGTTTTTATTTTTTATTTTTTATTAGTTAATTCTTTTAACTTTTCCTTCAGTTGTTTAATATGTTTTTTGCTTTAGGGGCCAACAATGCATGTTTAAGTTTAAAAAATTAGTTATTATTTATATTATTATTAAATAGTTTATTTTATTTATTTTTCTGATTTGTATTCTAATTTATATTTTAATAATTTTTATTTATTTTTCAGATCTATATGAAAAAAAATAAAAAAATTGATAAAAATGTATAATTTGGAAACAAATTATATACAAGTTTTTTTAATATTACATAATAAATGCCTAGAAATAATAGTTAAAATGTTAAATTTTTTCAAAAAAATAATGCAAGCCCGTGGAACCCACGGGAAGTGAGCTAGTATGTATAAAATCACATGGATTTAAATAATGAAGATAAAAACAATAGGAGGTAGATAGATAGATAGAAATATCTATGTGAAAATTAGATGTATGGTAAAATATTTTACCGAAAATAAATTTGGGTATAGTAAAATTCAATTTTACTGGATGATAACAATGACATTCACCATAATTTATTTACAACAAGTCTTACATTTTGTATTACTTCAAAGAATTGGCCCAAGCTCTGAGGTCTCAAATCTCCTCCATTATGAAGCAGATAAACTGACCAGACAGAGAGTGCCAAGTCCTAAGGGGCTGCAAAGACGTGTGCCAATTGGAGCAACGAATGTCACAGGGTGGTAATTCTAATTCAAGCAGGATGGCCTTCCACGACTTACTTATAGCTAGCTTAGCTAGAGAGAGAGAAATTGACATTTGCCTTTTGTCTTGCTAGTGATTGGGTAGCACATATATGATACCCCAAGAAAAGCAAAGCCCTCATTGACTCCCTCCTCTTTTGGAGGACAACGTCAGAGTTGGTTGGGTTGTGAGAGAGAGTGGTTTATATAGCTTCGCTGTCAACTGTAGTACGAGATTTTCCTCTTTCAATCCAATAAAAGGCATTTATCTTTCCAAGTTAAAGCAAGTACATTTCTTTCCCATTCACGAGAAATAATGAAATTAATTGCAACTACCATCAGAGAAAAATTGCAAGTTATTTATGAAATTGGCAGAGAGGAACATATATAAGCAGAAAAATGGTAAATAATGCTCTCTGGGTATATAGGTTCCCATTAATGATATTGCTTTGATGGTGAACCATGCACAAACATAGCAGGAGAAGTACTTGCCGTTCTTTTGTAACTGAACAGCAAAGAAAGGGATGGATGAAACTTCCTTTTCTTCTTTTTCTTCTTCTGGAGCTGAGATGGGATTTCATTGGGATTTGGTTAAAATAGTTCAATACTGCTGCTACTGTAGTACTCTTTAGATGCACATTTTGGAAGGCTGTACAAAAAGGTTTGCAGAAACATCAATGGCCATTTAAAAAAGCTTAAAGTTTGCGCAATTTAAGGGAATACTAGTAACCAGGACCCAAAAGGTAAGAGTAAAAAGCTCCGAAACAGGGCACAGGACCCCTTTTAAGCTCAAGTTAATGTCACTCCTTTTTTTCATCTACTTCATGCATGCAACATATCAAAAGCCTTTTTAACAGCCATTGCCATAGGAAGGAGAGAACACATAGAAAAAGGGGGAGCTTTTAGCCTCTTTCTATTGATAATTTCCTTCTCTTTTCTTAAACTTCCAAAGGGAAGTCATGATAACGAACTAAAAGTTTAGACATGCACTAACAAGAGCTGGAAGGTTAAAACTTGAAAGTTTATTTTGTTAATGATAGTAGTAATTAACGTCCCTCAGCTTCTTTTACTTCTCGCCGTGTTACTAGTGGTGGGTGATTTTATGATTTGCTTTTGCTTACATTAGTGGTCCATGCATTTGACGGCGTAAATGAGCTAGTGGCTTTCGTTTTTCTCTCAATCGATGAGCTACTAGTAATTGCAGACAGGGATACTTAGCTACTCCGATTTGGTTTTGATTTTTTTTTTTTTATGGGAAAACTAGTCATGATGAGTTCATGTTGAAGATCAAAAGAAATAATAATAATAATACCAATTTGATGTAAAACAGAATCAGGGGTGCCAATCTTTATTGATATTGTGTTCTTGTATACATGAGTATGATTTGGGTACAAAGGCTAAGAATTGGGATGAGAGGAGAGGATCCCGGGAGAGAGGGGAGAGCCGAGAGAGAGAGTGTCCGGGGGGAGAATCAGGAAGAGCCCCCTAAAATATCTGGTTTTAGGGTATTTATTCGGGGTCAGCCTGGCCGCATGTCATGTTGTTATTGGTCACGATCGGATTTCCTCTAGATGAGCCGGTAGATAAGGTCTAATGGGCCTCCAAGTAGTGGGCCTCATCCACGGGCCGGGTCTTTGACCCTCCCGCCTTTCGGCCCGGCCTCGGTCACTAATTATTGGGCTTGTTCACGGGTTGGGCCTATTCCCGAATTAGGCCCATCTACATCAAGAGCTCCCCAAATGGTCGGGCTTGAGAGCGCGGGCATTTGATTCACATGATACGCTTTGGCTGCCTCGTTAAAAACCTTATCAGGAAAAACCCGGTGGGATAAAAACCTGATGAAGGGAAAAAGAGTGCAGCTCACGTTCTATTATCCTTCTTTCGGCGTTTATTGATGTCATGGTAGTGTTATGATATGATCCTCCTTAGCCACACCACTATGTTGTTTCGGGAAATATTTATCCTGCACTTTGTATTGGCTCGAATTCTCTGGAAGGTCCTAGCTCCCAGTCCACTTGAGCTTATTCATTCCTAAATTCCTCATGACTTCTTTCCGTGAATGGGTCCTCCTGACGACCTCAGAGTATTTAGCTCCAGCTCCCCGTATTGGGTGCTTAAACTCAAGGTCCTTCGATTGTTGCTCCATTCCTCCTGAATTTTGTGCCTTTCAAAGAATGAATGTAGACTTGTGGTTCCTTTAGAAATGGAGGGGCATCGAGTCCACTATAGTTGGGACGCTGACCCTTTGCAGGACACTCAAAGTCCTCGATCAGATTTGGGACGTTGTAGGTCCTTCACTTTGGGACGCTTTAGGTTCTTCACCAATTGTGGGGCGCTCGTGGCCCTTTATCCGTTGGGAGGTGCATAGGTCCTGTATTCCAGGTTGAATTGTAGGCACCTAGGCATAATTCCGGGCACGAGGGTCCAGGTCGCATAGGTTATTTGTTTCTTGGTCCTTTGCAAGGGTCCCTTTTTGGTTTGACTTTAGCTCCCAGCCTCCTTTGGAGTTTTATTGGTTCTTGCTTGGGTGCGGGGCCTTCAACCCCTTGATTTTGAGGACCTTCGCCTCTTACTGGCATGCGGGTCCTTAACCCCCTTGGGTTTGAGGACCTTCGCCTCTTACGGGCATGCGGGGCCTTCACCCCCTGAGTTTGAGGACCTTCGCCTCTTACAGACATGCGGGGCCTTCACCCCTTGGGTTTGAGGACTTACGCCTCTTACGGGCATGCGGGGCCTTCACCCCTTGAGTTTGAGGACCTTCGCCTCTTACGGACATGCGGGGCCTTCACCCCTTGGGTTTGAGGACCTTCGCCTCTTACGGACATGCGGGGCCTTCACCCCTTGGGTTTGAGGACCTTCGCCTCTTATGAACATGCGGGGCCTTCACCCCTTGGGTTTGAGGACCTTCGCCTCTTACGGGCATGCGGGGCCTTCACCCCCCGAGTTTGAGGACCTTCGCCTCTTATGGTGGGTTTGAGGACCTTCGCCTCTTACGAACATGCGGGGCCTTCACCCCTTGGGTTTGAGGACCTTCGCCTCTTACGAACATGCGGGGCCTTCACCCCTTGGGTTTGAGGACCTTCGCCTCTTACGGGCATGCGGGGCCTTCACCCCTTGGGTTCGAGGACCTTTGCCTCATACGGTTGGTCTAGATCCTTCATCGAATGCAAGACTTTGGACCCCTTATCTAGGTCCTTTGTTGAATGCGGGGCGTCTGGTCATTTCCTTCGTGGGACGCTTGGGTCCTTTAGGACACATGGGTCCTTTACTTTTTTGGACCTCGGGGACACAGGTCCTTTGCATCATGGGCCACCAAGGTCCTCTGGGACACTTGGGTCCTTTATAGTTTGGGCGTTTTTAGCACTTAGCCTTCTGGACACCACCTTGCTTTGGACACTCTTGGTCCTTATCCTTCTGGATTTGTCTACATCTCATCATTTAGGCTTGGGGTTCAACACTTTGTTTTTTGCACAAGGGCCTTTGCAATGTCACTTTGGCCTCACATATTGGCATGGAGGGCCTTGTTAACACAAGGGCCTCTGATTTGGCACTTAGGCCTTAAAATTGGAGTTGGGGCCTCATTGAGAATCGCCGGGACAAGGGGCTTCCATTTTGGCGTTAAAGCTTTAGAATTGGCACAAGGATCTTCAATTTTGGCACTTAGGCCTTAGCATTGGCGCTCCAGCCTTGTTGGCGCGAGGGAATTCCATTTTGGCACTTAGGCCTTTTCGGGACACTCAAGATCCTTTGATTTGTATGTTTCCAAGCACGTGATTTGTGGGACTGCCCTTTTTGGGACGCTCTTATGGGTCCATTGGGCAAGTGAGCCCTTCATTTTGGGACATAGCCCGTTTTGGACGCGTGGGTCCTTTACTTTGGGACATAGCCCG
>JAKUCV010004974.1:320692-351643 GCA_028386065.3 Turnera subulata
CTTTGTTGTATGGCACTAGGAGGATGTCCTGAGTAATTTTTGCCTCTTTAGGGACTTCATTTTTGGCCATCTCGTTTTTGTGAGCCTTCCAAAATTCCTTTTTGGGTATGCGGTTGATCTTGCATCGCACCACATTGTGGTTCTTCTCTCCAGCCTCCTTGCTTTAATTAAAGCACTTGAGGTTGTCATTTCGCTTCTTGGGAAGTCTCACCCTTTTTTGAGGATCCTTTCGCCAAAATGTCTTGCTTTAATTAAAGCATTCTTCATTTGAAACGGTTTTGGACTTTGTCACTCTTTTATATTGAGGACCTTCGGGTGTAGGGCCTCTACTTCTTTGCCCATAAGGATTGGGGACGGTTGTACCTTTGGTGAGAAAGCTCTCCATGGATACTGCTGCGAGGTCCAAGTTGGTCCTGCGCTTCACGCCACTTTGGTCATGTGGTTGCATTTAATGCTTTTACTCCAAGTGCTCTTTGTTGGGAGAGTTGAAATTTTCTAACTTTTTAGTTCGAGAGCTCTGCATCATTAGCTCCCACTTGTAGGTCCTGTTCACAGCTCTTCGGGGCTAGTGATGCTGACTCTTGCACGCCTTATGCTTGCATAGTTGAATTCTTAGGGCCTAGAGCTCCGCTCCTTCATTGTTCCTTGTCCCAATGGTTGGTTCCTCCCGCGAGAGGTGCATCCATGTCCAAGGGCAATTTCTACCCTCCAGCGAGATTGCTTGTTCACAAGGCTGCTCACACCTTCACAGGATCAGCTACCTTTTATTTGGTGAGAAATGTGTCTTTGGGGCCGTTTTGTTCCATAGGGGCCGCATGCTCTTGGGGTTGTTGTGGCAGGACCTTCTCCATGTGATCATTTGTTTTGCCTCCAGGAATTGCTTTTCCTCCTTGGGGAGCCACTTACTCCTGGGGCTTCGCTGGTAGGTCCTTTGCCACGTGCACTTCATTTATTTCGCCTCTAGGAACTGCTTCCTCCATAGGAACTGCTTGCTCCTGGGGCTGTTTCCTCCCAAGGTTCCATCAGGTCCTTGTTGTAGGAGCTGCCTTTTGAGGTCCTCCAGCTAGCTCCTCATCGGGTCCATTGTCAACAGCTCCATGTTTTGTGCTAAGTTTTTGGTGATGACGGTTGCTCCAATTGCAAGGGATGCTTCCGCCTCGGTGGGCGGCTTTCTTTCCACAAGGACCGCTTGTCCTCGTTGTGGCTTTCTCCTATGATTATTTTCACATCCACGGGAGTTATTTTCGCCTCCACATGTAGCGTTTTTCAAAGTCCTCCTCATCCTCGGGAGTTATTCGCCTCCACATGAAGCGCTTTTCCGAGGTCCTCTCCGAGAAGGTCCTTCGCATCCTCAGGAGTTGTTTTTGCCTCCACATGAAGCGCTTTTCCAAGGTCCTTGCCTTGAAGGTCCTCCACATCCTCGGGAGTTCTTTTCGCCTCCACATGAAGTGCTTTTCCAAGGTCCTCGCCTTGAAGGTCCTCCACATCCTCGGGAGTTCTTTTCGCCTCCACATGAAGTGCTTTTCCAAGGTCCTCGCCTTGAAGGTCCTCCACATCCTCGGGAGTTCTTTTCGCCTCCACATGAAGTGTTTTCCAAGGTCCTCGCCTTGAAGGTCCTCCACATCCTCGGGAGTTCTTTTCGCCTCCACATGGAGTGTTTTTCCAAGGTCCTCGCCTTGAAGGGCCTCCGGATCCTTGGGTATTATTCTCGCCTCCGCATGAAGCGCTTTCCAAGGTCCTCGCCTTGAAGGGCCTCCGGATCCTTGGGTATTATTTTCGCCTTGACATGAAGCACTTTCCAAGGTCCTCGCCTTGAAAGGCCTCCGGATCCTTGGGTATTATTTTCGCCTCCACATGAAGCGCTCTTCCAAGGTCCTCTCCGAGAAGGTCCTCGTGGCAATTCTTCCATGGACTCCTCGTGCAAAAGGTCCTTCGGCAGAGGTCCTCATGGAAGAGGTCCGCCCTCGGGTCCAATACCTCGTTCCTCCTCGAATCAAACCACGCTTTGAATATAAACATCTCATATGCAAAGTAGCATTCCATTCAAAAAATAAAAATCGTTAGTTTTCCTAAATGATTCAGTTAAATAGACTGCACTCAGCATAATATATTAAATAATTACAATTCACATGAATACAATTAAATGCATAATTAAGAGATGACAAATACTCTAGTTAATTAATCTTTGACCACATGGGCCAACCATAATAGGCCACTAAAATTTTCTGGGCCTTGAAGGCATCCTGGGAATGCTTTGAGATTTAGATTAGTGGCAGGCTTGGGCCCGTTGAACATCTTGGCCCGTTGAGTGCTCGAGTCCACCATCAGTTCTTCTTCCCTTTTGGTTTGCTCTTCACGCGTCATCAGGCAGCTTCCATTTGTTTTTCTCTTTTTGGCAGTTTATTCTCCAGGCTCCTCCCTTCATCATTGCTCGCCTTTGTGAGTTCGCCTCCCATGGACGGCGGCAGATCGAGGACACGGGGGCCTCTTTCCTCGGCAGCTGCCCTTCTTGGCAGTATCAATGCGCTTTCGAAAGGGTGAGGTTGGAGGCCTCCAATCGCCAGCGAGCGGAGCTGTTCTCCATCGTTATCTACAGCGGCGAATCGCTTCCTGTTGTTCAGTAAGGTGCGGGAGAGGTACTCTCAGCCACTCTAGTGTCTTCTCTTTTCCGGTGGTCCGGGTGTGTTGTGGCTGCGCTCACCATCTCAGCGGTGCCCAGTGGTGGTGCGAACTGGCGACGACGGCCTCTCCTCTTTAAAGAAGCGCGTTCTGCAGCGCTGCACGTGCAGGTCACCCATGGCGTCTCTACGGCAACGCTCCACCTCCGTGTCTTCAAGTCCATCTCCGGCGACAGCATGATGGTAATTGAAGCTCCTCACGACGTTGCAAGACAACAACTTGTCTCCACTAGATCTGGGCGCATCCAACCCGACTGTGGCGATTGGTGGCAGAAATCGAGAGCGCTAAGCACATAGCCTCCTCAATGTGCGACGGCTGGAGTTATGGACAACGATCTTTGCCGGTTTCCTCTTCAGGCCATTCGCTTGAGTCACTGAGGCGGATCTTGACAGATCTGCCCTCTGTTTTGCCGTTTCCCGGCAGCGAGTTCTCCTCCACCATGTATTCCTGGTTTAGCTTTGATTTTCTCCTCTTCTTTGTTTTTGCTCTGCTTTTCTGGTAGTTCAATCTGCATGAATTTGAGAATCAAAATACCATTAGTTGAATGCTTAAATAAATTCACCATGGATAAATATATTTGTTGCTTATGTAATATGTTGGATTTTCAGATCTGTTGATGTGTTGACGCGCTGAACATTTGTTGAGTTTGTGATGTCTGAAATCGTATTGTGGATGATTGTTGATGATTTGAACAGTTGATGGTTGATGATTGTCTGGCTTTCGAATCGTTCCCGGCAACGGAACCAAACTGATGTAAAACAGAATCAAGGAGTGCCAATCTTTATTGATATTGTGTTCTTGTATACATGAGTATGATTTGGGTACAAAGGCTAAGAATTGGGATGAGAGGAGAGGATCCCGGGAGAGAGGGGAGAGCCGAGAGAGAGAGTGTCCGGGGGGAGAATCAGGAAGAGTCCCCTAAAATATCTGGTTTTAGGGTATTTATTCGGGGTCAGCCTGGCCGCATGTCATGTTGTTATTGGTCACGATCGGATTTCCTCTAGATGAGCCGGTAGATAAGGTCTAATGGGCCTCCAAGTAGTGGGCCTCATCCACGGGCCGGGTCTTTGACCCTCCCGCCTTTCGGCCCAGCCTCGGTCACTAATTATTGGGCTTGTTCATGGGTTGGGCCTATTCCCGAATTAGGCCCATCTACATCACAATTAGTTCATTGTTACTCTCTTGGTTAGTACTAGCATTAGCCTTCACATATAAAATCATAATTCTAGTTTTGCCTTTTGATTTTGTGGAATGAGGGCAAATCCCAACTGGCACAAAGTGGCACAATATCCAGTCACCGAATTTCATACTATGATGATGATGATATACTGACAAAAATGTAAGGTCGTTTGGTGAAAAATGATTGAGAGGGAAGATGGGGTATTCCTAACCCATCTGACAGCTAAGCTAGACGTGATGGTTCCTGCCCCCACTTTTTTATTTCTTTTCCTTTCTTTCTTTTCTTTTTTTTTTCTTTCCTGGAAATAAAAAACTCCTCGTGATTTTTCTTTTTGGCGCATGTTCTTTTTTTTGTTTAGTAAAAAAGGATTTAGTACTTGACATAATAATGTCCAGTCCACGCACAATGGGAACCAAAATCTTAGAACAAATGAGACTTCTTGTACCGGATGATGAATATGCATGAATCTTTTGGAGCCTCTCTCTAAATCTCCTCATCCCACCTTTTGCTTTTGGAGAATTGGTATCAACTTTTTATATATGTGGGTAGTGGATCAATCCAAATCACCCATTACGTCCAAAAGTTTAAGATGAGTGGGACTCAACAATTTGGTCACACACATTACTTTGTTTACATTAATTTGTGTCTTGACTAAATTGATTTGGGCACTAACACCCCCAAAATCTTTCACTAGTGCGCGACACATGAGAGGCGCCCAAAAAAGTCCAGCAATCATTCTCAGGTGTACATTGCACCATGTTTTTGAATAACACACACACACACACAATCAAATATGCCCACCTATACACGCATTTGCAATCTTATTTTTCTTTTGTCAAACAGGAAATCCCCACACCCCACCCGCAGTGGGATATTATCATAAGAACGAATCCTATTCCATACACAACAAAATCTTGATCCCCACTTTAATAACCCACCATAATTAGTACTGCAGGAGTTAGTAACAAAAGTCTGCTCCCCTCTCCACCCGCTTTTGGACTCCCAGAGATGCCAAATCAATGTACAATGACCAACAACCACTATGTCTATGGGGGTGGGTTCAAATCACCAAGACCACATCATAATTAATATATTCATGCAAAATTCTAGCCTTTTGAATTTTTGATAAATAAATATACCTTTTGCTCTTTTCTTTTTCTCATGTAATGGGACTATATATACATGGTCCTCAGATTAGTTCCTATTTTGCAATAAAATGACCTTTGCTATGTTGAGATAAAAAAAAAAAATTTAAAATTCCCTATCGTCTGCTTTTTTATCAAAATTAAAAAGGACAATATTTTCTCTTTCTCCGTCCCTGTTTCTCTCGATCTTACTGTGTGTTCATGAACAACTCATAGATAATGCTTTTATAATTTTTTTTCTTTGGATTGAATGATAAAAACTCAAATTGGATGGATAATAGAGACAAAGCGAAATACTACCTCGCTAGGAGATCAAATATCAGTGTGGGGTTCCCCACCTTTCATATCACCATCTGTTCTTTTCTATGCAAGAAAGGACCTAGCCGTCCGGTACTGGTTGTCGTTTCAATGCATCTATGGTCCCACTCAATCATTCCTCCCCTCCCTTCTTTTAATCCAAAATCCATTTTCTTTTTTTCATATATAAAACTTGTTTTATATTTCTCTGTATTACAAACCTAGACAAAAAAAAAAATAATAACAATAATAAAAGAGAAAATTCACAAATCAAAATCTCGCGTTCTCGAAGCCGTGCAAATCGCTGACCCTGTTCATATGCTTTCTCATAATCGCCATTTCAGCCAACCTCTCCGCGGCTCGCCAAGCCGATGTCGGCGTGAGCGGCTCAGCCTTCTCCTCCGCTTGTAAGCCACTCCCCCTCTGCCTGTGGCTCTGCTGCCTCCGCCGATGAACCTCCGCTAGCTCCTCTTCCAAACCTCGTACAAAGTCCCCGGCCGAGCCATCCCCGCTAGACTGCAACAACAAGGCTCGAGCCGATGACAACAAGTGATAGGCCCCTGATAAATCGCCGTGGTCCACTAGCCTCCTCGACTCCGCTACGGCCCGCGTGCTGACGTGGACGTCCCTCAGCCGCCGGATGTTTGGGACCGAAGATCGAACGGCCTGAGCCCGCGGTAACAACAGAGCCAGCTCTTTGGACAAGATCAGCTCCTGCGACGCCGGGTCCCTAAACGACGATCGCACGGACAAGACGTGGCCGGACCCAACAGGAGAGGAAGTCGGCACCTTCAACTCCACCAGGAACTCTCTCTCTTCCTCGCCGTGGAGATCCCCGACCCGGACCGATCCCGGCCCGAACACCCCCGGCCGGCTCGAAGCAGAATAAACCGCAGATAGCTCCGCTGGAGCCGAACCGGGAACGAACCCAAGCTGTAGCTTCACGTCTTGAACCACAACGTTCAGGACTCCGGCCAGGTACTTGGCAAACATGTCTTCGGCCTGCGCGTGGTTGTACGCGCTTATTTCCCCAAACCCAACCGAGTGGACCGGGGTCTCCAGGTGGGAGTAGCGCGTGAAAGAGACGACCGGGGACGATCGCTTCAGGTGAACCGAATTCCAGTGGGACAAGTCATCATGACCGTTAGAGAGGATAAGGATGGTGGAGGCTGGGTTCTTCTCACGGCGATCCTCGATGACTTTGGCCGCCTTCTTGAGCGCGTCGTTGACACTCATCGTCCCTTGGCCGCTCCCGATTGCGTCCAGAATCCGGCGCGCTGATCTCCGGCCGCCGGGGGTCATTCTCCGCAACGGCAACAGCCGCTTGGAGCCGCAGGAGAAGGCCACAATGGACAACCGATCCATGGAGTTCAATGAGGAGAGCAGGAGCCGCATCGCGCGCTTCACCATCTGAATCCTCACGCCGGACATCCGCTCGCTGACATCCAGCACCGCCACCAAGTCGATCGGAGCCCGGCGGCGCGCCGCCAGAGTGAGCGGGGCTCTGACCCTCAGCAGCACCACGTGGGTCTCGTAACCCCTCCCAGCGGCGACGACGGCAGAGTCCGGGGACAAGGAGACCTCGACCTTTCTAGCATTGGGGAGCAGTTGATGGAGGGGCTTGTCGGGAGGAGAGGGGTTCACGAAGAAGCCCTGGAACTCTTGGTCGTCTTCTGCGTCGTTCTCTTCGAGTTCGGGGATGGAGTTGAAGAGGGAGCCAGGGGAAGGGGACATCAAAGGCTCGTCGTCGTTGTAGACTCTCAATTTGAGGTGCTTGGTGTTGGTGATGGTGGGTTTGTTGTTGTTGGCGGTGATGATGAGGGTTTCTGAGGAATGGGGAGCTGAGTGGGTGACGGAGACGAAAGGGAACTCTTTCCAGGTGGAGTTGCAAACAGGGCAGACTAAAAGGGGCTGCTTTTTGAGCTGGGCTGCCACGCACGGGAAATGGAACACGTGGTTGCATTCTGCTGTGAAAATTGCCGTCCCTTTTCCGCTCCTCACGCTCTGTGCACAGATTCCACATCTACTCTGCAAAACCCAGAAGAAAGAAAAGAAAAGAGTTAATTAATACCAAGCGCAGAGGACTGGAGAGCTTAGCTTTTTAAAGATGAAAATAAGCTTATTTTGTTGTGTTTGCTTGCTTACTTTGGATAAACGGAGGGTGTTCTTGAGGAAGGAGAAAGTAGAGGGTGATCTAGGGGAGGAGGGGTTGGACTGCCTAGGGGTAGTGGTTTTGTTCTGGAGTTTTGGGCTGCTGGGTACTGAAGATGTGGGAGTTGTTGGGGTGGTAGCGGCGGCGGTTCTACACCGGAGACCCGGGCTTGAAACTGGCGGGGTTTGTAAACGGGGTGTTGATGGGTTGGAGAAAAATCCCAGCTTTGAGCTTATTCTTGGGCTGTGATTGTTGCTTTTGCAATGCTGCTGCTGCTGTCGTTGTTGTTCTGTGGATATGGTGGTGGGTTCTTTCTCCTTTTGGATTGATGTGCAAAACGCCCTTCTCCATCCGGCCACCATTGTCATAAAAGCTCAATCCTTTTTTTTTCTGTCCAACTTGTTTGGCAGAGTGTGGGAGTGTGTTTGCCTAATTCTAATAATCTTAATGGGTTTGGTTTTCTTCAAGGCAGAGAGTAATAGGATTTGATTAGAGAGGGAGGTGAGACAGAGGAGATGGATTTGAGCATATGGAGGGAGAGGCGAGTGAGAGACTAAATGAGAAAGACAAATAAAAAGGTGGGAATGGGGATGTGGATAGGTTCGATTGCTATTTCTGTTTGGCTCTTCTTCCGCAACTTCTGTTGCTACTCTGAAACTTTCTATATCTCTCTTCTTAGCCTCTTAATGGATCACTGAATTGAAAAAGGTATATCTTTTGCTTCCAGAATTTTTTAAACCCCCTCTCGCTTTCTCTTTCTCTCAAGCTATAATGTTGGTACACCATATATGCAATAGTGCCACGGCATAATGGTAGGCTTTTTGCAAGGGAGAAAAAGGGGTTGCATATTCCAAGCAAAGTGGGTGTTGGGATTTGCACTCTAGATAAACTGGCAAGTGTAGGTGGTTACCTACAGTAACAAGTCAACGGGGTGGCTTTAGTTTTGTTTTGTTGTGTTTTTTGTTTAATGTTGCAAGAGAGTGAAGCTGTCTTGCTCTCACGTTGTTTCACCGACCTCTCTCTGCAAACACTTGCAAAGAAAAGAGAGATCTCAAAATCCTCAAAACGGCTAGTGTGTCAAGGGTGGGTTGGCCTGGCTCACATAATATCATATGGGGATGACCTTAGAAAAAGGGTAACTTTGTTTCACACTTTCGCCTTACGCTATGCCAAAACCTCAATAGTATAAATATATTCTGGGCCTCGCAAAGAAATTTTGGTCACACCAAACTATGCAGGGTTCACTGACAATGTATATTCACACATGATTTTTGTATCAGTAACAGTGGCTCAGTAAGTAAACTCCCGTGAAGTCTGATGGATGGAGATCCCTCTCTGATCTTGTCCATTCCATGGTGGGGCACTTTTTGTTTGACTGAATTAAATGTGTGGGATCTTCAAGATATGGCTTCACTTGGTTTGATGGGATGCTCAAACGTATAGTTACTCTATTTAGGTGTATTGTGATTCATCAACATTATTAAACAGTTAATGTGAAGAAACACAGCATTCCCCATGCAACGCGAGAACACAGTGGTAGCTAGCTGAAGAAATGGACTACACAATGTCAGATCCAGCTTGAGAAATCAAGACGGGGTCCCTTTTTCTTTATACATAAAAAAAAAAGATTATGATTCATTTACCACCAGATAAAAGATATCACAAGAATGCAAACTCTATAACTCTTATCATGAAATAGTGACAAATAATTGTCCAATAATTTTTTATTACCAATAACCGGCTAGCTAGCCGACTACGGGAATCCTTCTGCTGATGATAAGTTTGAGCAATAAATAAATGTAACTCTCGCCCTACTTCATTAATTATTTTGGGTTTATTGTTTACAAAAAACACAATAAAGCTATACATATAAGTGAAGATAATCTCTCCATTATAGTAACAAGGGAATCCATATTCGCATTCCTCTATCAATATTTGCACTCCACCTTTTGGTTTTTTAATTTTAAAATGACAAAATTAACCCCCTTAGTATAAGAAATCATACGTTACACACTCTCCAATAACTTTTCAAATTTTTCTCCTTTATTCTTTTCATTCCTTTGTATTATCTAATTATACAAGATTAATTATTAAAAAATTTTAAATGATTGAACAACTTCTTCTAATAATTATCTGATTACTTATTTTTTATTTCATATATTATTCTTTTTATATTTTGTCTTTTTATTTAAAATTGTGGTTGATTTTATCTTTTAGATGATTATTGAAATAATATATAAAAATAAATTTATTTCAAATTAATGAGATCTGCTCCTAATTTGAAAAACACTAAAACTACATATTTTTCAATTTTTTCAGTGGTGTTTAGACTATGAGGTAAAATTTTTTTCCTTTCTAATTATGACATTTATTTTCTCCTAAGATCAAATACAATCTAATTTTTTTTGGTGAACTATTTTTTCTGCTTGATTCTAATTTATTTATCTATTTTCTCTGTCTATCTTGAATTGTATGTTTTCTAATAATGAAAGAGATGAGAATGAAACATTGAATACAAAAAAAATATAATAATAATAAAGGAAGAGAGAATAAATGAGAGAGATTTGAAAAGTCATTAGAAATTGTGTAACTATGATTCTCTATCATAAGGGGTTAGTTTGTCATTTAGATCAAAAGATGGAGTGCAAATATGGATTTCCTAGTAACAAGTAGCCCCTACACTTAGATTCACAGAAAAATCAGAAACTGTGAAGTCCACATGTAAAATAAGAAGAGAAGAGAAATGTAAAAGAAGGCTGAAAAGAATTTTGAAAAAGAAATAGGAAGGATTTCCCTCAAAAAATATTTCATAGGCCAGACCCAGAACTTGTTAAGAGTAAGGGACAAAGGGCATCTAAGCTTACCCAACCGAAGCGATAGTAGATTAGTAGTGACTGGATTAAAAAGAGGGGAGGGAAAGAAGACTGGATTGAGGTACACCAAGGTTGGCAGGTTTTAATTAAGGAGCAGTGCAATTCATATCTTTGGCTGTGGAAGAAACAGGTTCCTCGGCTTGTGAGCAGAATGGATAAGATATAACTTACATTTAATACCAAATGCCAACTATATCAATCGATTCAACCGCAAGAAGCACACCTGCCCCTTGCAATAACCAGATAAAAATTTATTAATAGCAGTAAATTATGCCGCCAAAACTAAAATAAGTGAGAACACTAGGGATAGAGGTTCCAAGAGACGAATCAAAATACAAATTTATCTTAGGAGTTATAATTGTGATAATTTATTTCCTTTTTTTAGTAGCTTATCAGGCACTAGATTAAAATGAAACTAATTATATTTATAATTGTTCATTTATTAATATGCAGGATGTTTCTTAAAATTCAAATCGGGTATGGATCACGCTTTTCGGTATTTTTCAAGTTTTGGAAATGATTGGGTAGATAGTGTTGGGGACTCACAGTAACACATGGATCACCACATAACGCGAAACGACATTGCCAAGTCCAAGCAGCCTGCCACGTCAGCAGGTAGGGATGGCAATCGGGTAGGGTCGGGTAGGGTAAGCAAGACTAAGACTCGGACCCTTAATCAAATTGGGTAGGGTAAGAATGGACTAATTATAAACTGGGTAGGGTAAAGTTCTATTTTTTTGCCCAACGGGTAATATAGGTCTGGGTAAGGGTATACTCGCTACGTACAAATCAAGTTCTAATTTTATAAAAAAATCCTACAATTATTAAATAAGCATTTATGAAATATGTTCCAAGTTCAAGCATAAAAAATTTAAAAATAACAAGAGGTCCAAAATTTTAAAGTAGCATGTAACTTTTCTCAACTTAAAATCCAAATAATCTTTTATTTTTTAATCTCCATCCTCTTCTCTACTAAGATCAACATATATTTTTCTAAGAAAAAATTAATATTATTAGTAATATAAAAATAAGAATCTTATAATAAGTTAAAATATATAATTAATATTGAATGCTTATTTTCTTCTTCCATATTATTATCATAAACAATTGTAGGATAGTTATAAATTAATGTTCCTTTTAAGACAAAGAAAAATTATAATAACATAATATTAGTTTAGGATTGTAGAGCACGAAATTGCAATAAAACTAAGAGGAGGTGAACGAAATTTCAATAGAAAAAGAAAAGGAGGTGAGTGGAAAAGAATTAAAGAAACAAAAGAAAAAAACTCAAGTTGATTTTTATAATACGGTTATAGATTTTAGAATATTATAATGGATAGGGTCTAACGGGTAGGGTAAAACCCAGATCCTTACCCAGACCCAAATCCTATCTAGACCTGGTCAACTCGAATTCGGGTAATACCCTACCCTTTTTTTACCAGGTCAAAGTCGGGTAATACCCTACCCATTAAAACGGGTTTTGAGTGGGTATCGGGTAGACCCGGAAAAATTGCGATCCCTATCAGCAGGTACCTGCCTGGGTTCACGATTGGCTTATCCGTTGAAAATTGAGGTACAAGGTTGGCCGAACAAAAAGTATGGGTATAGAATTGGCCAAAATGAAAAAATTTGGAAAGCACAAAACCCAAAACTTCTTTTCTCATCCATGTATTATCCCTAAAAATTAGAAGTCATCCCTGTGCTAAAATTTAGTTGGATTTCATTTCTCTATTAGTTCTATTTTGCCTATTTTGTTCTATCTAACTGGGATCCTGTGAAAAAAATGCTGAACCCGCGAACTTTCTGGTGACAAGTCAGCTAAGTAAGTCCTATTTCTCATCAAGTCGAATCACTACTATAAATATTTGGTCAGTTAGTCATCTCATATATACATTTCTTTTTTGCCGAGATCTCATATGAAAATTATATCCCTTATCAATGAGAAGAAACATTTTTTCCCCTTAATTTCTTTGCTCCAAATTCTGTCGTTCTTCCGAAAAAGAAAAAGTCCATTATTTTCCTCCTTCCTTCCACTCTTCCCAAATCAACCCGTTAGACCCACATGCTCCTGCCTTTGACCATACAAATAATCCACAATTGAAATTGGCTAGGAATATTAAAATATCTACAGGACCATACACTCTTTGAATTTTATAACAGTTTGTTTGCTTCTTGTGGTGCTATCCAAGACCCACCCCCATCTTCTTTTTGCCTTAGAAAATGAATTGAAAAATGTCATGGTTAATGATAGAACCAAGCAATTAAAAGCCTGAGGCATTAATTTATTCTTTGTTGCATATCCCACCCACCCTTTAGACTTTGATCAAATTGGATGCAATTTATGCAACTCTTGCAATCATTGACATGGTCGGTCACAACTGCACTTTCTTTCCCTCTACCAGTGAATTTAAGGTGATCAAAATGTCGTTCAAAGAAATACTACACTCTAATCAAATACTACTGATGATATACTCCAACAGATCCATCCCCAGTCTTTATCTAAAATCCATGGAAGAAATTGTAAATGATATTCCAGAAATTATGTTTGATTGACATAAGATCTAACAGGACTACACTTATAGATAAAGTTCCTGGTTCAAATATGAGAACGGCCTAAGAAGAACTAGATCCAACTATTCAAGCCCCTAGGTCTAGGTCCACATCCAACACCTGCAATTCTCCATAAATACCTACCCACCATTCTAGTCGAGGGTACGTACAACAAAACCTACTTAGGCATCGAAGAGCGCCCTTCGGGTTACACACCCTGGATACCCCAATGTCCTATTGTTTTCTTGTTTTATAAGCCTTGCAACACAAAATCTAGGCATAAATCTCTAATTTATCAATGTTATTAGCTGGTTTCGAAGCACAAAACTCTAAAAATTTCCACTACGTACCATAATTAACATATCTACATACTGAAACGCTACTTCCTCGAGTTTTAGAGTGACCAATTACGAAAATTCTTCTCCAAACCAAAAGCAGGAGAGGATATTGGAGGAGATGAAGCAAATCTCAAAACCACAGAAGAATGCATGCACACGCAAATGGCGTAGTTCACTAAGTGATCAGCCACTAATAAAATAGTACTTTGTTTGATTACTTTTCTTGTCTCATTATTGAAGTGTAGGATTTGCGAGCTTATGCTTCAGAAAAGGTAAGCAAACCTTATTGCTGGCTGGCTAAACTGATTCTTTATAGTGTGGCTTAAACAATTGGCCTTAGTACTACTCTTTAGTGGTTAAGGTATCATCAGCTCTTCCTCGGAATAAAACATTCCTAAACCTGGAATGCGGTTAGGCAAATAGTATGAAGCTATGAATCTTCCTATAACGACAGAAACCAATGATGGGGCAACCCAATATTGTTTGGCCTCAACCTCACATGTCCATACAAAAGAAAATGCATAAACTGACATAGCTACAACGACTAATGTACTAGAAATTTTGAAGTTTTTCGCTCTATTTTTTTTAGTTTTTAGTTTTGGTGCATGATTAGCAATTGCTTTTATAAAGATTCGTCCAAAATAACATTAAAATTTGGTAAAGTCACATGGATAAGCAAGGAGAGGAGGGTGGGTATTAAATTCTATAAATAAATACTCCACTTTTAACCACTAAATTATTCATGGTCGTAACAAATTGAAAATTTTTGCCTTTGGCTGGTGGTTGAATGGTTGTCATTATTGGGGCACATGCCGCCCAACTCATTATTAGGGCTTAATCCCCACCCACCAATACAAATGCATATACATCTACATCCCTATATTTAAGTTTACATCTTTTTCCTGATTAAAAGGAACCATTCCAACGTTCCATTTGATCACGATTGTAGTATAAGGATGGGAATGAATTTAATGTCAAGGAAAGACGTACGTCTAGGAAAATCAAGAGATGTTTTTGGGTGAAATAACAGTTTAGAATATGGGAAAATTCTTCTAGTACAGAACCACCGGACTCAGAGACCGGTATTTGAGAAAGGTGATGCACTAACGTACTAATTAAGGACATGCTCCAATTAAAGGAGTAGTAACATATTGCGGTGCAAAATATGTTTAAGAAACACTTTGGTTGTCCAAACTCAACTCACTTACCAGGTCTATGATCGAATCTGTTGGGGTAAAAATAGGGAAGTGAAAAAGATTAGGATAAGTTGGTTGGCATGCAGATTTCTCCTTATTTTTTAACATACACTTTCTTTTCAGGCTTATTGCATGTTTTCCCCTCATTTGACAAAACACTAGAAGCTCTTCACTCTCCTTTTCCTCGATCCTCACGTTTTTTTTCTTCCCTTCTCCTGCTTTTTTATTTTTTTTTTGGATTTTTTGGTTAAATATTTTTTTTGACAGTTTCTGGTATCTAATCAAAAGGTAAAGGTGGGAGGGTATTTTCCTAAATAGATATTAGTAGTAGGCTGCAATTCTTTTTCTTTCCGTGAACATATATATATTTTAAGACTATTTGATTTATATGGCTCGATAGATAACGCCTTGTAGATATTTTATCATTTGTTCATGATTGGAGCATGATTAAATTCATGAATCATACGGATGGTATCATGGTAGATCCATGAAGAAAACCATGCTTAATTTTTTTTTTTGAAGATTTAAGTTATGAGTTATAATAAGTGATTAAGCAGTAGAAGCGATTATTTCCTGGCTTTAAAATTAAAAATACAAGTCAAAAAGTATAACTAAACCAGAGTTATCAGACCCGGCCCGGACACAGACTCAGAAAGGCCGCGGGCCGCGGTTCAGTGGACCAACCGGGTTCGAACCGGGGATTCAATGTAATTAACCTGGAATAATAACTATTAAATAACTAATTATTTTAATCTATATATATTAATACTGTAACAGCCCAGGTAAAATTTTGGTATTTTTACCGGGACTGTAAAAGTCTTTTTACAACAATTTACCGAATGAATTAATCTTGGGTAATTAATTCAAGGTAAATCGGCCGTCGTTTTTCGAAACCGAGTCTTTTCCCGCGCTCAAGATTTTTCCGCGGATTTTTCGGACCAAAGTTGGTATTTTTCGGGTCCCGGAATCCTCAGAAAAATCACACCGGAAATAACTAAGGAGGTATGTAGTTATTTTCTTGTCCGGATCGGACTCGCTCCATAATGCAGGTAAGCTGCATTATTGAGCAAGCCGCCATCATAGTGTTCTTTTTTTTCTATAAAAAGAAAGCAGGAAGAAAGGGAGAAGGAAGAGGAGAGGAAGAGAGGAAAAAAAAAAGAAGAAGGAAAAAATAGAAAAAGAGAGAGGGAGAGAAAAAGAAAAGAAAAAAAAAGAAATAGAAATCGGAAAAAAAAAAGAAGAGGGAAAATAGGGAAAAAAAAAGAGGAAGAAGAAAATAAAAGGAAGGAAAAAAAAGAGAGAAAAAAAAGAGAAGAAAAAAAAGAAAAAGAGAGAAAAGAAAAAGAGAAAAATAGAAAAAAAGGATGCACAGTGGCACCACCTTCCTCCCGAGCCTTCACTGTACACGTCGAAGAGCTCCAGCCGCTTTCTCGCCACACCGCCGCCACCATCGAGCTCGCCACGCCGTCGCCGACTGAACGCCGCCTCCCCCGCTCGATTCCGCCGCCGGACGCTCCTGCAAGAGGCGTTGACCCGACGGGAGACCCGCGGATCTACTTCCCCGCGCCGCTGACGACGACAGCCACCAGCAGCCGCAGCAGCGAGCTCCACCGTGACGCCGCCCTTGCCCGCGCCTCATGCTGCCTAGACCGTCGCTGCTCGCGCCGCCTCGCATCGCCTTGGCATTGAACCCGTGGGTTCTGGGGTTGAAGGTGAGTGACGGGCAACCCGCGTGCGTAAACGGGTTTGATGCTTTGGACCTGGGCTGAAGGCTGGGCCAATTGCATGGGCCTGGCCTATGCAGCAGGTTGGGCTGGAACTGTAGGCCCAGTCTAGTTGAGTTTTAAAAAAAAAGAGAATATATGTATTTTTGATAAAAAAAGGGGATTTCTATAAATTATATTTTCTGGAAATAATTAATTTGGTGTACCTAGTATATGGTCATGTTATAGAAAATAATTACATAGACATATTATTTTGGAAAATTAAGATAATTATATGTTGTTTTAGAAAATTAATATTATGTTTATCTAGGAAAAGATATATATAAAGATTATATTTTCTGAAATGTTATTATATTTCTGGAGAATTATGGGAATACTTTTGGAATATATATATATAGTATACATAATTAATATTTCTAAAAATAAATTATTATGTTGATATATAATGGTTTGGAAATGTATTTTGTCTTGGGTCAATCATATTTTTGATCCCTGTGTTTGCCGCTTTGAACATTTTTCTTCCTTGTGTTGCAAAAAGAACATTTTTCATCTTCGTGTTTATTTTTTGGAACAATTTTCATTATCCGCCGATTTTCCCACCCGAAAATGCTGACGTGTCACTATTTTTTTGACACATCAGCAAAGTGGGTCCCACCATAACGGGTCGATCATATTTTTCATCCTTGTGTTTATTGCTTTGAACATTTTTCATCCTTGTGTTGCAAAAAGGACATTTTTCATCCTCGTGTTTATTTTTTGGAACAATTTTCATTACCCGCCGATTTTTCGAAAAAAAAATGCTGGCGTGTCACTTTTTTTGACACATCAGCAAAATGGGGCCCACTTAGAACCCGAAATGCCCTACCCGTTAGCACTCGCCCGACCCGTTTTTGCCCACATTTTTTTTCCCGTTTCTCAATTTGTTAATTACTAAAACACCCCAAAAATTACCCAATCCTAGAAAAAGAAAATAACAAAAAAAAAAAACACACTCCCTTAACCAGCCAAGACGTCACCGTGTTGGCCACACCCATCCCCCACACTTCTTCTTCTTCCTTGACGGCCTTGGAGACGGCAAGGACGGGGGATCGGCGGGGGGCGGAGGAGTGGAGCTTGTGGAGGCGGAGGTTGCGGGATTTGGATCGGAGGAGGGGGGAAAGAGGAAGAGGAGGAGGAAGAAGAAGACCTGAGAGGGTCGAAGAGGGGAGGGAGGTGGCGGGGAGTCCCCTGAGCCGCTTAACCGTCAGCTTCTGGAGGCTGGTGCAGTGGCTCAGAATCGCGTTGAGGCCCTCAGCGTCGTAAGCGCAGGAGGCGAGCGAGAGCTTGGTAAGGCTCGAGAAGTTGTGGGCGAAGGCATCCATGCCATGGTCGGTCACCGCGCGGCAGCCGCGGGAGCTTGAGGCTGGCGAGGTTGCCGCAGCGGATCAAGATCGCGACCAAGGCGTCGTCGTCGATGGTGTCCTTCACATCCAGACGCTGCTGTCACCTGCACATCCAACTGTCGCCGCTGCCGTCACCTGCACATCCAACCGCCGCCGCTGCAAGGACCCGGACTGGGTGAGTGATGAGCTAGCGAGCACTGACCCTTGTAGTGTTTTCAGTTAGGTGATTAGGTGCTACTAAACCAAAAAAATCGGTGTATTGGAGTTCCTTGATGCCCAAAACTTTCTTCAAGTTCTTCAATAGAATAAATCGGTGGGGGCGTTGGTGATTGTGGTTCATGGATGCAGGGAGGGGGAGGAAGAAGAAGAAGGTGTGGTGATGAGTGTGGCCAAATCGTCACCGTTTTGGCTGTTGTGATACGGCAGGAACCCTAGAATCAGCACCAGAATTCCTACTGAATCAGATTGTGGTCCCGACCTTCAATCTCAATCAAACTAAGCAATTTCCCACCCCTTATTCCTCCTCAAATCGGCATGAACAGAAATAAGAAAGCTTGAAATCACCAATGGTGTCGTCACCCCTGAACCCTAATCAGCAAGAGAACAGAAATGACAACAAGGAATTAGAAACACGCCACAGATTTGTAAATCTGATAAGTAAATCTATTCCCTAGAATAAACCAAGAGAATCAGCACTCAAGGTTTCCAAGAGCATCAGCACTCATGGATTTTTTTTGAATCACTCAAATAGAAAAGAAACTCTTAAAAGAGTAATCTTATATTTTTTTTTATCAAAATTCGTCATCCCCTAATTCTGAAAGTAAAGAAAGTATTTATACTAACCTAGGTCGTCACCTAATAGGGCCAAGTCAGCCAAACCCTATTCCTAACCCTAAAGTGACCGAAACCCTAACCCTAATTGGACTAGGTTTTTTAATTGAGCCCACATAATTTGGACACTAATTAAAAACCTTACAATTAAAAACCAAATAACTGAACTAAAGCCCACAAATAATAACCCAAATAAAGTCCAAGATGAAATTACAAACCCAACAAATAATAAAACCCAACTAAAAACACTTTAGCCCAAATAATAAAAAAACTAAGCCGAATTTCCGGACAGAATCTGTCCGTCGAGTTCAAGCGCATTTTAATAAAGGAAAACGGCCGATTCGGCTTCTGAGATCAACACCAAAGTTGTAGATCTTCGTCTTATCTTTCCAGAGAATCCAAGATCTCAGCAATCCGAGTTGTAGAGCTCGAGATATGAATTTATTTCCGATACTGCACGGTCCGGGAATTTCTGCACGCGTTCTTCGCGTCCTTCGCTTTGATGTCCAACTCTTCTTGAAATTCTTGTGAAATCGATGCTCCTCTTTGATGCCTCTGAAGATAAGCTTGCCATATCCAAGCTTTTCTAGGTAATTTGTATCATTCCCTCCCTCAAAGCGATTCGTCCTCGAATCGATGCCTACGAAATCAATAGGAGGAATTTCAGTAATATCGAATATAGCATGAACACTATACTCACCTTGTGAATCAAAGGTTATGTGTAGAGGATCAAGCTTGTCGCGCCTAGCTTCTCCTCCCGGATCAAGCAACAAGTAATTAGCACTCTTTTGTTCATCCCTAAAGATTAACTTCGAAGCATGCATAACAAGTAATGTATATGGATGATAATCAATGAAACAAGCATCTAAATTACTCATCACGATGTCCAATTTAGGCATTGTAATCATAGAAAAGGAACTTAAAACCTGATGCTCCTTTGTGATTGTAATCGGCGCCCCATGTATAGATCCTTCTTTCCCTTGGGCCGGCAATCCTTTAGGACAAGCATCCCTAGAAACCTGCAAAAGAAACACATCACATCTAGAAAGACAAGGGTTAAGGTTAGCTTTAAACCAAGCTTCCTTGTACAAAAGTACAAACAAACTCTTTTTCCTCTCATATTCAACCCTCACTTCTCTCTCATTTGAGCCCTTTAACACAATTTCTTTTGAGACTTCTTTTAACTCTTTTCTTCTCTCACTCTCGGCATTCTCTTCCTTTTCTTTCTCCCCAAATCTTTCTTTTGAGCTCTCCTCTCCTTTTGCAAGGCTCTCAGCCTTCCTCTCTAGCTCTCCTTTTGCAAGGCTCTCAGCCTCCCTCTCTAACTCTCCTTTTGCAAGGTTCTCAACTTTCCTCTCTTCCTCAAGCTTGGCTTGAGCTTCGGCCAGCTCAGCTCGCCATGCTGCCACTCTTCCTCTAATATGCAATTGATCTTCATTGACTTCTTGTGGAGACAATGGCCGAAGGAAAAACTTCTGATCCCCCATGTATAATGAGTACCTACTCTTATCTCTCTCAGGAGCCACTCTCCTTTCAAATTGCCAGGGTCTACCAAGCACTAGATGGTTCTCAACCATAGGCACAACATCACATAACACTTGGTCGGAATACCTCCCAATGGAAAAAGAAACAAGGACTTGTTTAGTTACCTTGATCTCTCTCATGGCATTCTTCCCTCTTAGTTGATAGGATCTTGGATGCATCATACACTCCAATCCTATCGTGTCCACCATATGTGTACTCACCAAGATGGTATATCTTCCCGCATCAACTTTCAGGCTACAACCTTTGTCCTTCACACAACATCTAATATAGAAAATAACTTTTTGAGCTTCGGGCATCTTTTGAAGTTTGAGTGTATTGCGTCTATCGAACTCTTCTTCATCATAGTATCTGCTGCAACGGTATCTCGAATATTCCATGATGTTATTCTGCAAGAAAGTGTTAGTAGAATATAATTTCTCACGTGTTTACACTCGTGTTTAATCCCTCTTGGCAATTGATGTAACACTCAGCCTTTTACCTCTCTTGATTCAACTTCAGTTTATTAGTCAGGATCTAAGTAAACAAATCAAACAAACAAAATCAGTGAAGTAATTCTAAGGAATGCAAAAAAACCCTAATAGAAAAGAAAGACAAGCTAACAATGCTAGAAGCAAAAGGACTCCAAGAAGCAAGAAAATAACACACACAGAACAAGAATTATATGTGTTTGATTTTTAGCACAAGTTGAGCAATTCTGAAAACAATAACCACCCAACACAAATAAAAGCACAATTCGACAAGTATAAGAAAGAAAGTGAACAGAAAAAATTCGGCTTCTCCTACAAGAAGAAATCGACAACTCCAACTCACAATTCAACAATTCCAACACTTCCAATCAACCCAAATCAGCCAATTCAACAATCAATTGACCAACTCAATTAGCCCGAATCAGTTCTGCAACCACAATTCCCAAAATTGCAATTCCAATTAGCAAGAACAACAATTTCAGAAATCCTAATTTCAGAAACCCTAATTTCCAACCAAGTCGAATTGCTCTTTTTTTTTATATATAACTGATGTCGACAGCAACAAAACACGAAACCAACTTCTTTTTTTTTTATAATAATGTCGACAGCAAGATAATTAAATTCGACTCTTTTTTTTCGTGAACAGTAACGATTAGGGTTTACTGTTCCGATGAACAGTAACTCGACACTTTTTTTAATAAAGTGAACAGTAATGTCGACTAGGGTTTATGAAGAACCCGAACTGAAAAACTGACAGAAACAGCAAGATAGGCCACTAATTGAATGAAAACACAATTGACAGAAACAAAAACGAAAAGAGATATGATTGATTGAAACCTGCTCCGCTACTAAAAGATGATATGGCAGGAACCCTAGAATCAGCACCAGAATTCCTACTGAATCAGATTGTGGTCCCGACCTTCAATCTCAATCAAACTAAGCGATTCCCCACCCCTTATTCCTCCTCAAATCGGCAAGAACATAAATAAGAAAGCTTGAAATCACCAATGGTGTCGTCGCCCCTAAACCCTAATCAGCAAGAGAACAGAAACGACAACAAGGAATTAGAAACACGCCACAGATTTGTAAATCTAATAAGTAAATCTATTCCCTAGAATAAACCAAGAGAATCAGCACTCAAGGATTTTGTTTGAATCACTCAAACAGAAAAGAAACTCTTAAAAGAGTAATCGTATATTTTTTTTTATCAAAATTCGTCATCCCCTAATTCTGAAAGTAAAGAAAGTATTTATACTAACCTAGGTCGTCACCTAATAGGTCCAAGTCAGCCAAACCCTATTCCCAACCCTAAAGTGTCCGAAACCCTAACCCTAATTAGACTAGATTTTTTAATTGAGTCCACATAATTTGGACACTAATTAAAAATCTTATAATTAAAAACCAAATAACTGAACTAAAGCCCACAAATAATAACCCAAATAAAGTCCAAGATGAAATTACAAACCCAAAAAATAATAAAACCCAACTAAAAACACTTTAGCCCAAATAATAAAAAAACTAAACCGAATTTCCGGACAGAATCTGTCCGTCGACTTCAAGCGCATTTTAATAAAGGAAAACGGCCGATTCGGCTTCTGGGCTCAACATCAAAGTTTTAAATCTTCGTCTTATCGTTCCAGAGAGTCCAAGATCGCAGCAATCCGAGTTGTAGAGCTCGAGATATGAATTTATTCTCGTTACTGCACGGTCCAGGAATTTCTGCACGCGTTCTTCGCGTCCTTCGCTTTGATGTCCAACTCTTCTTGAAATTCCTGTGAAATCGATGCTCCTCTTTGATGCCTCTGAAGATAAGCTTGCCATATCCAAGCTTTTCTAGGTAATATGCATCATGTTGTACGGGTGTTGTTTCTTTTTTTTTCTTTTTCTTTATGTTGCAAACACATTGGGATTATTTTTGAGGTTGTTTCAGTAATTGGCTAACTGGGAAACGAGTAAAACCCGTGGACGAAAACAGGTCTGGTGGTGTGATTCGGGTTGCGCGTTTTTGGTTTAATTTGGGCCCACATAGCTGATGTGTCAATTAAAAAAGTGACACGTCAGCATTTTCTTTTCAAAAAATAGGGGAAAAATAAAAAATGTCCCGAAAAATAAACACAAGGATGAAAAACGTCAGTTTTGTAGCACAGGGATGAAAAATGCTCAAATCGATAAACACAAGGATGAAAAATATGATTGACCCATTTTTGGTGGGACCCACTTTGCTGATGTGTCAAAAAAATAGTGACACGTCAGCATTTTTGGGTGGGAAAATCGGCAGATAATGAAAATTATTCCCAAAAATAAACACGAGGATGAAAAATGTCCTTGTTGCAACACAAGGATGAAAAATGTTCAAAGCGGCAAACACAAGGATGAAAAATATGATTGACCCATTTTGTCTTTAGCAAATATATATATGTATATTTATAAATTTGTATTTATTTTCAGAAAATAAGTTTGTATGATTAATTTTTCTGGAAATATGGTTTTTTAAAGATAATAATAATTGGTAATTATATTTTGGCAAGTAATATATTTTATGGAAATAATTTTGGGAAAAATACATATATATGACATAGTTTCCAGAAAAATTATGTTGTTTATTAATTTGGAAAAAGTATATTATTTTATGAAATATTTTGATTTAATAGCTTTGGAAATATATTTTTGTAACCTTATATACAAATGATATATTATTTTTGGAAAAGGTTTAATTATGGTAAAAGATAATTTTATAAGAATGATGACGTATAACCGGAGATGTTTACAGATTATGGAATCATAGCATACCGATTATGTGTAATTATGTGAGCATGTTGTTTTGTTGTATAGGTTTTGATATCGGGCAGTTTCCCGAGGAGCCGGCTTTGGACCGGTCATTGTCTTCAGAGTTGAGTAATCGGCTAAGGTGAGGATGGATTTCCTTCAATATGTGCCTATATTACTCGGTTGTTGTGTTTGATGATTGTTATACTGTTGAGTGTTGCATTTGTTGTGGTTTGTTTCGGGACGTTTATCCCAGTACCTTGATTGATTTTGGGATGTTTATCCCCATGATTTGATTTTGGGATGTTTATCCCCGTACATTGAGTTTTGGATGTTTATTTCCGTGTCTTTTGGTATAAGAATAATGGATTGAATAATAAAATGTGATAAGGATGTCGATCCTCGGTTTTGGATGGGATGTCTATCCCGGTGTTTTGGTTAGGGATGTTGATCCCTGAGATTTGGTTTTTGGATGATGATGATATAATTGTCACGTGGTAAGTAGTGGTACGACTCGATGGTTTAAGACTGTTTTGTGGTGGCCATGATCTGGGTTACTTGTGATAAGCATGTCTATACTTGGGATGTCTATCCCGTGATTATATTTGGGATGTCTATCCCTGGGTTACTATTTTGGGATGTCGATCCCTGGGCTCTCTTGGATTTGATCTGGCACCCGAAATATGTTGATAATCAGGTCTGACCCCTAGCTTATCCGTGACGGGCCTGGAAAGATAAAATTTGGTAATTGGATTTTGTTTAAGTCTTTTGGTCTTGGACCAGTTTTGGGTCGAGTCTTTTGGTTTGGTGTGTTTGGCTGTTATGCCTGTTTTCGACCTTGAGTAATTTATAGTGTTGCATATTGATTGTCTATCCATGGTTGGTGGGCACTTCGGACTCACCCCTCACCTGCGGGCTTTCATCCCGTAGGTTGAGTTATTTGTGGTTCAGGTATGATGCATTCCAAACGGGCTGCGGCGTTATCCCTTGGACAGGACTCGGATCCATAAGTTGTAACATGTGTCGCATACAGTGTCTTTGTGATTTATTAAGTCTTCTGTTGTGCTGTTTATTGCTATTATTGGGCCATTGGGCTGGCTGTGTTATTATTGATGTTCCCGGGGTTCGGTGACTTGTTTATCATGTTGGGCTGTTGGGCCACACGTACTTTTGTTATTTGCTGTTAAGCCAGTTTTCTGTTGTATATACTGTATGCTGGGCTTTGTTTAGTCGGGTCGTTACAGTTCCGACACGTGGTTACTATGTACGGTAAATACGGGTCGGGTCGTTTCAAATATTTACCTATATTTTGATAATAAAAAATAAATATAAGTTCTCATTTTCATTAAATAATACAATTTTATGTAAAAATAGAAAAAAAATAATTTTTTTTTGTGTTTTGTGATTTAGAACTGACCCGATTGGGTCATTGGTTCGATCAGGTCGCAACAAAACCGGCCAGGTCAGCGATTTTTTTACGATTCTATTGCAGATCCGGTTCAACACATCTAAAAATTCAGGATATGCTGCGGGTCATGGTTCAACCGCCAGGCCGGGCCGGGTTTAATAACTATGAACTATGTAGTTTCATTACTTTTCATTTTGTCAAAAGCGAAAAGATGACTTTGAGTGATAGTGGGAAGTGTGGAGCAGGACTTGCTAAAATTTGCTTCTAATTTTTTTTTTTTTTTAAATTGGGAGCCAAAACTAACTTCCAACTTTGAGTTACACTTGCGAGGTGCTTTCTTTTTATCATGAATAGTAAGTACGTCACCGTATTTCAACCCCGTTGTATGTCTGAGGCTTATATTACAACAAATGATACATCATTGGATAACAGAAAAAACATTGCAGCCAGCGGGGTGACTGAACCATATGGAAACACGGTTTAATGATATTTTTAGTCCTTGTATTCGCAATAGATTCTTAAATGTGGTTATTGTACTAAATTTTTTGAAATTTCGGTCTTTGTATTATTCACTTTTATTAAATTTGGTATTTCCCACTACTATACAGTAATCGCAGACACATGTCAGCCTATAATTCTATATTGAGGGTGAAATTGGGCTAATTATAGACTAGCGCGTATCTCTAACTATTGGAAATACTAAATTTAATAAAAATATAATATTACAAAGACCAAAATTCATAAAAATTTAGCAAAATGAACACATTAAAAAAAAAAGGCTAGTACGGGGACCAACAATCCCATTACAGGAAATCCCAAAGGGAAATCAAAAGCACATCTAGCGAATCAATCCGCACACGAGTAAATGATATTTATAAATTGTCAAATATATATTATGCTAACCAATCTTGCACATCTAGCTAACCAATGTGCACCCCCAAGGTTTTATTGTTTACCCAATATTTATAAATTATTTTTTACTTATACCTTACATTGTCAACTCTTTTATCCCAAGTTAACGATATATTTAAATTTCCTAACCTTTTTCCGGTAATTATTTGTTACTGTTACTTGGTAAATTAAGCTATATACTATGAAATTTCCCATTGTATAATATGTGACTTGTGTAGTTGTGTAGTCTGCTTCAGAATAAAAATATATAAAAAAAAGGACGTCTGTAGTCTGCCAAGGTGTTAACACACACTTGGATCGCATTATCCATTCTCTAGAATCCTGTTTTGCATACATGGACCGGAGGAACTATAAAGCAGAAAGGGATAGTCCACTAAAATTGGCATCACTAGTGACCCTTGCAATTTGCTTGACATTCCTGGCTGGCTGGTTGATGGGTACACATATTCCAGGGCATTCGAGTACTTGACTGTTTGTTGAGCAATTTCCACCAATAAATATACCCACAGTGCATTCCAATGTGATCAATCCAGAACATTTAAATCTCGTTGCTTATATTTATATGGCAACTATTTCTGGGAATGGGGCTCTCAACCTCACAATTCCAAAGTGACAGAAAAGGACCCATTTGCCAGATATTCACACAGCAAGCATTAATCAGTAATCACCAAGTACTGGTGTTGGCATATAGCAAAAAGAAAACCAGCTAACTAGTGCATGTATGTATCAACTGTTCTTACGTACTAGACTAGTAACACATCATACTATTCCTTGGATAGAGAAATGGGGTGGTGCTACAACAAACGCGTGGAGTTGTCTTGGGAAGTAAACGAGTAGTTGCACTGCCCAGCCTAGATTCTATTAATTCCCCGTACTATGATCCTGGGTCACCTTTTTAATACTCTAACAATCAAATACTGCGATGTGGCAAAATAAGGCACATAAGTTAAGGACCTATATCTATCACAATTATTATTATCACTCTGCCTTCAGGGACGTTAAGAATCAGCTAGCTTGGCAGAGATGGCGATTTCTCCCACACACAAACAGATCCGTATACTGATCTTTTCTTTCATTTGGAGTATAATTAGATATATTCAAAGAGCCACCAAATTTAGATGATCAAAATGTCCCTTGACAGAAGATTTTTATTTTCTTTCTCTGTAACACCTCGTAAAGAAATTTCTTTGTATGAAGGAATCAATTAAAAGTGCAGCTACCTATCAATGAACAGATCACAAATAAGAGGATAAACAACAGCTGTTGGAAAATAGTGAGTCCATCCATAAGGGGTGTTCACTTAAGCCTAATTGGGCCCAATTAGTGCATTATATAAGCCGCCACAAGAGGAGGTTGATACACTGAGTATTATTATACACATGTGTTGTGTACATACATTGATAATCTGCATACTGCATTCTAGGGTTTAGACCGTGGAAACTAGGAGGCCGATCCGACATACTGTGACGGTCTCCACCGACCAGTAATCCAAGCAGTGGCTCCTGATCCTAACAACGCTTCCGCTTCACTCTTACAGATAAGTCTTCTTATCTATGTCATGTATATGTACATGAAATCCTACATTGGTAGCGGAGCCATTAAGCTTTTTTTCTGGTTGATTCTATTTTTTGTGTAAAACCTGGAATCAAATGAATTAATTTCACGGTTTAGATTGATTTGTTCAATTTGATGTTGGGAATGATTTATTCATCCACTACGTTTTTTTTAATCGATTGGAATTGATGTATCACAATTCGTTTTGTTCGATTTAATGTCCAATTCCAATATTTTACAATTTAATAGATTACTTGTATATCTATTGGAAGATTAATTTGTGAAATTAATCCTTTATTATTTTATACCCGATTGATTATATTGTGTTGAACCAATCTATTGTGTTCCAATTTGGGGTATAATTTTGGATTGTATGTGTGATTAAAAATAATAAAAAAAAATTGGATCTGTGTTTTCTTATTGAAAACAACAAAATTGAAACCCGATACCCATCCATGGCTCGCTGCACACGGTGGCGAGCAGGCCGTGGGTTGCTGCAGACGGCGGCGACCAAACCAGGATGGGACTCGCACCGCAGCGCCACACACGGTGGGTGGCGGTTGACGGACGCTTCGAGGAACGCGACCGGAGTAGGCACAGGCGGCATTCGTCGCCGTCGAGCCGCTCCGTGCTGCTGCGTCCTCGCCAGTCATCGTCACTGGCAAGAGCGGGCGGCACGGCCCGCTGAGCGTGATTCGTTCGCGTGCCTGGCGGCTGCTGCGATGGTGTTCGTCGCCACTGCACCCTCTGGCCGCGGCGGCCTCGTCCATCGTCGGTGGTTGTCAGTCCGGCGTCTCTTCTTTGCTTTACAAGGTGGTGGCGGCGGCTGGTGTTGGTTGAGGGGGAAGATGATGCTTAGGGCATCCTCTCAAATCGTACGGTCAAGATTGATTCAATCTTGTGGCTGTGAACGAATAAAAAGAAAAGGAAACCAGCCGGGCCGGACTTGGGCCACTGAGCTATATGGGTTTGTGCATGTATTTGGGCTATTGGGTAGTGCAATTATTTGGGCTTTAGTGGCCCGGGTTGGACAAATTTAATGGACATAAGGTCTATTATGGACCATTATTTAAGACATAAGGTCTTACTAATTTTATTTTGTATGGCCTATATTAAACATATGGTTTAATTAAAATTAATTTAGGCATACGGTTTAAATTAATTTCTCTTTTATGTGGCCTATAAATATAAAATTAACTTATTTTAGACAGGCGGTCTAAAAATTATTTTTTTTTCTATCAACATATGGTTGAATAGAATAATATAGACTTATTTTAGACATATGGTCTAAATTATTATTGTTATTGGGTTTGAAACCTAGTAAAAATAACTATAAGTCTAATGTTATTTTAAGAAAGAGATGCCTTTTAGACATGGTCTAAATCAAATTTTTTCTATTGACATATGGTCAAAGAAAAATAATAATAATCATTTTTTTTAGACATATGGTCTACAAATTAATTTTTTTTGGGGTTTATGACCTAAATAAAATTAAATTGTCTATCTTAGATATAGGTCTAAGTAAGTTTTATTTTATGGGCTTTTGGCCTAAATAAAATAAAATTAATCGAGACAAAAGTCTAGTATTATTATACTTTTAGAAGAGATGGTCAATAAAAATAAAATTTTAGACACACGGTCTAAATAAGTTTTGTTTTTATATCTCATGACCTTAGTAAAATTTGTCCATGTTAGACATATGGTCTAATTAAATTTTATTCTATGACATACGGTTTAGAATAAAATTATGAAGGGTTTCAATATTTTTCTTAATAGATCCAGATAAAGAAATTAGTCACATGGACTAATTCTTTTGACATAAAGTTTGTGTTTATGTTTTATCACCAATAAAATACAATCCAAATATTTCTAGACCATTTTGTTTGTGAATTCGGCACGAGAAATATTTACCCAACGGTTCAAGCATGCGTAATACAAGATTACCTGCTTCAATGTTAATTGGTTTAAAATTATGGATTAGTTGCTAATTAGTTTAGCATCTCATGTTAATTAGTTTAACATTGTTGGGTTGTTCAACTTATAATCCACATGGGATTATAAAATTGTGCTTGACAAATATATTGTCTGGAGCATGATTAATGCTTAGCTGTGCTGTTGGTTAAATTAATTTTCATTATGCATTCAACTTTAGGACGATGACTGGGAACATAGTGAACTTTCGACTCCGGGTTATGCATGTGATTATTAACCTAGTCAATCGAAGCTTAGCATTATACATGTATGTATGTTGAACATTATACCTCATATCTGATCCTTGTGTTTTTTTAAAATATAATTACAACTTCATAAGTTATTGTCGCCTAGCTCAACAAAAGGTTGATGCTTAATGACAGTAATTATGAAATCTGTAATTTAGTATTCCAATATGTGCTGGTAGAGCAAAAGTGCTCTTGTGATCATCAATGTAGTCATGAAAGTTGAAGACAGATCAGTACGGAAAACCATATAATGCAAAGTACTGTTGTAACAAAAGTGTTGCAATGATGACCAAATGGGTCATTTTCCAATGATGAAATTGGATAGTACGATGTGGTACTTTACTTTGCATGAGCTAGCAAACTTTGTGTTTGCAGCTGTTTCATTTTGTGTGTAACTGAATATAGACAAAGAACGCCTGATCAATGTTCAGTCTGACATGGAGATTAAATGTTTTGACATGTAAGTGGCAACAATAAGGTGTTGCTTAAATACTCATATCATACAAGTTAGTCTTGTGTAACATATGAGATGTGATCTTATATGATTGATGTCTTTTCTGACATGTTTTGGTTTTAGTAACCATACATGCTCTCATGACAAATTATAAAATTGATTCTGTTTCAATTTTATATAGCTTTAGTCTTATTACCGAATAATGCTAGATTTGTCATACGGACCAACAGAGATAGCCAAGGTTAGAAAGTGATGTTTGCTTCCTAGCATTATACAAGTAGAATTGTCTGCTTGTGTGGGTTATCTAGCTGATTATTGACCATCCGGTGAAGTGATTGAAGCCAGCTCTTCATTGCTATTTGTCTGTTGGACATCTGTAGGTCCATTCACGTTTGGACTAGGCATAAGCATGTTATTCATCGTTTTATTCATTATGCCTAATTATATCTATTTAATTTTCATTTTTTTTTAGGCATTAAGTTGCTTCTTAAGCTATATGAGCTTAATAGAAAATTAATTAGAAACGAAGATACTAGATCTTCATACTAATTGTGGCCGTTTTGTCTTTCCAATTAGTGGGGTATGTGATGAAAGGGTATAGTGCATTAATTGACTTTTCCTAATACTCTATAATAAAATGTATTATAGAGTGACGTGATGGAATTGAAACGCCCCGACCCGTATTTACCGTACACAGTAAAGACGTGCCGGAACTGTGACAACCCAACCCAACAAAACCTAGCATACAGTGTATATCACAATAACTCGGGCTCAATAGCCCACAACAAAAACATTGATAATATCTCAACACGGCCCAATGGCCCAACAGGTTCAAAAACATGCACAACGGAAGACTTAAACTCACTAACACTGTATGCGACACATGCAATCTATGGATCCAAGCCTGTCCGAGGGAAACGCTGCAGCCTATCTGGAATGCACCAAGCTTGTACATGAAACAACTCATCCTACGGGATGAAACCCCGCAGGCGAGGGGTGAGTCCGAAACGCTCACCGACGAAAGATAAACAGTGATATATTCAACCATAACACTTTCGAAACAAACACAACTATCACAACATCAAGCACAAACAAACACATCACAAGGATACTGCCATAACAACTAACACATACCACACGACAAAGGAATCCAACTCAAACATCACGATAGAGGAAATCTTATTAAATCATGTCAAGCACATCATAATCAATACTGAACCAAGACCCAAAGAACACTTATTAATTTTTATTACCAATTTTATCTTCCGGGCCCCGTCAC